>VMOF01000001.1:22357845-22790345 GCA_011764245.1 Trialeurodes vaporariorum | reverse complement strand
ATTTCAAAATTTTTGAAAAATTCCTTCGGATTCGAGTTCAGCGTACTTAAAAACATTGGGAAACCAAGTTTCAAGCCATTTGGCTTGTTAGCTGATTTATGGCCACGTTTTGGTGATCTCAGACCATAGTGCGTCGTGGCGATATCAAAAGTCTCGATGTATCGATTAAGTCATACACGTGACAAACGAGGGGCAGAGTCTGACAAAAGTATAAGGTCTGGTAGCTTTTATAAGTCGCTCATATAGAACCACGTCACAAATATCTTTTCATTCGCCGCGAATGTTAATCAACGGAAGTGGCAAAAGAATGGGCGTATTTGCCAGAGAACCAGAATGATCCCCGACTTCCCCGTTTCCTTTCCCTTCCTTTTCCTTTCCTTCCATTTCCTTTTACTTATTTCTCCTCTTCGTGTTCGCCTCAAGTCAAAACGGGGGGGGGGGAGGAGGAAGTCGAGATGTAGGTCACCAGGCGAATCGCAGTGTCAGCGTCAGACATACTGGCAGACGAAAGGATATAGACGAAACGCAACCCGCGATACGTGGGCTGTATAGTGTATGTATGTATGTATACAGGGTGTTGAAAAACTGTTCCCGAATATTTCAGGGGCGGATTCTACAGGTCAAAATAAGACTTTTTTTCCCCATCAACATGTGTCCGGAAATGCCCCCTTTTTGAGCTACAGCCCACCAAAGTTTTAAAAAATTGACAGTTTTTCAGGAATAGCGACCACTATTATGAACCAAATGTCCTAAAAATTGGTATCTCAGGGTAATTTTATGTGTAAAATCCATTAATGACCTCGATAAATTCAGAAATGGAGTCTGACTGTACTTTTCACGTAATTTTGTACCTTTAACGGCATGAATTTTATGTTACAGATTAAAAATTTGAAGAATAATTACCGAAATCAGATGCGAAAAACCCTCAGAAAGATTTTTGGTCCTCTTTGTTTCCTTCGTTACGACGCGTTTTAAGCGAGATAATCGCTGCACAGTGTGGAAAAGTCCGCGCTTTTACCATGAAAAGCGGCAGTAAGTATGCAACCCGGCTCTCCGTTGCTTCTTCGGGCTGGCCGTTATGGTAAAAGCGCTGAATTTTCCACACTGTGCAGCGATTATCTCGCTTAAAACGCGTCGTAACGAAGGAAACAAAGAGGACCAAAAATCTTTCTGAAGGTTTTTCGCATCTGATTTCGGTAATTATTCTTCAAATTTTTGATCTGTAACATAAAATTCATGCCTTTAAAGGTACAAAATTACGTGAAAAGTACAGTCAGACTCAATTTCTGAATTTCTCGAGGTCATTAATAGATTTTACACATAAAATTACCCTGAGATACCAATTTTTAGGACATTTGGTTCATAATAGTGGTCGCTATTCCTAAAAAACCGTCAATTTTTTAAAACTTTGGTGGGCTGTAGCTCAAAAAGGGGGCATTTCCGGACACAGGTTGTTAGGAAAAAAAGTCTTATTTTGACCTGTAAAATCCGCCCCTGAAATATTCGGGAACAGTTTTTCAACACCATGTATACATACATGTATACATATACATACTTGCACGCGACGTATCAAGGCGTGAAGCGGTGGTTTTATCAATATTTTTATTAGCAAGGGAGAGTAGAGATCCCACTGCAAGATATCCGATATCTAATTATTATTAAGGCGCTCTTTCGGCAATCCGCCTTGCATCTCTTGCAATCTCCTCGTCATCCGTGGCGTGTATAGATATGTTCTATACATGTATACATCCCTTCCGACACCAGGAAGGGGCTGCTGACGCGCCGAGCCTTCTATGCTTCCCGCTCGACATAACTGTCACGCAGGTTGATGCAACTTCAGTTCTCTTCTCGTTGCCACACCTCACATACTCCACTAGCGGATCCAAGCCTTTCTCCTTCTCACTCTTTTCCCAATAAAGTGCGTATGTTAGAAAAGGAGAGTTCAATGGGGCAGTCACGTGGTATTCGCCCCCTCTCCTATCCTTTTCTAACACATGCGCTCTTACGGGAAAAGAGAGAGAAGACGGACAATTTCTTGAATCCGGTGGTGGATTTAGACATTACTTAATAAACAAGGAAAATATGGTCAGCACGAATGTCCATAACTTCGGGCGGGAAACATTTCAACAATCAACACCAGCAGGCTGATTTTCGCAGAGATGGGAGGGTTTCTATCGAAATCAAACCCATTGTAATGACACCTCCCATAAGACTATAACACGTATTCGATCACCGACTCGATAGTATTACGATACGATTTTTCGTGATCAGCCTGCAGACTTTCTGCTTGACCCTACCACACGTCGTTTGTCGAGAATTTCAAGTGAAATCACACATTTTTTTTACATACGGACAAGCAATTCTGCCAGTAGTTCAGATCATTTAAACTATAGCGCAACGGGCTTATTATTCAGCAGCGTAGCGTGCAATTTGCCAACCTTGTACTGTGTCCATTTGAATCCATGTGAAAGGTCGAATGCGCAGGTGAGAACCCAATAGTTCAATATTTTTCATGGGTTTTAATGGACGAACTGCAATGTTGCCAAATAGCACGCTACGCCACAGTTAGATATTATTCGATAGATTTATCTTCCATTTAATCCTATAGAAAAATCGTACCAGTAGAAATGCAACGAAACCTTGAGTTAACCTATAGTTTTTCATAAGTTTAAATGGAAGATGAATCGATTAGTCGAATGCTAGAGTAAATACTTAAATGAAATGAGGAGTAATTCTCAAATGACTGCATTATAGATGACAAATATTCATGGGTCAAAGTAAAAAAGCACTTCCTCTCTGGCTGACTCAAATTTTAATGTTACGTTTACGAAAACCTCGCTTCCTCTCATTATCTGAAACAATGGTTATATAATGGGAGACAAAGTTATGAACAATAATTTTAATTTCCCCTCAGCGGCACAAAAGTTTTGGTCAACTTTTGCAATTTATTATCTCTCCTCGCTTGTTTGCCTCGACTGAGAGCCAGTGTTGCCAGATCGAGGGTAAAAAGCCGCATCGTTTCCATTTAAATCAATGTAAAACGTACGGCTTTTTCACCCCAATCTGGCAACACTGCTGAGAGCGTCGCGCCGCTCGAACCCCACGATTGCGCAATTTCAAATCGCGAGGTGAAAAATAGCAAGAACTTACTCCTCTTGTCCGAAATAAAGGGCAAATAAAGGAAATGCAATCAGTATTGCCAGATTGAGGTGAAAAAGCCGTACGTTTTACATTGATTTAAATGGGGGACGATACGGTATTTTACCCTCGATCTGGCAACACTGAATGCAATTGACCACGGTAGGACTGCACACTTACTTGCACAGTTCTCACTCGAAAAAATATCCATTTGTCTTAATCTCTTTATTGTGTCTCTAAGTTAGCTGATTGTCTTCTACTGTTATGCAGATCTCAATATTCTCGCAGTAGATACGTTAATCGATACAGGCACTCAGTAGCGCACCGAGAGTTTCTTCATCTCTCGCTTTTCTCCATTAAAAAACGTATGTTAGACAAGGATGGACAACGGGATAAAACCCCCTCTTTCTGTCCTTTTCTTTCGTTTACATTCAAATGGGAAATGAAAGAGATGGAAGAGTTCCTGGTTGCCCCAGTGCAGGCACTATAACTTGCAACCGGTGCCTGCCATAGCTGTAGCCAAGATATTGTCTTTCTGTCACTTAGCCCATCTAAACGCATTTGTTAGAAAAGGATGGATACATGGGCTGTCACGTGACTTCAGTTCCCTTTTCTGTCCTTTTCTAGCATATGCGTTTAGATGGACTAAGAGAGAGAGAGAGAAATACAATATCCTGTGACCTGGCTATACGGCAGTGGCGTAGCCAGGGGGGGGGGGTTTCCAGGAGGTCTGGACCCCCCCCCATGACACCAAAATTTGTCCTAAAAACAGGTAATTTTTTGAGTTTTCAGACAAATTTTACCAAATTAGTATCTTTGGACCCCCCCCATGACAATTTTCGGACCCCGGACCCCCCCCCCAGAAAAATTCCTGGCTACGCCACTGCTTTACGGGTATGGTGCCAGCTCTTCCGAATGGCTTTCCGTGTTGAGTGCAAGCTCCAAGGTTCTCACAGCTGTCACGGCAGTAAAAAACTATTAGTAATTTTAAAAGAAAACCTGTCCGAACTGTATTCGAGACAAAGTACGGAAATTAATCCATAGAAAGAAAAAAAATTGATAGAAATTGACAAAAATAAAAAGTCAGTGGCGGCTCGTGCAATCTGGCAACCGTGCACTTTTACCATTTAAACGTATGCAAAAAGATCGATACTAGGTGAGGCGCTACGCCTCACCAAGTAATCGATTATTTTACACAGTTTTAAATGGAGGAAATCCATTGTTGCCACATTGCACGAGCCGCTGCTGTAAAAAGTAAAAATTAAAAATAAAAACAACAGTGAAAAAAATTAAAAACAAAACAAACAAAACTGGACTACTCGCATGAAAAATACGACTTTTCGATTTGGATCTCAAAATTCAAACGCAGTAAATTTGGCGGCATATTCTTGGCCGAAATGACTGTCGGGCTCGGGCGATTTAGACGAGACGATAGGCCTGTAAACGTTCGAACGAAAGAGATACCATTTGATCGAAAAAATTTTTTCCAAAAATGTCGAATTTGCACAATTTTGTTCGATCAAAATTTCCCGATCAAGAAATGTCGAAATTTTCGTCGATGAAAAACTCGCTAAGATCCTCAAATCTAATACGTCTTCGTTTGAAAATGCGCTCGAAAACTGAGGACTGATAGCTGCCTTTTTGGCAACAAACGGATTTTTGAATTTTGAGTCCGCGTCTTCTATGAGATCTGCAAATTTGAGCAAACAGTAGGTATGGATAAATCGTGCAAACGAATATGTAGAAAACGGCGGATATTTATTATTTCTAACGTAATTTATTCAAAACCGTAGATTTTCGTCACAACTGCATTTTTGACAGTTCAGCCCTCTCAATTCTAAAAATTTCGATGAAACGCACTTCAAAACGAGACGGGTTTTCGTTGAAAATCCGCCAATTAAATCACGTGGCTTTACGACCTCGAAGATGAAACTCAAGTAATCCTCGCGTCCTTTCAAAATAAGTACAAATATAGATTCATAATAGACCACTGAGCGAGATTAATCAACGAACCTGTGTCGTGCTACACCGCCGCACCGCCGGACAGTGGAACAAATCAATGGGAAGTGCCGGACAAGGCGTGGCGATTTTAAATGCGCATATCTATGTTAATCCGCAACTTAGAAGTGTGTAAAGGGTTTCATTAGTTTTATTGTAAAATCTCTTACAAGAATCACCCTTTATAGTTCGTTTTTTGGCGGTAAAAAGATTCGAATTTTTATTTTTAGTGATTTATTTTATGTCCGAATTTTCCAATTGAATCGCTCCACTGTGCGCCGTCCATTGCGGACACTTTCAAAAGCGGAGCAAGAGTTGTAGAAAGGAGTTACATTGAGAGCAGAGGAAAAACATAAGGAGCTTCTCAGAGAAGAAAAAGCCAGGCTTTTGCTCTATAGATACATACATACATTCATACATTCGTGCTTTTGTCATCTGCCATGAATACATGTGAGAAATACACGCCGCCGCTGGACTGAAAGGTGAGGACTGCTTGAGTGAGGCGGGGGTGGGGTGGAGAGGGGACGGGAAGGGCGGAAGAAGGAGGATTGACTATACATAGAGTACTTAGCGAGTAAGAGGGAGATAGGAAAAGCAAAAGATTATCGTGTGAAGAAAAACATAAGCTGCTTGGGAGAGAGAGGAAAAAGTTAGTGCCGCCTCCTACTCCATGGATCCACGTTGCCAATTCAACAGTTTTCGTGTTCACTTTTCTCGGAGCAGTGGCGTAGATAAGGCCCCCGCGGACCCCGCCAGGCGGGAGGGCCCCCAGGCTCTGAGGACCCCTGAAGACCGACGATGTTAGGGCCCCGGGCCTGATGAAAGGAAAAACTTTTCAAAGTAAAGAAAGGCAAGTTTTTTCATTATTGAAATAGCATTTCTCCTTCGTTTTTTGTTTGTAAGTATCCTCCGTCTTCCAACACTGTTTTAGCGTTTTCTTACGAAAATACTTTTCCAGAAAAAAAGTCGCGAGTTTTAAGTACTTCGATAGGAAAACAAGAAGAAGGAAGGAAATAAAAACGATAACTATAAGCATGAATTGTGTGAGAATTTTTAGATGAACTAATCTCCAAAATTGTTCGGGGAAACACCCCAGATCCCAGGTCCTACGCGGGGGGGGGGGGGGGGTGAACCCTCTATCTTGGAGTGACAGTAGAGGGGCCCCTAAAAATAATTGGCGGGAGGGCCCCGGAATCCTTGTCTACGCCACTGTCTCGGAGCTTTCAAAGTTCAGATTGGCCTCCTTTCAAAAATACCCTTTAGTCAGGGGAAAATACCGGAAACCCGGAATAAATTGCTTCAGAAGCTTTTATGGCTGAAAGCTGTCCACACGGGAAAAAAAGTAGAATGTGTAGTAGGCACGCATTTGGATTCACCGGCCACAAAATTTGGATCAGTTTTTAGGATCAGGCCACGCAATCAGATTCTATCCCAAGCAAGAAGTATGTCCTGTACAACATATCAAAAGTTTGCCAAAGCTTCCTTTGGGAAGAGGGGAAAATCCCCCTTTTCCACCAAAAATCTTCAACTGTGTCGTTTTTTTACAGTTTTTTGCCAATTGCGCGAAAATGGTGCGTCAAATGTCAAAAATGAGGACTAATTTAAAAGAGCATCAAATTTCCTACAAAATGAGTTACCAAGCTTTCAAATCGGTCAAATCATAACTTCAGAAATCGCGATTTTCGTTTTTTCGTTTTTTCAATCGAGCAATTAAGCTGGTGATTGGGGACGATCGTATCGCAATCGCATACGGAACAGGTGTTGGTACACGAGCCATTTGGCAACAATGTTTTTTTTTGCCGTTTGAACTTATGCAAAAGTATCGATGTCTCAGGGATTCAGTGAATCTCCTGAAGATCGATTATTTTACGTAGGTTTAAATGGACAGAATCCGTTATCGCCACCCACATTGCACGAGTCGCTACATCGAGTGGGTGATTTTCTGATGGGTGCAGTGTTTCTCTTCGCCGAATAGGCATTCCGGACGAATTTTAAAAAGTTCAATTTCAATTATGAATCCTTCTAATTTTTTTTTTAAGATAGGCTAACACCTTCGAAATATTATGCTGATTTTCAATAAGAAAAGGAAGAGAACTTGAAGTTCAGCTCATGAAGTCCAAGGTAAGTTCAGTCACACCGGAAGGGGTCTCCGGCTGATTAAGTCTGTCAAAAAAAGGTTTCGTGATCCGGGGTGACTAGGTCTAGTAATGGAGCTATTGCAAACTTTTGCTACAGGCTTATTAATAGTTGATTGAGGGGTAAGACCCTATAAAAAATCACGAAAACCACTACCAAACTCATAAAATGCTTTCAAACGCGAGACTGTAATGGCAGCGAGTAACGCGTTTTACATTGGGTTCCCTTATCTCAATAAGCTCCATCCTCACGAGGTTTTCTCGTAACATCACACGAAAAGAAGAAGAAGCATAAGTATAAAATTGCCATAAGATTTAAGCGGTAATCACTGCCATTACGGTCTTGCATCTGATAGCATTTTGTGAGTTAGAGGGAATGGATTTTGTGATTTTTTAATGCCCTTTTCGTCATTTCTACAGGGTTTTACCCTTTGGCCCTTGATCAACTATTAATAAGCCTGTAGCAAAAGTTTGCGACAGATCCATTAAGGTTATAGGACGGTGAGCTTCTTCAAGAAAAAGCCCCGCACTTTTGACTAAAACACTACAGAGTGCTCTTCTTTCAAAATTACCTTTCAGAGTAAACGTCTTTGAGAAACAATATTTATAAATTCTTAAATAATTTTACCAGTACTTTTCGCGGGACGATCCCTAAACACGATTTTGCACTCATCCATCAAACAAACTTGTCTTATCAGAACAATCCTCCGGGGGAGTCCTGGTAGATTTCTTCATCAATATGTTTGGCTGTAAAACCGTAGAAATAGGCAATCAGGCATTCGTTAATATACCTAACTCGGAGCGCGCCCGTATTTTTATAATTACTTTCTTCCGAAAAAAAAAAAAAAAAAAGTTTTTCGCTTTAAGCTGACCAAAACTCGTGAGACTGTGGATTATCAAGGAAAAACTTTTCATTTCTCGTCGACCCGGGACCGCCCCCCCCCCACCACCACCGACCCCTTTCATCGCCAAGTCGCCACTTCCAAAACGTCTGCTGGCAAAACAAAGAGACGCAAGAACGCGCACGACTTTGTAAGAATACAAATTATCACTGCGGCCCGATCAAAATGGGTTTCGCGCGTTTGTGTTTTCTATATCCCTCTTCGCCTCCAGACCAAACACGTACACACGAACATGCCCCGCGGAGGATAGGCTCCCCGCTTCTCGTCAGATGCGACTCATACGAGTCGTCGTACTTACATACGTCGTATCGTGAAATGGGATCGAAGTGGGGTTGTGGGTTGCAGGTTGCGTCATTAAGGAGCACGCACTCAATTCGGAATCCAGGCGCGTGCCTCTTTGTTTTTTGATTTCTCGTTGTCATATCAACACCTCAAAACCGGAAACCTCCTGTTGATCCCTCGTTAATCGTTAAGGTGCAGTGTTGCCAGAGCAATAGTTGGATTCACCGACTGTACCATGACCTTGAGAAGAAAGTACCCTGATCGAAATTTTTACTCTTTCAAATCTTAGCAACCATTAAACAATTTAACGATTTTCACGTGTTTGTGGACAAATCAGAAAGCCTCTTTTAAACTACGTCATGAAAAGTCGAAAGTGTCATTGAAAATAAAGGAAAAATTTAACAATGAGTATTTAGAGCACGGTACTTTCTTTCGAAAGTCATAGTTTAAATGCATTTAACCATGTACAATTTTTTTTTTTTTTTAAATTGAGCTTTATAGCCAAAATAAATGTAAATCTAAATATTTTCATGATTTGCTTGCGCTCTTCGCATGAACTGCTACAGTAACGCACGTTTTGATTTGATTAATATTATTTCAGCTTACCTTCTTCTTCAGACATTCTTCGTTTTACTTTGGTTGATTCTTTTTAAACAATTTCCCCTGTTTTCCGCTCCTTTCGCAATGCATTTTTTTTTTGCTTTCTCTTCTGCTTTATTTCTTTTCTTTATCATGTCCTTACTAATGGCTTGATATTTTGTAGTGCGCTTAGCATTAGCAAATATTTCGTTTTGCACTGATGAAGATCACTGCGTATGGTCAAAACGGCTTCATGAATAATTTTTTAAAATGTTATGTATTTATACAAACACAGTTCTTCAAATAAAGTGAGTGGTAAGTTCAGTTCTTGTCTTGGCGTAGTGTTATTGATTGAAAATTGGTCTGACTTTTAATTATTGTGAGTTAAATATATTTTAATAAAAAGTATAATTGACTGAAGCCTTATACTTGATGGTTAACCCTACATACGTAGCATGATCATCGCGGATAGTAAGATTCAGTGTTGCTAGATTGGGGTGAAAAAGCCGTACGCTTTACATTGATTTAAATGGGGACGATACGGCTTTTTACCCTCGATCTGGCAACACCGGTTAGATTTTATTAACTGCAGAGGCAGTAAAGACTAGCGACATCTAGTCCTTAAGGCGGAATTTGGTGTCACCCCTAAAACGAAAAGCTTGTTATGGCTACGCACTTCCTCTCTCTCTCTCTCTCTCTCTCTCTCTCTCTCTCTCTCTCTCTCCCTCTCTTTTTCTCTCTCTCCCCCTTTCTCCCTCTCCCTCTATTTTACTATTTCCTTTCAGATCTTCCAAGAGTAGCAAACTTTTTGCAAACGGCAATGAAGAGAGAGAGAGAGAGAGAGAGAGAGAGAGAGAGAGAGAGAGAGAGAGAGAGAGAGAGAGAGAGAGAGAGAGAGAGAGAGAGAGAGAAACACAATTGACGACAGACAGGTGACTTCTTTTTATCTGAAAATTTAAAAAAATTAACTTCTTCTCCGTTTTCTTTCGACAAAATTAACGACCGTTTTACAAACAAAAAACAAAAACTAAAGGAAAAAAGAAAAAAAAGGGGGAAAAACCGAACGGGTGTCCTTTTTAAAATGGTGTCATATCACCCAGGGCGGACTGCTCCCTGCGCCTTATCTCAACTAAGGCACCAATCAGGTTGTTCCAACAAAAAAAAAAAGAGATGAAAATTAAAAATGGAATAGAGAGTGATAAAAAAGAATGGAAAATACAAGCGATTGAGAGGAGATACTTCACATTTCTATGCAGTAGAAATGAGAGTGAAATATCTTCATCGAAACAGTCATCATATAAGTCAGTTTGAAATGACTAGATTTCTCTTGAAAACTTCAGCGTAATATAAAAGGAGAGTCAGCAGTTCGAGAAATCACTTTTAAAGAAACAATTCTGATTCACTTATTCATTTATGATTCAAATAAATTCACTCTGCGGCAGTAAATAAAAACCGTTCGAAGAATACAAATTAAGGGGCACGCTAATTTGGACAATTTGTATCATTCTTTTGCATGCACAAAACTTCTTTGGGTGGTGTAGCTCCAAGAAAGCCAACCTATCCCTTACACTTGTTATAAAAAATTGATGACGGTAGTATCGGCAATTTTCTAGGAAATTAATCAGCTCGCGCTTGTTTACTTTTTGTTCGCCAAGATCATTTCAGAGAGGTGAGAGTTCATTAAGGTAAGAGAAATGTACATTAGAGATGAGAAATAAATTCAATATCATTTCTTCTTCGCATTCCTTTACATAAATCTTTTTTACGAGTTAATGAAACTATAATCACTTATAATCACTTAATTATTTCATTATTAATAAGTTTCTCTCTCTCTCTCTTTGATTTTCTGTGAAAAGCATACTTGTGGAGAGAGAGGGAGAGAGAGAGAGAGAGAGAGAGAGAGAGAGAGAGAGAGAGAGAGAGAGGGAGAGAGCCCTGACCCTCCGCGCGTATGTTGATACTTCCTTGGTCCCTCGGATCCCTACAAATATAATTAACACTTTAAAGGAACAAAAAAAATAATGTCATTTTTTCGCAAACGTTTGACAACCCCGAAGCCGAAATTATTTAGCCGACCATACGCTGCACCCCTTTCATTCCTATTCAAATGTTCAGGGGGTGGGGGGGGGGGGGAAAACAGACCGCGAGATATTGGACGAGAAAACGGGAGTCGCGCGCGCGCGGTTTAAAATGAAGGGGGTTTGGAGGAGGGGAAGGGAAAGGCCTTTTAATAGCACCTCCGCGTTAGGTGCGCGGTGGGTGACTTAGGGGCTGGAGTAAATGGGGGGGGGGCAAGGTAGACGGGTCAGCGGGGGTATGGGTGGGAGGGTGCGAAGGGAGGGGGTAAACAACTCGCGACACCTGCGAGTCGGGTTGCGATGGCTTGTTCCGCGTCTCGCAAGCTCGTGGGAGAGAACAGAGAAGAGAATCATTCACAAGTAGAGGAAGACCCTGCAAGTGAGAAAGTGGAGTTGGGGGAGAAAGAGAGAGTGAGGGAGAGAGAGAGAGAGAGAGAGAGAGAGAGAGAGAGAGAGAGAGAGAGAGAGAGAGAGAGAGGGGGAGAGAGAGAGAGAGAGGAGGGGGAGAGGGAACGAGGGTGAGCGAGTGCCTTGAATTATTTTATATTCGTATTCTAATCCACATATGTTAGGTTAAAAACCTATAGAGACGATACGAATATTGAATTTGTAACGCGCGCCGCGCCGCGCCGCGCCCCCGCCATAGTTGTCAGCAGTAGCGCACCGAGAGTTTCTTCATCTCTCTCTTTTCTCCATTAAAAAACGTATGTTAGACAAGGATGGACAACAGGATACAACCTCCTCCTTCTGTCCTTTTCCTACTGAAACATTCAAATGGGAAATGAGAGAGATGGAAGAGATCCTGGTTGCGCCAGTGGTTGTCAGACTTTCGGTATCGACACAACACTGAGAAAAAAGAGGCTGTTAAAACTATAAGAATAGAACCATAGATGTGTTTCGCCTTATTTCAAAAATAAGATCTATCCTTGCAATAGTCGGCGCGCTTGAATCTACACGAATTCCGATTGTCTCTATAGAATTCCGATTATTTCTATGGGAATTAAAGCGCGGGAATATCCTAACGGAAAATTCATTGAATCGATCGGAAATTTTTCTCAGGGAAGCAAAAAAAAAAAAAAAAAAAAAAAAAAAGTTTGAAGCACGAGTCTTTACTGCTAGTGAACCTTCCCAGAATTTTTCCAGGACACGATTAGTTAGAGGGGTAGGGGAATAAATACTTCAATTTACAAGAGTGAATATTAAAAGGCATCAGAGAGATTCCAACTGATTCGTCGAAAATATATTTTGCAAAAAAAAAAAGTGAATTCAGGAAGGGGTAAACATCAAACACTTTTTTTTTTTCTTATTATTATTTTTTTTTTATTTTTATTATTAGAAATATAATAAAAAATATGTTCTGTGGATCGCGTGTTTGCGTGACGTCATTTTCGAGTGAAAGTCGGGGAAGATTCTCAAAACTGAGGTGCAACGGAGCGCTGGAGGCTTCCGAGCCAATTTAAAAAAAAAAAGCATCGTACAAAAAAGTAATAATAATTAAACAACATCGAAATAACAACGTTCCAGTTGCTCCAATAAACGACTCGCGCTGAATTGCGTGGCGTCATTTTCATTTTCAAGAGAAACGCAGTTTTTCGAGAAAGGCGCCGGATCTGGATTGAAAATTCAGGATATGAAAAATTTATAAGAGGCAGGAAACAGAAATAAAGCAAGTTTAAAACAAACTTCAAAGTTGATGAAACATTCGTATTCCACTTGAAGGGACTCAATAAAAACAGTTTCTGGCAGGAGCGGAGGGCAGAGACGGGCAGAGACGAGTCAGTGAGTCAGACCCCCCTCCTCCCTCTATCTCTCTCTCGTTTTCTCTCTTTCTCTATCCCTCCCTCTTTGTCTCTCTCTCTCGCAAAAGCTCAAATTCAACAAGTCGAAACGGAAAAAGCATTTTCACAGAAAAAGGCGAGAGGTTATATGAAAGAGAGAAAATGGTGTTTATGACAAAAGCACGAACGAAATCAATTTTTGCCACGCCCCTCGTTCTCTCGCAGTTTTAATTGGCTCTTTTCCGACGAGAATTAAAAGTTGGCGGGCAGAGCGCAAGGAAAAGGAACATTCGGAGTTTTTCAGATGAGAACTTGGTTTGAAAGATATTAGTGCGAAAGCTTTTCATCCATAATTGATCGATGAACATCGTTGCAAGATCTCGTGGAAAAATCGTTAGATTTTCCGATATAATCCGAATCAGTGAATCATATTATTTGTACATATAAATCAAAATTCTAGGAATAACCCGGGCTGGGTTGAAAAAAAAACATTTGCAGGTAAGATTTATAAAACGAATAAACGTGAATTTTATCTTGAATTGCAAGAATTTTTTTTGCGGAAACCGAGTTGGTTGTGCACCTAACCTAACCTCTATTGACCATTTAAAATCAGAGTGCTGAACATGTGTTTAATTAAACAGAGAAACAAGGCTAGAAGTATTTTCAGAAGTGTAGGCACACCTAAACCAGTAATTTTTGGAATTTTTCAACATTATTTCTCCTGTTACAAAATAAAAATTAATGAAAATGAATTTGAGCGATGGCTTTCCATAAAGAAACACTTTAAAATCAAAAGTTTCAAGTCGGAGGCAAGGTTTGTTTTGAATTGAAGGAATGAAAATTGCAAATTCGCCAAAGATTAAGAGTCTAGGTGCGCCTCCACTTCTGAAACGAGTTCTAGTTTTAAAATTTCAGTTAAAAGTTTATTCAATGATGCCCATTTCAGTTCTGAAAAAATATATTGCATTGGAAGTTGAAAGGGTGCTGATGTTTGCCTTCGGTAGAAATCTAGGTGTGTCTATAACCAGTGGCGTTGCGTGCCATCTGGCAACAATGCAACTGCTCCATTTAAACTCATTAAATATATCGAATTTTCCTTGTGCACTGTGCAACCCCTGAATTCGATATTTTACAAGAGTTTAAATGGATGGGATACATTGTTGCCAAATTGCACGCGACGCCACTGTCTATAACTATAAGATTGCTGCTTGGGTCCTTGGAAATTTGGAACTCAAGGTTGAAAACGGCGAATTCCTTGACTTTCGATGGAATTGAGTATAGTATCATTTGAGGGCGCGTATTTCAAATGTGGATTGCTCAGCGCAGTTTAGAACGATGTACCGGATCCGAATATCCGAGTATGCATGTTGTGTTGCTGCATCTCCGATGTTTCTAAACTTTAGAAATCGCAACTACACTAGACTACTTGACTCGCCCTCAGGGATTACATATTCATTTCATATCATTTCAGCATCTGCTTATTCTGGTACTCAAGAGATTTGCGATAGCGTTGCACCAAGCAGTGTTGCCAAATCGAGGGTAAAAAGCCGTATCGTCCCCCATTTAAATCAATGTAAAACGTACGGCTTTTTCACCCAAATCTGGCAACAATGGTACTAATACGTGAGCGCCGCACAGAGGGCAAAATTGACTCACACAAATCAAGCGAGCAGATACAAAGGCGGATCCAGCAATCTGGCAACTGTGTATTATTCCCGTTTAGATGCATGAGAAACAATCGATTAATAACAGAGCCATACCCCCCTCAAGAAGCGATTGTTTCTCATACGTTCAAATGGGATGAATTCATGGTTGCCAAATCGCTGGATCCGTTCATGAGCAGATAAATATTCCTACTTTGCGGTGCTCGCTTCTTCCTAAATCATCATAATGGCGCTGTTGCACACTTTTGCTGTAAGCGAGTTCGAGATCGATTCAGACGCAAAAACCTGCAAAAATAACCATGTAATGGCACAAAAGAGCTCACGAAATTCACTTCGAAACTCATTATACATATATGTATTTTATTAGAGTTTCTATATGTAGAGAGTTAAAACAAGGGTCACGGAGAAAAAAGATTCGATTAATTTACCACGATAACTTGGTACGTGGATTTTTTCAACCCTCTTGTCTAGCCATATGTTTTTGTTGAATCCCATGCTGCATTCGATCGCACAATGGTTCACTGAAAAGGTGGGCGACAAAAACTTTTGGTTTACAGAAAACTCACCAAGTGCCAGGGAATTTTATACTAAAAGGCAAAATTCTTCCTTCTCGGCCTTTAGCAAAGTTCATGAGCTTTGAGTGATTTGCTCCTCCATAAATTAGGAGTCTGTTTATTTACTTATGATTACATTTTCCTTTTTTTAAGAGGGTACGCATTTACTTCATGCACTGAGAAAATTTTTCGATTGTTTCAATGAATGTTCTGTCAGTATATTCCCGCACTTTATTTTCCCGTAAAGACAATGGAGCTGTTGCATATTTTTTAAATTCCGAAATCCCCCATTATTATTACCCTCAGCCACCATTACGCTCGCGCAAATAAAATCGTTTATTGAGTTTAGAAGTGGATTTCGGAAGTTTTTAGTGTACCATCGTTATTTTTGGAGGTTTTTACACCAGGATCGACTGTTAAATCGCTTGTAGCAAAATTAGGCAGTTGCAAGGGTCTGAAACGTTGTGTTTGTTATAAAGAAAACGATAGTACTTGATGAGCTGAGCACAATGGTGACTTTGGTTTTTTTTTCCTAAGTGTCCCGGTTTTGGAGTTACACAAGTGTAAAGTTGTAAAAAATCGTGGGCGTAGTGGGACGTCACTACGCGGAATTTCTACTTAAAACAATGTATTTTGCGCCAAAATCCCATTTCCCGGAACAATGAGACTTAATTAGAAACCAAAGGCATCTTTCTTCTCAGCTAATCGAGTACTTTAATTTTCTCTATAAAAAAACACAACAATTCAAACCCTTGCAACTGCCCCATTGTACAACAGCCCCACTGCCGTAGACCTTGCTGAAAGGGTTAAAGGGGAAATGGGGGTCGGAAGGAGGGGGGAGTTTCTGCGAATTTCGGCAACGCTACGCTGCTGCGGCCATGAGTCTTTTCATTGTAAAGTTTCACCGACTTAAATAGACTTGGCGTGTATAATGGTGAATCGATAGCGGCGGTAAAAAAGGTCCGATACTATTAAAAACGGGGGGGTGGAGGGCGGAGATCTTCGTATACTCCTTGGCGTACGACGTAAGTACGTACCGAGGATCTTAAAGGATACGCAAACTTAGATAAACAGGGAGGTCGCCTCGATGTAGTTACGCGAAAGTTGATTGAAAGGGTGCACAGGGAATCGAGATCAAGTTGTGAAGACTGGCGGTTGGGTATAGGGGTGGTGGGGGTGGGGGATGGGGAAAGAGAGAGTCAGAATTGGATGTGACCTTTTCATGAATAATGTAACCCTGATTTGATTTTCATTTCGTTGTCGCTCTCGCGACGCGGCGTCCAATTGCGGGGCGGCGGCGCTATGTCCCTCCCCGAGCACACAATGGGTCGGGAGAGTTTCATTTCCGGATTTTGAATGTAATTATTATCTTCAATATTTTACTAACGCGACTCAGCCAATTGAGTTCCGTTCCGACGATCAAATGCCCGAGAGAGAGAGACCACGACTATATGAACGATCATTCTCTGAATGGAATCCCACGGAAACTATAGGGGGACAAAAATACTTGTTTTAAACATTGCTGCCGGATTTTGTACACATTTTCCATATAATTTAAATGTAAAGAGTGCATATGTATATTTTTTTTCTTAGCAAAACTGGCAGCATTAGTTTTAACGCGGCGGTGTTAAAATGTACTTGTTAAATGTTAAAAATACTTGTTATAAACATTATGCTGCCGGATTTTAAATAAATTTTACACATTTTCCATATAATTTAATGTAAAGTGTGCATTTTTTTTTAACAAAACCGGCAGCGTTTTTTTTTTTAACGCGGCAGTGTTAAAATGTACTTGTTAAATGTTAAAAATACTTGTTTTAAACATTGCTGCCAGACTTTGAATCAATTTTACACATTTTACATGTACTTAAATGTAAAGCGTGCATCTTTTTTTGACAAAACTGGCAGCATTGGTTTCAACGCGGCAGAGTTAAAATGCACTTGTTGAATGTATAGGGGTCTCTCCACCTGCGAATTTAAAAGCGCGAATAAACTGATTAAGCCAATGAGCTGCCTTGAAGTCGATAGGTCGAGTCCGATGTATCGACAACAAAGAAGCCCATTGGCTCAAGCAGTCAGTCCGCGCTTTTGAATTCGCAGGTGGAGAGACCCCTTTAAAAACACTTGTTTTAAACATTTTGAAGATTTTGAATACATTTTACACATTTTCTATATAGTTTTAAGGTAAAGTGTGCATCTTTTTTTAAAAAAAACTGGCAGCCATAGCATTGGTTTGAACGTAGGGCGGGAGTGCGAAAAATAAAACTATCCTTCGCGAATCGCAATTAATGCTTTTCTAATTTAATTACCCTGAAACTCTATTTGCTGAGGCAAGCGCTTTTTAAGATTAGACTATGAGCCAGAAATTCTTGCTACAGTTATTATCGAAGATTCTAGTCATTGCCATTATTTTTCGGGACCATTCGGCCCGAGTTTTCTATGCACATTGTTTAAAAGAATACTCTGATGATTTCAAACATTAATCAGTTCTTGAATTTAAAACTAGATTCCGATCAGTAAAATTACATTTTTTACAAATACATAAAGGTGACATCACTGAGAAAAAAGTGGCTGTTAAAACTATGAGAAAAAATCATTTGTTACTGTTCCCCTTATTTCAATTATAAGACCTATCGTTGCAATAACTAGGACGCTTGAATCGAAATTCTATCAGACACCCTCAAAAATATCGATCAATACATTTTAAATTACAAAAACCACTTTCTAGCCGCAGAGGAAAGAAGAGGAAATATAGTTTGATCCAGTTCGCTTTAAAAAGTTCAGACCAAACCACGAAAACTAGGCAGCAAAAAAAAAAAAAAAAAAAAAAAAACCGAACATAAATAATATCAATTAAAATCACTGGGAGAGAAGAGAGCGATTAGTCTTCGAAAAATAATCTGGACGAGACACGCGACACGCCAGAGAAAAATACTCGCCCAGTGGGCAGATTTTCATGATTTTCCAGACAAACAAGTTTTACTTCGGAAGGGGTAATGACCATGATTCCTATTTATTTTGACTATCAATAGCAATAAGTTGTCCAAGTCTCCAAAGACCATTTTCCCTCATTTTTTTTAAAAAGAGACGGGCTAAATTTTCTACACACTCGTAAATAAAAAAGCATGAAAATCGCAAAAAATCCTAATCTCGTGCGAGACCAGTGGCGAGGTGTGCGATTTGGCAACGTCCCATTCTTCCCATTTCAACACATTAGAAAAGTCGAAATGCCTGGTCATCATGACTGAAGTGTTCGACTTTTTTGGTGAATTTAAATGGAGAAAATACATTGCTGCCAAATATCACGCCTCGCCACTGAGCGTGACATCAAAACTTCCATCATAAAATTCTAAATTAGTCTGATTTGCAAAATTCATATTTCATCCACCAGCTGATTCCGTCGAAATTGAAACCTTTAAATTCTCTCAGTCCTCTTGATTTGAGCTGTAGAAGTCGTTTCAGAAGCGTAGGCGCACCTAAACCGATAATCTTTGGAATCTTCCAACATTATTTTCCATATTATTACATAATAAAAATGAATGAAAATGAATTTGAGAGTTGGCTGTTCATTGAGGAAAAAAGTCGAGGGCAATTTTTTTTTTTTATTTGAAAGATTGAAAATTGAAATCTCGCCAAAGATTACGGTCAAAGTGCGCCAACACTTCTGAAACGAGCTCTAACAAATAAATTTCATCATTGGGCCATACTCTATGCATATTGTATAATCACCCCAGAAATTCGCATACTTCATTTCTTTCTTTTTTTTAAATAATTTATTTTTCCAAATTGCATTCGATGTTCAATAATCCTCGTGAACCGTTTTATTGTGCGTTGCGCGACACTATCCAAGGATTACACCGGCGAAAAATTATAACTTTCTGGCGGAGCACGGTGAGTAATGAATAAATTAATTAATTAACCGATGCTATTTTTCAGTTCAGCTCAGTGCGAGTCAGAGAAGTAAAAAGAAAAAAGCAAAAAAAAAAAAAAAATTACATGCGGCGGACGTTTTACGATGAACTAGTTCTTTCGTAGGAACGAGAAAGTTTTTGACAAGAATTTATTCGTAGAGCGAAAAGGAGTAGCACAGATTTTAATTAGGTAGTCGCGACTTCTTCGAGAAAAAGGAGAAACGACGCCTGGGTAGGATGGGGTGGGGGAAGGAGGAAGGGTTGGGGGAGGTTTAAAAATAGGAACTAGGGAAGGGATGAGGAGCAGTGTTGCTGCTTGTTGAGAAATTCGATTCAACCCCCGATCGCTTTTTTTATTTTTTTATTCTTCCCCTTTCTCGTCGTTTCTGATACTTCTTAAATTCTCTCTTATCTGACACGAGGAATAAAACTAATTTCGCAGCGGAAGGGGGAGTAGTTCGGGGGAAGGGTGGGGGGAGGGGGGAAGGGTGGGGGAGGGGGGAAGGGTGGGGGGAGGGGGGGTAGAATGTGACAGACGGGGCAGAGCCGTCTATTCGGTATATCGGGCGAACACCAAAGAAACGTAACGAGGTAATAACGATTTGGCGTCGATACATCGATTTTATTCGATTACAATGCTCGTTATTTTTACGAGGAGGGCGTCACCATCGGGCAGTGCGGGGTGCAATAAAGTACAAACTGGCGTGCATAGTCTTTCCAGTTAACGCTTCTTACTGGATTTATTTCGCTTGGAATTTAATCGGTGGAATTATTGGATCGCGTGGATAAAAAAAAAAAAGAAAAAAAAAACCACCATCAACAAACACGGAAAAAAATGATTGATGAATTAATTTACTCGTGAGTTGCGGTTCGTTTCGGCATCAGCTCAACGTTTCAAAACACTCCATTAGGCATCCGCTTGACGTCATTTATCAAATGATCCAGTAAATTCAACCAATCCTTCAGAAAGTTTAACCAGGCGTCTGGTAGAGTGTACCATACATGATGATTAGGGCCAAAATCAACCACAAGTATGGGTTTCCATAAATAATTTTTTGGCACATTTGCAGCGAATGTATAAAGCAATTACTTAAATGGGATGGATACACCGTCAAGATCCTTCTCGAACACTTTGCTGACAATCTATTTAAGATCGAGCACTCTCCTTAAATCTTTGTGATAGCACATCACTCGATGTCCCGAGAGACGAAAGTCAATCAATGAACCTGACGTTTTACTCTTTGCTTTATTCTTTCCGAAAAAGAAAAAAAAAACATGCTCTTATTTTCAAAAAAGATCCGGTCTCCAGAGGCCTTGGAACTCGCGATTGTCAATGGAAACAGGCGAATAGACAAACAGACTGTGACAATAATTCCAAGAAAGCCCTCGCCAAAATGTATAGGGTCACGGAGGTATTAAATTGAAGGTGGAGACGTGAAACGTAATGTGTCTGCGTACCTATATGACGGGCGAGCAAGGGACCAAGCGTTGCCAGATCTACTTTCAACGCGAATAGATATTACTTTCAATGAAAGAACCTCATTGATACATGATATCCTGTTACTTTAAACAAACTTCCGTTTAGGAAAGTTCTAAACAGAATTCTCTACATGTTAATCGGAATTTTTATTAAATTTACCGGAATGCCAGTTACCAAAGACGGTTCGTGTGACTTGGAAAGTAAAAACCACGCAATTTTTCCCATTTAAATTTAGGTGAAACAATCGATTTTCGAAAAGGCTAACTACCTCCTGGCGAATCGATTGTTTTCCATGTAATTAAAAAGGGGGGGTAAATTTTCCTCGGCGCTTAATTCCAGTGGTGGCTCGTGCAGTGTGGCAACAAGGGATTTTCTCCACTTAATCCTACGTAAAATAATCGATCTTCCGAGGATTTCTCTGAATCTCAGAGAAATCGATTGTTTTGGATGGGTTCAAATGGCGAAAAACATGGTTTTCAAATAACACGAACCTTTATGGACCGAGAGAGTAACCACAGGTAACTCGTCTCGTCCCGTCCCATTTCAATAATTTTTACAAATGAAATAATTAGTCTCATATTTATCTTTAATCAAACATAAAAACTGCGGGAGCTCACTGTTGGTAAGATCAGACTCCACATTTCGAAGCAGGGTTGGGCAAATGGGGGTGGTAATCGATTATACGATTAACAAATATTCGTAATCGTCGTTTTTTGGAGGGTGCATGATTTTACGTTAATCAGGGCTGATCTTTCACAAGTCACCCATCATACCAGCTGCAGAAGATTTATAGTTCTAATCGAAATTACCCTGGAGTTCAATTTAAATCTGTGAAGACTACATTTAATTATCAGCCAAAGGTTTGACGACTACCGATTACCCACCCTGAAAAAGAAAAATAAGGGGGGGGAAAGCCAACTTTAAGTATTTATTTACTTCAAAGTATGGTCAAGACTTGAACATTCTTACTCTGAACATTTAAAATAGTTACATCAAAGCAGCACGGGGGTTGATTTAACTATTTTGAATGGTAAAACTAAGAATGTTTAAGTCTTAACCATACTTTTAAGTAAGTAAGTACTTAAAGATAGCATTATTTTTAGTGCAGTAATCGTCTTATCGATTACACTCCTATTTTATTTGCTCAACTCTGTTACGATGGAAAATATGAGGATTTTCAACCTTAGATCTAGCAACGCTGAAGTGAGGTGTCTGCCCGCGTAAGAGTGTGTGGGAATAAGACTAAAACATTTCACGGCCCTCAACCCCCTCCACTCACTACTCACCCCCCCCCCCCCCCCCACCTACGCCCCCTACTTTCACCAGCACCCGTCCCAGCCTGCCTTCAATGAAAAGAAGAGGACCATTAAAATTTGAGAGGCGGCGACGGAAATATTGTTCTTGGGGGTTGTTGTTTCTTGTTATGGCCACCAACCACCACCACCACCACCAACTATAGCACCACCCTCTCTACAGTATTCGCTGTTGTCAGCTCGTGAGAAATCACCTGTTGATTGAGAGGAAACTTGTAACTGGGGAGCCACCACACTGGAGGATTAAAGGCTGTCTCAAAACGGACTGGAGCACTACAGCTGAGTCCGCCCTGCAACGTTTCAAAATTTCTTCCGCCATAAAAATTCATCGACATCAATTAGAAGAAGAAGAAGAAGAAGAAGAAGAAGAAGAAGAAGAAGAAGAAGAAGAAGAAAAACAACATATAATCGCTCGCTAGAGAAAATTTTGGTTAGGTATGGACTACAATTTTTTTTTTTTTTTTTTTTTTTTTTTTAGAATTACTGAGGGGTTTGTTCTAACGTTTTGTTTGACTCGAATACTGTTTACCCAAATTTACTGCAAATATGATCTGGCAAAAGGATTGTAGAGTGCAGTTCAGAGACATTTTTTTAGTAATAAATTACTCAAGGTTCCGAGTCGATTTAGGACTTAACCCTTTCAGTGCGGAGATACTAAGTCAAATCACCGCAGGCGTTCATTCAAATCGGGCGGGTAGATAAATATTCCTACTTCTCGGTGCATGTTTTTGCCTGCATCGCTAACTGAAGGGGCGCTTAGAGATATATTCTTTCTTAGTCGCCCTATTATTGAGATTTAAAAATTATTTTATTCAGAGGTTGACAAAGTTGAACTTACCCTCTTAAAATGGACAGTCAACTACTTATTTTTTCAACATTTCAGGTGCGACGTATGTTTGAGCATTTTGTTTTAAAAAACCGCACTTTGTAACGCTGAGAAAAAAAGTTATAGGTAATTTATAACAGTCTATTTGTTAAAATGGCGAGTACACTCGCATTTGCTAATTTAACTTAAGGTAGATGTCCCAATTACCGCCCCCCTTAAGAAAAAATTGCCGTAAAATGCCTGTAAAAATGTTAATTTTTATCAAATCTATGATCGGTTTTCACTAGGGCCTCTCAAATACTATCTAGTTTTATGAAAAAAATATAAAGTTGGCGTAATCAATCAGGAAAAAAAATTATTAATAAAACTCGAAAAAATGACCCATGTCCCAATTACCGCCACACCAAAAGTGGCTTTGTCCCAATTATTGTCATATCAGGTGCCCTAATTATAGCCATACATATTTGCGCTGGCTTTTCATTCAAATCATCATGTTTATTGTCAGGAAATAATGACATTATAATAATTTAAAAAGCAGAAAGTAAAGAGAACAGATTTTTAATAAGTAACTGCTGAGAGAAATCGGCAAAAACAGGTAATACGGGGGCAGGTGTCCAGTGTCAACTTCTATGATTTTTTAAGGGCACAACGCTGCTAAATATCAACTTCAAACTTATTTCACCAGTTCAGCCAACCTATGAAAAACACTTATCCCATATACGCTTAAATTTGTCGGCTAAAGTAGGCTTATTTTAAAGAATAAATATGAAAAGGGGGGCGGTAATTGGGACAGGGGCGGTAATTGGGACATCTACCTTACCATGTTGTTGATTTTGCAATCCGATTTGTTAAATCAACAATCCCAAAAGGTAAATGGACAAATCGGATTGATGATTAAACAAATCGGATTGTTAATTCCAATCCGATTTGTTAAATCAACAATCCAAAAAGGTAAATCAACAAATCGGATTGATGATTATAAATAAATCGGATTGTTGAATTGGATTGTTCATATAACAAATCAGATTGTGAAATAAACAAAATGGTTAGTTAAATCAACAAATGCATTTGTAGACACCATTTTCGAATAATGGACTGTTGAATTAACTAATTTTTTTTTTAGTGAAGTTCTTCGGCAATAAAAAATAAAAATAAAAATACAAACAACTATATCAATGAAGAGTGTGAAAAAGACAGTAGACACGCTGACTTGGCAACTGTGCTCCGCTCGGGTGCAGATTGCGTGGTTGCTGAACTGCTGAATGGAGTATATGAGTACAGCAATAATGGGGTGAGTTGAGTTCGGCTCGTCCCAGTAGCGCACCGAGAGTTTCTTCATCTCTCTCTTTTCTCCATTAAGAAACGTATGTTAGACAAGGATGGACAAGGGGATAAAACCCCCTCCTTCTGTCCTTTTCCTACTCATACATTCAAATGGGAAATAAGAGAGATGGAAGATATCCTGGTTGCGCCAGTGGCTTGTCCCGAGAGGAAAGTTTGGTCGCCCGCCACTGCATTGCCGCCAGCCGCCTGCCCCCGCCGCGCCGCGCCACTACCCGCGAAACATTTAGTGGAGAAGTAAATAATTTTTACCTGACTAAAGTGGGAACCTTTTCAGAGCCACACTCTTTTCAGTTGTAAATCTGCGTTTTGCATTTCCTTCTTCCTTTCGTCTGCACGGCCGACGAGACGCCACGCGCGGCGCGACTCTGAGGACTAGCTTCCATCGTTGTCAAGTTTACAGTTTTTAATATTACAACATTCAGCATCAGTTGGGTTCAGTTCAGTTTCAGAGTCCCTGCGCTCGTCAAGAGTTCAGACAAGTGAAACTAGGGGCGCCGCCATTGGATGCGATTTTGTACGATGGGGCTGTTTGCACACTCTTGCTAAAAGCGATTTGATAGTCGACAAAGATGATACACAGAGTAATTAGAGTCCCTATATTTAGAGAGTTAAGACAAGAGGGTAGTCAACTTCTGATTGGTCGCTGAGTTTTAGGCTCTACGGATGCCACCATTGGATGCGATTTTGCACTTTTGTTTACAATCGCAGTTGTTTACCAACGGTATTTTACGGATAAAAAGTTAATTATCGACGAATCTGTAAATTTTAATCATGAAACGCATCAAGAATGTCTATAAATCCCAAAAGAACCTTTCAAAGCGTAAATGGATGTCGATCCACAAAAGCAGTAAAAGATTACATCGTTAGAAACTCAGCGGCACTGTAATCTTTGCAGCGGACAAAAACACAACAAAGGCCCTCAGAATGTAAACAAATGTGCAAAATCGCATCCAATGGCGGCGCCCATGGTTTCTCTTGTCTTAACTCTCTAAAAATAGGGACTCTAAGAGTAATTAGTCACCAGAGTAGCGATCCACATCCGATGAATTGTACTGTGACGCACCTTGGTCTTTGTAACACTGGGTGTCACAAGAAAGTCGTCTCTTATTGGTCACTTCTTGATGAAGCTACAGTATTGTTAGATGGGACTCTCCCATTATCACTGCCCTCAGCCACCATTACGCTTGCGCAAATAAAAGCGATTACTGAGTTTAGGAGTGGATTTCGGAAGTTTTTAGTGCTGTCATCGTTATTTTTGGAGGTTTTCACACCAGAATCAACTAATAAAGCGTTCATAGCAAATGTGTGCAACAACCCCATTTTTTTAATGCTACGGGCCATTGAAATTACAGTTTGCGCATTTAAACTCCAGTCTCCAGCAAAAGGTCGAACTGGGGATATTTACTGCAGGTACAATAGCTCGAATTTTGTAATAACTTTGAGTTGAGAAAATGTAATGTTGCCAGATTGCACACTCCGGCAACGGTTACTTTAAGCGAGCCTGTACAGTTTGAATTCGGTGTTCCTCCTTTCACGGAATTTTTAAAAAAAAAAAAATAGAACAAGGAGAAAAAGAAAGTTGGAGAGAGGAAGGGGAGGAGACGAAAAATGAGATCACGTTTTCATAAATTAGTGTATCAATGTTCCGAAAGTCATACAGCACATAATCGTTCGGATCAGAGTTTTTTTTTAGAGTTAATGTGATTCTTCAGCATTTAGTGCCGGTTTCTGCCACCACAGCGCTACCGTTCGATAATGTCAAATTACAAGCCGAAAGCAATTGATATTTAAGAAAACGGAATGTCAGTTACTAGATAACCATCTGAAGAACGTCTCTGCAAAATATCTCGTCAATGACTTCAATTATAAGGCTGGAAGTACCAAAAATTGAAACATCGCAAATAGATTCTTGTATCGAAATGCGATATTCCATTTTTCTGATACTTTCAGCCTTATTTTTGAAGTCATTTTGCAAAGACTATCTTCAGATGGTTATCTACTCGAACTCGAACTGACAATCCGTTTGCTTAAATATAAACTACTTTCTACTCTGGTGGCAGAAATCGGTACTAAATCCTGAAGAATAACCTTAGGGGCAGAAGAAACAGAACGAGTGGGATGGGGGGGAGAGAGGGGGGAGAGAGGAGAGGGGGGAGAATAAGAAGAGAGAAAAACTTCATCGTGCGGAAGGCTCCGCGGTGCATACGGAAAGGGCACCCGGTCTCATCACAGAGCCGCCTTCCTTTCTCGTCAAGCGCAGAAAGTCATTGGGTGTCGAAAAAGTTTCAAAACCAATTTTAAAAATGACAGTTGGCCAACTTGTAGGAGCTCGTTTGTCACTGTTTCTGTTTTGCTACGACCCTCCGCCGCTGTTGCCGCCACAACAAGTCTCCCCCTCCCTTTCTCACGTGCCCCCTATCCGAGATCCCATTTTAGAGTTTTCACGCGGGTCACTTGAAATTATCGCAATCCGCTTGGGCTCTTGGGACTCACTCAGAAACAATGGTGAGAAAGTTTGAAGTCCCCCCCCCTCTCTCTCTCTCTCTCTCTCTCTCTCTCTCTCTCTCTCTCTCTCTCTCTCTCTCTCTTTCTGGGTATTAAACTTCATGAATAAGAAAAGGACAGGAAAAAAAAATACACATCCACTTTTTTCAGTGATGGTAAATTCTCGGGGCAAAAAACCTTTTGTCATTCTTCCTGGGGTGGGGTTCCCAACTTTTTTTGCAACTTGAAAAATTCATTGGCAAGTTATAAAATTCACTAGAAACTAAACAATCCGTACTTTGGACAGTTAAAAATCAAAAATTGAACTGTCCGAGATGGAAACCCTATGAAGACTATTATGAAAGATTGAAAAATAAATGATGAATAATTATAAATCTTTAAAATATTGACGAGTGTACTACATCTCAAGCCAGTGGCGGCTCGTGCATTTTGGCAACAATGTTTTCCCTCCATTTGATTCAATGCAAAATAATCGATTCGATAGTGAAGCAGCGCTTCACCTGCAATCGATTGTTTTACATGTATTCAAATGGAGGGAAAACATTGTTGCAAAATTGCACGAGCCGCCACTGTCTCAAACCCGAGACGATCCAACGATATAAATTGCTCGACATAAGCTTGACGTTTTCACAGTGTTGCCAGATGGAGGGTAAAAAGCCGTATCCTCCCCCATTTAAATCAATGTAAAACGTACGGCTTTTTCACCCCAATCTGGCAACACTGCGTTTTCAGAACATTTTTTTCGTGAATTTTACTCAGGATATAGCTATTTTACAGATAGTCTACAAACGTGTAGGGTCGTGGTATGTCGGGGGATGGGGGGGAGGGGTGAAATCATCTTCCTTCGCTTAGAGAGTTGCTACATATGCAAGAAGATTCATCCTTGCAAGCAGCGAGAAAAATTGAGGCGCCATTCGGGCTAAGGGCCTACACACTTCAGGTAAGCTCGTCGTTGAAAACCACATTGGAGATGATCATTACATATCTAGTTAAGACCACACCTACTGTTTCATGAGCTCTTAAAATCCCACAAGACGCCTAAATAGCCAAGTTCATAGTTTAGAATTAATCAAGTTTTGAGCTATTACCCGGAAACAAGGCAATGCTGCTATTTCTCAGACCCGAGCGCTTGCACTTTTCAATATTTATGAACGGTGGGGCCCCAAGGGCGAGAGAGCAGAAGAGAACCCCCGAATATGAATTTCCCCGCTCTCTTTCCCTCCCAACTTCCCTCTCTCTCTCCCAACTTCCCTCTCTCTCCCCCTCCTTCTCGCTCTGTCTCGCACTTGAACGAGTTAGTGCTGCCGATTCTCCATTTAACAAAGTTGAAAGATTAAGTAGCTTTTCTTTACAAGTTACGGAAAAGATAAATTTTCGCGATAGATATAAACACCGAAGAAAGAAATTTTATTATCACACGAAGCTGAATCGTCAATAATATGAACATTTTCAAGACAAAGAAACTGAGTGCGGGCTAAGATTTAGCAGAGAAAGATCTTATCTCGAGGTAATCTCATGACTAAAGCTTTGTTTCATATTCAGCAATAATAATATGGTTTTTTGTTTTCTTTTTCTTTTTCTGAATTGGAATTTTTTTTCCTCACTAATATACACTGATTAAAAACTGCCGGTTACCGTAACGATAATTTTGTTCAATACTTCTCCTGACCAGAATTCCTGTGAACGTAACCAAAATTCTAGTACTTGTAACCGAAATTGTAACCGAAATTCCTGTACACGGAAAAATTACTGCGGTAGAATTCACCATCTCTAATTTTGGAGTCTGCTATAAAGTATGGTAAATTTAACCATCATATGGTAAATGCAACGTACCTTGTGGTAAATTAAGATAACCTGTTCGTACATTTCACTACAAGGTACGTTGCACTTACCATATGATGGTAAAATTTACCATACTTAATAGCGGACTCCAAAATCAGCAATGCAAATGATAAATTCTACCAGTCTCTTTTTCCGCGTAAATGTAACCGGTATTTCGACCCGTTCGAAACTTAGAGGGAAAAACTAACGCCCTGACTCCTACGCGCGGAAAAACCGTGCTTTCGTTACACAACACAGAGACGAGGAATGACAAGCTCTTCCAGTAATCGGAATTTTCAAGACGCCTTAATTCCCCTCAACACTCTTTACGGCACAAACACACTAACGCACGAAAATTTAATATTCCACCTCTGAAGCGAGTTATGAAAGAGAGGAATTCGACGAATCACACAGTGATCAGAAACGAGGGTTTTTTCCGACCAACAACATTTCCAATTTCGACTTCAAGAAAGTCTCATTTTGTGATATGAGCAGATGTAATCTAATGACTCATTTTTAGCAATAAAATTTATCATTTTACAACTTTCTCATCTTCTGAGGTCATTTATACAGGTAGATCCAAAAGTCCGGCGACCCCTTTTTCTTTCTCTTTATTCTTTATCTTTACCCTTATCTTTTGAACGGCTAAAGGTAAAACAATGAAACTTGGGGGATGTTTTCTTATATCTCAAAAGAAACTATCTTTTGAGGGGGTCACAATTTTGGGGGCACCCCTCTAAATGGGGGTTTGGCTAGGCCCCTTAACTCAAAATTTTCAAAAGGTAACCCCTATCTCGATCTGGATGTATCATTTGAAAGGGCGTAATATTCAAAGACTTTTGGCGCAAACCGGATTACCGGAGGTCAATATCTTTTTTAGTTTTCGATATGTCGGAGGTCAAAGTTTGATTTGGACCCATTTTCAAAAAATCATTACCTTATACCTATATTCAGTGGCTCACCGAGAAACGTAGATAGACAGTGTAATATCGAACGCAAAAGTTTCGACAGTCTTGAATGCTCACCGAGCGCACGAAAGAGGCATGAAGGCCGAAGGGTTGCCTTGCGATTGACAATGTGTCCCATAGTGTTTTGACTTGCGTCTAGACAATAGTATACAAAAGATACCTGTCGTCAAAATTCGACTTTCCGTTATATTTTTACTTTCTCACTACTAACAAAGTTAGAAATAGAGAAAGTATTCAAATGACGCAGAGATTTTCAAGGTATTTTGTTTCGATACTTGGCCCTACACATCAAAGTCAATCATGAATTTTATAAAATAATTGGCTATTATCATGCTTAATACTATCCTGAAGAAAATTCATCCGCACGAAGTTTCAATATGATTTAACCGCAAGTGGATTGGAGGTGCAAATGCACAAATTTTCTGTGGCGTCTGTCCATCCATAGCTCTGTCTGTCTGTAGCCATAAAACGTGAAACCCAGCATAACTTTTTAGCTTTTGGTCCATATGCATCCAAATTTTGCAGAGATGTTGCTTTTAACATTCCCCAGGAAATTTTTTTATGAAATTTTAATTTTAGGTTAGTAGTGGATGAAAAATGGTTTCCATTCAAATCAATAGGAAAATGGGTAGAAAAAAAAGGAAAAATTTACATATTTCGAAATGGATCTTTGGATCTGGATAAAAATATCAAAGGGGGGTCTGGGGGCCCAGTGGCGTACGCAGGGGGGGGGCTAAGGGGGCTAAAGCCCTCCCCAGACCTCCGATTTTTGGGGGTGGAGGGGAAGGGGGGGAACAATTTTCAGTCAAATGGTCATCAGTGCGAGCCCCTCCCAAGAAGAATCCTGCGTATGCCACTGTGGGGGCCTCACCCAGAATGTCAAGGGGGGGGGGGGTCTGCAGGCTGATTCTGCTCGTTTGGACGAGACGAGACGAGGTAGCAAGAATCGACCAATCTCATTGGTTTAAATGGTGTCACGTGACAGATTTGAAGTCATTCAACGGGTTAAAGAGTCATTCTTTTCAAATTCATGACACTTTAACCCGTTGAATGACTTCAAATATGTCACGTGACACCATTTAAACCAATGGGATTGGTCGATTCATGCTGTCTCGTCTCGTCTCGTCCAAACGAGCAGAATCAGCCTGCTGGGGGTCTCCCCCAGAATGCCAAAGGGCGGGGGTCTGGAGGTCCCCCCCAGAATTTTGAAGGGGAGTCTGGGGGTCTCCGCCAGAATATTAAAGGGGGGTCTGGCGGTCTCCCCCAGATTAAATTCGATGTGAGAAAGTGTTCGTAGGGTATTCCCTACAGTTTATTTTCAGCCTTCCATACCTCCTCCTTGGGCTCGGTAAAAATTCTTGACTGCCAAAACTTTTGAGTTTGATAGTACTTTAAATTTTGAGCCACTGTGCGTGCACTAAGAATTGCGAGGCTCAACTTCCCCTAGTTCCCCTATACCCGGTCCATTCTCACATCTCTTCCTTTAATTCCATTCCTTTCCCGAAAAACTGAGAGGTACATTCTTCAGTTCCTTCCAGGTATGCTCTTAAACGAGCGATAAATTTCAGCCGCCGACGGAGGACACCCGCACGCTTTGAAAAGTTAAAAACGCGTGGCGGAACGGGCGTCGCACAGTGGGAGCAAGTCAATGGGAGAGGTCGGACAAGGATATAAAATACCTAAAATGCAGATTTTAAGGTTTTTGCCATCGAAAAACAAAATTTTAAGGGTGATTCTTGTGGGAAATTGTACAATAGTACCAATACCACTTTTAAACTGTTGCGTTGCGTATATTAAGAAAGATATACGCGTTTAAATTCACCACGCCAGGTCTGGTCTCTCCAATTGAATTCGGTCCACTGTGCGTTGGGTGCGTCCATCACCGCCCGCCCGCCCACCAGAGTAACACAGACCACCAAGCTGCAAACACAAGTAGTTACCACCTCAACGGACTCACAGTTGAGCGATTAGACGGAAAGCGAAAAAGGCCTAACTTGACACAGCCAGAATACGGGATGCTTCGAAAATCTATCCGCAGTATGACTCCCCATGCGGTAAATTTCTGTCGTCCACCCCCCCCCCCCCTCCCGGGTACAAAATGCTCTCATATTGAAATGAGAAAGAATAAACTGTCGATTTAACAATGGTGATAGTAAAAGTCGAGAGGTAAAGAAATCATTGTAAGTTCTAAATGCATGTAGCCACCCAAGATGAGATAGTTTCAGATTTTTACTAGACCAAGTCATTTCCGAAATAGATTTAAGGGGCTCAAATATTCTCACACTGAGAAAAATTTTCCTGTTAAAACAACTGGACATCTGTTGAACACTTACTTAGAAGAAATTTCTGTTGTTTCAACAAAAATTACTGTTGATTTCAACATGAATTCCAGTTATTTCAAAGGGAATTCCTGTTACTTTCCCGGAATTCCTGTTGAAATTACGGGAATTTCTTGTTAAAATAATAGGAGTTCCGGTTCAGTAAGTGTTAATAAGACGTCTGGTAACGGGAACAAGACATTTTTCTCAGTGCATAAGAATCTTTGTTTATTGCTCTTTGGAAGTCCGTCCGAATGGAATCACCCTGTATCTACTAGTGCGTCACTTGATGATCTCGTTACGTCCAAAGGAGAGAAAGAGACCTTAACCTCAACGCTGTGAAAGTTAAGATCAGCCCGCGAGGCTTTGGCGCGCTCTCTGCACCCCCTGCTTGCGACTACCCCCGCTTTCGCTTATTCGCACATTCCACTCAACAACCCGCCCCCCACCCCTCCCCCCCACGAGCAATCCGACCCTCCTCACTCACTCGCACTGAGTATCCTTCTATCCCCGAATCCTCTCCTTTCACCTCCTCAAATACGATTGTTCCAGTTTCATCCTCGCCGCAATAGGTTTCGCGAAAAGGAGGGAAAAGCTGCGAGTTAACGCGAAAGAAGGAAAGCTGCGAGTTAACGCGATTTATCGAGAATTGGGATCCCGCATCTTACTCTGTACGTCTTCACTCTCAACTCAACCCCCGGTTATTAACGGAGGTGGTATACGAGACACCGTTTGAATTATGTTCGATGGAGAGAAAATAACGTTAATGCGAGACAGCGAAAGCAAAAGAACGAATAAACAATCGGATAACATCCGAAAGAAAGATTGAGAAAAAAAAAGAGAAGAAGAAGAAGAAGAAAAAAAAAAAAAAAAAAAAAAAACAAGTTGGAACTTGCAACACTGGAACAGTGTTAGCAAAGAGAGCATGAGTGTCGGCCGTAAATCATTGTAAGTGTGGAGTTCCATATTGATAGTACAAAACTGCGACAAAGTCAATCGCAACGCTGCATTTGTGTTTGTATAACAGTGATCGCTGTAAAGATAACTTGATAGGTCAAAGTGGGAATGAAAATTTACTTATAGCGTGTTGAAACAGTTGTTCACGAGGCGAGGTGAATACTGTGGTTTTGAAAATCGATTTCGATAGTGATTGTTCCTTTAAAATCGGATGACGCAATACCAATCCTAGCAAGCCGTAAAGTCTAGTTTAGTTATTTGGGACTTTTTTAGATTTCTCTCGCCTGAACCAAAGTCATCAGGAAGGAAATTCTTAATACCAATCCTAGCAAGCCGGAAAGTCTAGTCTAGTTATTTGGGACTTCTATAGAATTTTCCTCGCTTGAACCAAAGTCATCACGATGGAAATTCTTCGTCTTTATGGTTTCAGCTCTTTTTGTCTCAGATTAAAAAATGAATGTTAATATTGATCAAATGTCATCCGACACTCATCAAGGCCCTTAAGGAACGTAATATGAACTTGAAAAAAGCTCATTCGATTTTTAAGGGAGCTTAAACGGTCCATGAGAGACGAAATTCGCGGATACAGAGTATCCACAGCTTATTTCAATGTTCGATCTGACAAGACCGTGCGCCTTTGAAAAATCGATATCTCGATAGTGAATCGATGTATTGCAATTCGGTTTGCACCGGTCGAAAGCGCTTGCTTGTGACTGACAACCTCGAAAATTTCAGATCCATCCGAGTTTATTTAATGACCTTACAGGACCTCTCGCGGCCGCAGTTAGACATTTCTTGTCAGAGTTACGCTGAAACGGGGAGTAGTTCCCCCCCTAAGATGATATTTTTTGGCTCGAAACTGCATTGGGCCCTCTCGGGACATCATTGGGACCCGAAAAAAAGCGGAACCGATATAATACGGCACACGACTGGTTCGTGAGAGACGAAATTCGCCTTTTTCCAGCCTCCAGCGCCCCTCTAAGGTCGATCTGACAAGACCGCGCGCCTTTGAAAAATCGATATCTCGAGAACGAATCGATGGATTGCGCACTGCGGTTTGGATTGGGCGGTAGCTTCAGCTTTTAGATAATTCTTGAAAAAAATTCAGATCCATCCAAGTTTTTAAACGGATCTTATGGGACCTCCCGCGGCCGCAGTTAGACATTGTACGTGAGACTTACGCTGGAGTTGGGGCCACGCCCCCCCCCCCGATATAGACTTTATCGGTCCGACATTTGTCAGGGCCCTTAATGAACTTCATGTGAACTCAAAAAAATCACATATGACTTCTCACGGCGCATGCTAGGTCCATGAGAGTCGAAATTCGCGGATTTTAGAGAATCTTAGATTTCTGACCCTATACCGCGCGCCTTTGAAAAATCGATATCTCGAGAGTAAATCGATGTATCGCAATTCGGTTTGGACCGATCAAAGAGTAAGCTTACCGGTACTCGCCGTTAAAATTTTGGATCCATCTGATTTCATTTTGAGACCTTACTTGAGTTACTTGGACCCCAGTTGGAATTATTTTTTCGGAGTTACGCTGGCAAGGGGGTCGCTCCCTCTCTTGGAAAACTGTGGAGGGGGCCCTTTGCTGGGGCATACATTCTATTTTTCACTTTTTTTTTTTTTTTTTTTTTTTTTTTTTTTAATTTTATATTTGTGTCTAATCTAAGTTGGGGGAGGAGGAGGAGAGTACCTGCAAGTCAACCGGCAATTTACTTTTGATAGTGGCTGCGGGTCGAGGGTGCGGATTGCGGACTTTTAACTTGTTGTGGGGTTTACAGGGTGGCCGTGTCTAAACTTATGAGAAAAGAAGGCAACCACAGACCGGAAGAACGTTCAATTTCTGGTTCAGAGACCATGGACAAAGACATGGGCACCCGCAAAACAATTGCCCGGAGGGGCAACTTTTTGAATGTCAATGGAAGGTCTAGGGGACACCACCTAGAGACGGGCAAGTCTAGAGAACCCCCCCCCCCCACTTCCGCCCAAAATAGAAAATAAATCAATTATCCTTCCAAATGGTAGAAATTGTAAGTGATTGTAGCATGTAGTTGTATCAAAAGTAATTCTATTTTTGACGTGTTTGATATTATGAATAAAGTGACAGCATCAGATGATAGAAATAGTAAAAAGCTAAGTACAACTATTCCTTCTTTATTTTCATTGTCCTGATGAATTCTAAGAGTTAACCTATTTAAATTAACAAAACCAAAACTCTTGCCTATACATTCTCTAATCATGTAATTATCGACCAGAGGATTCTGAATTTTCAAGGAAGTTCGCAAAATTCTCGTTGCCAACGGTAGTTGCCAATGTAGACACGTTCATACTAGTAGATTTTAAAACTTCTTTCGGCGAGGGAGATGACGGGTGGGAAGTATGATGTCGTCTGAATCAGGAGGGGGTGGGGTAAAAATCAGGGGGAGGTCTAGATCTGGGGGGGAGAGGAATCCTGAAACTGGGGGGCGAGCTGTATAGTGGCAAGGGGCGGTTGGGCACCACTGCTTGGGGGGGGGCTACTTCCCGCCCTGCCCCCCCTAAATTACGCCCCTAATTAAAATTGTAAAGTAAACTAAGAATAAAGTTTGTTAACTCTTACTCCTTTCGTTATTATTTGATCTTCGAATGTTCCGATTCTTTTTTATTGTAAAGTTTTGATTTTTCTGAATTAGGGGGGGGGCGCCGCGCCGCCCCTCGGGGAGCGCCCATTGACAGATAAGGGAGAAAGGTAAGTGTAGGAATTTGCACGGGAATCCGGCGTAGTGTGCCGCAAAAATTACTACCAATGGCGGATCCAGAAAATTCTTTTAGGGGGGGGGGGGCTTCACGTCTATGAATTTTCAAATTTGCAGGGAGGAATTTATGCGATTTTTTCTGTTGAAAAAAGGCAAAGGCTACCGTGAGTTGGGGGGGGGGGGGCGTGCCTTTCCCGAATCCGCCGCTGATTACCATGTAACACTGGGCCACGATGACCGATGTCGCATAAAACCAGGTAGAAGACCCGTGGCGGGCGTGGCATCCGTGATGGCTGTGAAATTGGGATGAAGTTGATGGACACACATCATTCATGCAATCTGCACCATGATCTAACTACACAGGTCAGTCAATCCGGTGGACGAGTTTCGGTGCGATCTGCGCAACCTCCGCTCGTGACGTATAGCTGGCGCAGCTGAAGAGCGGGCGTTCAAATGTACATGCTTTCTTATGGGGAAAAGACCCTTTTTCAAGTGCGAATTATCAACCATTTACGACAGTATAACTTGGTTTTTATCAATAAGAAGTAACGAGGAAGGTTTCAAGCTTTGAGAAAACCAATACAATCGTACGCTAATTTGCTTTTTCTGTTTTCGGACGGTTTTAGAAAAGTGGGTAGAATGCATAGAATATTACATAACCTACATTCTCCATAAGAGGGATTTTTACTAACCGCCAGAAAATACAGGAATAAGAAATTGAAGTGTGATCAGACTGATTTTCTCAAAGCTTGAAACCTTCCTCGTGGTCTATCATAAATAAAAACCAAGTTTTATTGTCGTAAATTGTTTCTAATTTGCACTTGAAAAATGGTCTTTTCCCCGTATGAAAGCATGTAGATTTGAACGCCCGCGCTTCAGCTGCGCCAGCTATACGTCATCCCCTTCGTCACTCTACCCGGTGATGGAGCCAGGCAGACGGAGAGGCAGTGGAGGGTGTGCGCATTGACTGACCTGTGTAGTTAGATCATGATCTGCACAACGCGGCAAGCAACTGTTGTAGGCGTAGGTGCAGTAGTTCGTGGGGAGGGCAAAGGGGACGGGAGGTCGTCGCAAAACCATGGACGAAGATATAACTAGTTATATCTTCGTCCATGGCTCGGAATGGTCTTAAAATTTTCCTTAGGATTTGATCTAGAACGCAACGTTCTTACATTTTCGAAAAGTTAACTCTAGCTCTCGCAATTAACGATTAAAGGCGGAAAAAGCATGGTTTCTGGACCGCGGAACAGTGGCGTTATCTAGCGGATGAGAATCTTACTACAGGTCGCTGAGGATTCACCTTAAAACGCAACGCCGATCGCGTTCCCCAAACGAACTCTTTTAGCGGACCGAAACATCAACAATAACAGGATTGGAAATTTGAAATCATCTAAATGCATTTTAAATCGCAGAATACACGAACCATGGACACAATCCTCTGATATAAAACCCCAATATCTCATACAGAAAATTTCGTTGAAGTCTGATCCAAATTAGTAACGTAATTACATTCCCAAAAATGCTTAACCTCAATCTTGGCCAAAAACTCCCGCCACAAAGAAAAAGCGACAAATTGGGAGGACACCGGATTGGTGGAATCACATGGGTCAATCGGTCCTCGAGGACCCGTTCTCGATACTGAAACCAAGCGATCCCCCGAGCGGACCCCCGAACCATGCCGTTCCTATAAGAAAAGCATTATTGACCTTGTAGAAACGATTTCAATAGAGCATGACACTCATGCTCTAAAAAGAAGCCTCCGATATTTTTTGATGCTATAAGGTCACACGATTTATCAAGCATGGCCGTATAGCCAGTTTTTTTTTCCTTTTTCTTTTTCTTCCAGGGGAAGCTGAAGATCTAGACTGTTTTTTGGGGGAGGTTGTACAGTGTACACAGAGAAAAATGCTTCGGTTGTTAGAACTGAAGACTTCGGTTGAAGAAACCGTATTAGGAAGTACCGAGTACCAATTTATTGATTGGCGACCCTAATTTTTTAGAGAACGCGCAATTTTGATCGAGCAAATTTCACTCATGATTAGTCGGACGAACCAATGCTATTTTTGTACAGTGTAGGATTTATTTAATTAATGTCACCCATAGAGGTGCTACATAACAAAAATATAAAGGTAAATCTGGGGTAGAAGAGAAAAGTGAAACTTATATCGAAAGCTGTCGAAAAGTGGTTGGTTCAAATTAAACCAAAAGAAGAGAAGTTCAACAACAAGCATCGAAAACAAAAGAACGAGTAACTCTTCAAGAAGTGTAAAACTTTAAACCTATACTACAACAAATCTTGAGGCATTATACGGCAGTTAAGGTGAAATCTCTTCCGAAAGGCGATGAGGGGTGGACTGCTACAAGTAAACAAATAAAACGGGTAAACAACTTCAAATGCTTGAATTTGGCGAAAGGAGCAAGACGCCGCACTAACGGCGTGACATAAAAACAAAAGTGGCAAAAACTCACTGTAAAAAAAAGTCATAATCAAAATCACTTTCGACCTTTGAAGCTAAATCAAAAACTTTCCAATTACTTGTCTGGGTTTAAATTTCTTGCTGCAAGGCTTCTTTGGGGATTAAACTTGGTCTTTCAAATTTATATAAATGATAAATTCCTGAGAAATTAGTTTAACTATTTTTGACCACTTTCAGACGATTACAGACATTAGTGCGCCGGCCATCGTCTGAAAAGCTGATAAAGAGGTAGCGCTATACTTTCAAGGGTCGAAGAGGAAGGGTCAAGTATATATATATATATTATATATATATATATATATATAATATATATATATATATATATATATATATATATATTATATATATATATATATATATATATATATATATATATATATATATATATATATATATATATATATATATATATATATAATTGATGGGAAGATTAAATAGAAAAGTTCCCTCCTCTGTCTTACTTAGTTTTCTCCAGTTCAAGGATGAATAAATCTCAATACACGATAGTAACTGAGCTCGAACTTAGTTCGGGTCCCAAGCATAAAACTTAATTCAAGTCTGACTTTGAAGCGAAGAAAACTTGAAAACCGAATTTGTGGGTTCATCAACTTTCAATACTTCATCTCCTCATCTGAAAATGCACTCCCGCTATGGTTATGGTGCGTGATCATTCTTTCGGTTCTAATTAAGAGACTTCCTGATGACTCCCAAAGAGCGAACTTTCCATCTTCTCTATCAGTCGGAGAAAAAATTAATGGAAGAGAGGGAATGGTACGAGAAATAATTAACGAAATGCTCCGAATATTTTGTGGTGATCTTCTACTTCTGTTGAAATAATGGCGGAGAAAAAAAATCCCATCAGAAGCTTTGCAGTATTTTTTAACACACACATCAATCATGCAGCCGTGAATGTTTCACATTCCAGAAATATTAAATTTTAAAAAAGAAAAAAAATCCAAAAAAATAAGCACCGGATAAGTAAACAAACAGCGTGCGGTCTTACGGGGCTGCAGTCACTAAGCAGTCAAGATTAAAACCACTCGAGTGCATGAACCGTTGCCTTGTCCGCTGGGAAAATCTCCTCGACAAGATTGGAGACTTAAAAAGCAACTTGGGTACTATTTAATTCATTCCTTTAAAGAAACCATGATAAAAATGGAAAACATGACCAACAAATCGGAGATTGAAAATTTAATTTAATTTGGAGTTGCTTTTTAATTAAATTATTTATTTATGACAAAACTTAGTTAATAATTATTGCACACTACTCAACGGTATAAATCGCTTATTGCAATATGATGCTAAGCATTTTTTTTTATTTTTTTGTTTTTTGTTTTTTATTTTCAATGGTTACCTTGCTCGGAAAAAAGACTGGTAGAAAATCACATCTGCATAGCTGATTTTGGCGTCTGCTAGCAAGTATGGCCAATTTCACCATAATGTAATAAATGCAACGTACCTTGTGGTAAATTAAGGTAACAATGTTGGTACATTTCACCATAATCTGGTGAAATTTACTATACTCGATAGCAGGCTCCAAAATTGGCTATGCAGATGGTAAAGTCTACCTGTTATTTTTTTTTTTTTTTCTTATAGTGGAAGCTCAATCAAATTAGCGCCTCGTTGTTATAGGGTCTCTCATCAGGAGAAGTAACTTCTAAAATGGAAAACTCTCACGTCTATATATGACATGAAACATTCCAGAATGTATCGCATATTGCACGGTGCATGACTGAGAGCCTTTATAAGAGCCCTGGCCCCGACTTAAAGTTCGCTGGGGGGCTCACATTTTCCAGTACGCCACTAGTGACATGTATCGAGTAGTTCGACCAGAGCTGCCTTTTCGCATATACATATAATTATAATTAATGACATTTTTCAATTCACTGATGATTCCACCGGCTGAGAAAAAATTACAGAGTTCTGCCCGAAAATACTCTGATCTGTAGTCTGTACTCTTTACTCAATCGGATGGAAACGCCGTTAATTAATTAAAATATCCGCAAGATGCGAGTAATTCCGTGCATTACAGTCATACACTGAACTGTGTAATCTTTGCTCCACCGGTGAAATCATCCATGAACTGAAAAATAGATTACTTATACGCAAAATGGCAGCTCTGAGTTCGACACAGACATGGCAACGTTAATTTCTTACACGACGCGTAAAACATATACCGAAAGTGACGTACAATTAGACCATCAATGAAGAAAGAAAAGGAGAGGTAGAGAGAAAGAGAGAGAGGAGAGAGAGAGAGAGAGGGGGGGGATAAAGAAAAGAAAACACACGCATCGCAATTAAACTGAATTGATATGATCATGGCCACGATTCTCAAGGAAGACTGGTTCATGGAAGGTGGGGGGGGGGATCATCATGGGGGAGCACATTCTTTGCCCGAAAGAAGAAGGAAAAATTGGAGCCAACTTAACTGTACATTATTTTTCGCGCTAAGAGCGGGGACCGGGTGCAGTTCTTATGGCGCCACTCTTGGCACCACTGGGAACACCTCTCATATATAGTACAAAATGCTCTCCCTCGGAACGTGTATAAGTATTTCCGGAAATGCTTCGTAGGCATGCAGGCTCACTGCTCAGAGGCACCCTCCCCAATCTTCAGGCCCACCACCACACCGCCACTACAGATAGTACTTGCTAGATAGGTGAGCTTGTGAGGATACTATACCTACGCCAGACACGCACACCATCACACACGAGCCAGTATTTACAAGTATAATTCGTACATACGTGAATGAGAGTGTGTGTATGCGTAAGTGTTAAATATAAACTTTGATTAAAAGAGGATTTGAAGCGAAAGAGGCTACTTCCGGTTTTTTGCCTACGTACTGTCGTGTGGTTTTCAGTATATTGGAGGGATATTAAGGGGGGAGGGGGCAAAGAGGGGCAAAGGAGGGAGAGGAAATAATTATTTCCTCAACTACCGACAACCGCCCTTCCGTTGTCATGGCACTACTTTGTCTAACGCCTGACTCTGTATACTTACGAAAGTGCTTGTTTCGAATCATTCGCACAGAGTTGCTTCATTTTTTTCCCTTTCTGTTTAACCTAATTGCGGAGGGAGCCATGCGTGAAACGATAGGTAAACTTCAGCGGTGAGGCGCGAAATTTGGCAACCATGTATTTCCTCCATTTAAAGTCACCAGAAAGGTCGAACGCTTCAGTCATCAGCGATGACCGCGGGCATTTCGACCTTTCTAATGTGTTTAAGTGGGGGAAAAAAGAACGCTGCCAAATCGCAAGCCTCGCCACTGGTAAACTTTAAAGTTGACGCAACACGATTTCTCGTACCAAGTATCACAAGGGTGACTAAGGTGACTTGAGGAATGTGGCTGATTCGTTATATTCATCGATTTCCATGGTAAAGGGAAAGGAGGTTGTGAAAAAGTACGGCTTTGAGATAAAAGTGTAAGCGTCAGGTTGAAATAACACTGGAACCTGATATCACCTGATAGTGATCGCATGATACACTGTTAACGATCGACCAAAAAAACCCAAGTGAAAATCGAAGCGATTGTATGAAGATGATAGTAAATTTTACTCTCATGCGTAGTAAATATAAGGTGTGCCGGGAGTAAAGGGCGGAAAATACTACCGAAGAAGGTTTGTATGCCTCCTCGGTGGAGTATCATAATTTTTAACTCCTGTGAGAAGTGGTAAGTTATGACTATCTCTTTCTTCCTTTTCGCACTATTCTCAACTCTTAAAAAATCTTACTCCAAAAACTGAATACCGGGAGAAATCGTGGCTTTTATGTAACCGGAGTCGGAGTGATAACATTTCCAACAGTGTAGCAGAATATATTTTCAAAATGTTTAAATAACATACAACTTTGTCGGATAATGGGTCTGCTGTGTACTTTTGCTACATCAATATAACTCATTGTTTCTAACGTAAAATTCGGCGAAAAATAACGATGCGCACATTAAAAACTTTCAAAATCCACCCATTAACTCAGAAAATACCTTCCATTTCAAACAACCCGCGCTACACTAGACACTATATTATCGACTAATAACTACATAGATGGAACCATCTTGTTTATGTAAACTTGAACAGAACTTACAAACATTGGAATGTTTCGTTTAGATGCGTACATTTCTTACATTATTTTGTAATCTTTGATAAATCGAAAAGACCAGACAGCAAATGCAGCTTATATTTCACGTATTAAAAAAGAAATTCCATCATTTTGTAGTTACGATGTTGTTTACTTATGCACGGTGGTTCCGTCTATGTAGTAGTATCTCGGTGCAAATAATGTCTAGTGTAGCGCGGGCTGTTTGAAATTGAAGTGATTTCCTGAGTTAATGAGTGGATTTTGAACGTTTGATTTTTGCCGAATTTGACATAAGAATCAAGGTTCTATATTGCTGTAGCAAAAGCATGCAACAGACCCATTTTGGGACTCTCTCCGGTAAATTCATCTGAAACTCCAAAACTCCAATTGAGCAACAAAAGTTCTGGTGAAAACTTCTGGTGATGAAAAGAATTTTTGAAAATAATTTCGACTATCGCACAGCATCCATTACGTATGTTCCGCTCGAACCAGAATTCGGGGTTAATATTTTCTTTAGTGGGGAGAAAAACTACTTTCCTTGGTGTGCTTACTCACGTAATTTAAACAATTATTAACCGAATCATGGAGGCATTCCACAGGCATAAAAAGTCGCTGAATAACTAACATTAATAACAAAGCCTGACGAACGATTAAAATCTGATTTCAACAATGACTAAGCATTTCGCACCCACAACACGTTTATTCTCGATAACCACAAGAACGTCAATAACCTCTCCCCGAAGTAAACAAAACTTATCGAAGAACCCGATCGAGAAACTGAAAATAATTACAAATCCGAATTAGTCATTGTGGGGCCGCTTCGTCATACAATCAGAGATAGTGATTAGATAAAACCATGCTGCATGATTAATAAAAGAGCAAAAAACACTCTCATACAGAAAATGTTGCGCACCTAAAAATGCTCATCATAAATCACATGATTCATTTTTTTCGAAAGCCAATGAAGAGATTTTGGATTCCATTCGGAAAAAAAGCTGTAAACTGAACCGCAATGCTTGATTACTAACACACCCCCCCCCCCCCCCCCACCGCGGAATAAAATTTCGCAGGACTATGATTTTAAATTTGGAGGGATTCATGATGAATTTGGCGAGATTCCTGCACAACTCACTTTTTAGCGAGTGGTCAGTACACGGAAAAAAAAACTACGGTGAAAATAACCAAACGGATACCTGATTTTGGCACCTGCTAGATGTTATGGTAATGTTAACCAGAAGTATACTATGTTTTGACTAGGTACTAGGTGATGTTACCTGATTGCGTGTCGAATTTACTCAAAGTATCGGTAAATGTACCATACTTCTGGTCAAGTTTACCATAACATCTAGCAGGTGCCAAAATCAGGTATCCGTATGGTTATTTTCACTAATCTTTTTCTTCCGAGTATCAATACATTTATACGACAAACGCCGGCAAATCTGCGCCTATACTTCATGTATGAAGGGTAAAACTTTAAGTTTATAGTATATCTTAACAAGTTTTGTGATAGTTAACGACTTTGAATCCTCGAATTCAAGCTAATTTGAGGAGATTCCAGCACGGCTCACTTTCGAATCAAAAGTTTCGATTGAGTGGTCGATGTATTTCTCGCTTCACCACAAAACGTCAGCAAATCAGCGAACACTATGTCGGCTTGTAAAAATGCAAATTTAATAACAATTAAGCAACTCATTTCTGGGCCACAAAAAATGAATCTTGGTGCATTTTGGTCAAACTAGCTTAACTTAGTCAAAAAACATTGTAATTGTTCTAGTATCGCAGTAAATTTAATCACTGGCTGAATGAAAAACCAAATACTTGATTGATGGGAAGGAATATCTTACTTGAAGTAACTATTATAAAGGAGCAGTGGCCGGCTCGGGAAATGCGATATATCGATGTCCACTCCGATTTAAAACTGTAGAAAAGTATCGATCTCTCGGGGGTTCAATTGCACCCTCTGACGATCAATAATTTTTTATAGTTTTAAATAGATTAGACATCGATATATCGCATTTCACGAGCCGCCACTGTAAAAAAGCAAACCAGTAGTGCAGATGATTATTTGGGCGTTCAATTGGAAGATAAGTACGAGCAAAATTTATCGCTGACAGAAAACGAATACAAACATTGAATAAATGAGCATTTGAGTTGAGGTGCAGAATTTTGATGCATATTTCATACTTGCACTTATACTACGCACGAGTTGTAACGTAAAAATGAACTCGATGGTGGAAAAAAGTTCGATTTCAGAATAAACAATATGCTAATTGAATTTATACGCTTCTACTCTCTACAAATATTGTTTTCATCACAGCATTTTTCTTCCCCCCCCCTCGCCTATTTTTACTTCCCTTCGTGGCACTAATTTTTAGGCAGACGAGGGGTGGGGGAGCTGCTTTTGACACACATCGAAGGTCGCTAGAGAGCGAAGGAAACAAAGCTCATTGTCTAATTTTTAGTTATTTATTGATTTCAGCAAATCAAAATTGGCTCAGCTTTTATCTCACGAAGCTGAGAACTTTCGATCTTTTACCAATATTCATTGAGTACGATAAGGGTTGACTGCAGTAGCGGCCCGTGAGATTTGGCAACCATGCATTTTTTCCACTTAAACTTAGGTAAAAAATCGATTCAAGCGGAGGCTGGCAGCCTCCTCGAGTTTCGATTGTTTTCCATGCATTTAAATGGGATAAAAACACTGTTGCCAAATCGCACGAGCCGCCACTGGTTGACTGGTAACAGTAGCGAAGCGTGCCATTTGGCAACATGGAATTTTATCCATTTGAAATCATAGGCAAGATCGAATCCGATGGTCATCGACGATTCCTTGATATTTCGATATTTTTCAAAGGTATTAATGAGCCAAATGCAAAGTTCCAAGATTGCACGCTTCGCCTCTGACTGGTAAAATTCTTCTTCGCTCTTCATACGGGCAATTTTTTGCCTGAATGAAAGGACTATTCAGTATTCTCGGATTCTATAGATCTCATGTCAATTGTTCCTAGCTTCTCAAAAAAAAAAATGTTTTCTCTTATTCTTTCTACAGTTGCGTGAATTTTAAGTGGATTGTTTTCCACAGCGGAACAGATTACCACCGATTTGTTTCAAGAAAAATTAAGATAAAAAAATCGCTGAACTAGTTTAAACTTTAAATCAGCACTAAGAAGTGATGCCAAAAAACATACGGCTCATTGTCCTATTGTTTCATTTGGACCGATGCAATGAGGCATCAGATTTCCTTGATCGAATTTGAGCATCTAAAGAATTTACTTATTTCCATTGATTTGTATGCAAGTACTATGACTTTCAAACGAAAGTAACAAGGTTGAAATTTTTATTGTAAAATTATTGTTGTTTTCAAAAGAATTTTCGATTTTTTCCGATTTTCAAGACGTCCTTTAAACGGCCATTCTGTTCAGTTCGTAGACACTTGAAAGCCGCACAATTTTTTAAATTTTGCCGACATTTAAAATGGTAAAAATTTCGACCAGGGTACTTTCTTTTGAAAGTCATTGTACATCGCAAGTCCTGAGCCACTCCTAACACCAAAGCAGATGCGTATCAAAAGAGGCTCCCCTTAAATTCCAAAAAAATCTCTTCTTAAAATCCACAGAGAGCTATTTTCATTAATAAAGCCGTGACGAATGCCACAAAATGAATCGGAAGGAATTCTCAAAATTATACTTTCTTCACGATTTTTTTTTTTTTTTTTTATGATGAAATCGGCATGAATGTAGATAAAAAGTTAGTAAAGCTAGGAGAGTCGGGTAGATACCTTTTCTTTTAATGCCATCGGAGAGGTTCTCGAAGATTCCAAAAATCCAGAGCTGCGGCGAGTAAAACAGAAGCATATCCTTTGTAGTTTCACACTCACTGATTCTTTGTTTTGTTTAGATTTTCAAAAACAAAACTAATCGTTTCTTTAGTACACCTTTTGACCGAGTCAAATCGGACTCGCAGTTTCGAACGGATCAGATCGGGGAGAGAGAAAAAAAAACAAGACCAAAAACTACCGACAATTTGAACCGAGATTACAAGGTTAAAACAAAACTCACGATTTTAAGAAAAAAAAAGAAAAAAAAAAGAAAAAAAAACAACAAAAAATATTAAAACCAAAAACCAAAAATGAAATAAAATAAAACACTGCGGACGTAAATCTCAACGCACAACTTTAAAAAAAAAAAATCGTTTGGAGAAATAACCAGTTGCGATCGAATTTCAAATTTGCGTAGTGAAATTAAACAGATCGAATCAAAACAAGAGGAACACAAAACACACACAAAATAAAAAAATCTGAGAAAAACATACGGGGCTCTAAATAATTTAAAACTGATAAAAAATAAAACAGAGAGAGAAGAAAACCCGTCAGCGTTTTTTTTTTTTTTTTATTATTATTATTTTTTTTTTTTAATTCGATCTACCATAAGAGAAAAATAGACGGGAAAGCAAACGACGATTTAAAAACCAATGATTAAAACATCAACATTTATTTTCAAATTATTTCAAATACATAAAAACGGTCGCATCAGATCGCGGAACAAGCGGTACGAAGCTGGATACCGGGGCAGCCACATGTTACGAGAAACCGCGAGAGAATTGTACTGATGAGTAGTAACTCGGCGACGGCGAGTGAAACCCCGGTGAGGTGGTAGACAAAGGTCTGGGGTGTCGGTGTTTGAATTGAAAATAGGGTCTTGAACAGCGCGGGGGGGGGGAGGAAGGGGGGGGTGATAAAGGGCGGGGATGAAGAGGGGTGCGTTGAGAGACGCGCGCACTCTAGCGTGAATGCGCGCAAGACGAAAAAACGGAAAACGTCCGTTACACTTGGCTCGGCTTCACTTCGTCCATCGGCTGGCTCGGGCTGGTTTTGCCTGGAATTCCCACCTCTGCGGTTCAACAAAAAAAAGAGCAGGGGGGGGGGAGAGAAAAAACAAACAAACTAACCACCCACAGCATCTCGACACAAACAGAGTTATGAGTCATATAAAATCGTAAGTGTAAAAAGACGCACCCCCACTGAATATTTGAAGAGGAGACTGGTAGAATCTACCATCTGCGCTGATTTTGGAGTCAGCTATCAAGTGGATGGTAAATGCAACTTACATAACGGTAAATTAAGTTAACTTGGTACATTTTACTATCATACGTAGTAAAATTTGATAGCTGACTCCAGAATCAACTATGGACATGGTAAATTCTACCAGTTATTTTATCCATGTACTCATTGACTCGCCACTGAAAAAAAAAGCGAAAGTCATAATACCAGATTCTATGGTCATATTACCAGAGGCACAACCGATATGTGAACGACAGAAAGTCTAGTATTTTGGCCAGAAAATTCTGGTGTTAATACCAGAATATGGTCACAGAACTACACATTTTCAAGAACTCTGCTACAGACAATAAAATTCTGGTAATTGAAGGGTAGAGTGGATAAAGGGGTTATGTTACATTTTGGAAAAAATCGAGTTAGCACAGTGGATGAAGGAGTTATGATGGTATCTATCTATAAATTTTGCCAACCTGGTTCAAAAATATAGGATATGACCCTACTTTCAAAGCTATTGCGGTTGATGTTCAGCTATAATGTCGAAAACGTCCAGACTTTGAACTTTAAAGTCGATTTTCTCAAAATCAAAAAAGTGTCACAAAAGCATAACCCCTTTATCTACTCTACCCTTCAATTGTATATCCATGCCATAGGTTCACATATTATCATACTTCTGGCAATTTTTTTTTTTTTTCCCCCAGAGTTGAAAGGCATTCAAAGTTTACAGTTGGCAAATGAAATAACTCCAGTCAACTTCTTGGGCTTTAACTCGCGTATAGACCACCAGCAATGCTTAAATTCATTGTATAAGTATTGCAGGTTGCCTATGTCTCTATCACAACCTAAGGAAACGACTAACATTATTCAATTGGGCTCTCGCTAATATTTGCTACATGCGTCCGCATAGTTTATAGTTATACTAGCGTATAAAAACAAAAACAATTACACGATGAGCCAATTCAACAAATACGAAAGTCACTCATAGACACACAAAATAACTTTAACGTTTAAGAGCAAATATGGCGGAGCTGTGCAAGTATAAACATCCTTGATGTATTTTAAAATCGCTCATAATTAGGATCAAAGTTGTTAGAACTTTGCTACAGTGCATTCTCGCAAAACCTGCTTTTGAGCGAGACATGTCAAGAGCCAACTTTTGATTTGATGTCTCAAAAGCGGTAAAATCCCGGCAGGAAAGCAGGGTGTAAAAGGTTCGAATACAGAACGTAAAAGGAGAATTCAGAATAGCTTTCCATGTCACTTTCTAATTTTTTTATAAATTGATAACATGCAGTATTTACCGTCTAACATTTAAGAACTGTTATTGAAGTTTTCAAAAAAAAAAATGCCTCCCGGCAGGCCGGTAAGACGAAGTAGATTCCATGCTTGGTTAAATCAGTTTTTCACAAATTCAAATATTTAGGTTATAATTTTGGTTGAATTTTTCTTTTTTATTTTATCAGCTGCTCAAATTCCAAAAATAATTGTGAAAAAGATTATATTACCAATGGAGAAATGTGTAATCTTTTCAATGACAGTGAGAAATAAAAGCTAGGTTATATAAGTTTTTCACAAAGTTCAATAAATAGGTTATGTTATGATTTTCTTTGAATTATTCATTTTTTTTTTTATCAGCTGTTCAACATTTAAATAAAACTACCCATAAGAAAAAGATTATAATAGCAGAAAAATGTGTAATCTTTGTAACGCTAATGAGGAATCAGCTGATAAAACAAGAAAATAAATAAATAACGTACCTAAGCAACAGTGTACGTGTAAAACAAAGAAAGAGCAATTATACCAGTACACCATCCTTGTCTTTCACTTGTAAGATCCCATAAGAAGCTAAATAGCTTGTAAAACACGTAAAACACAAGGAAAATTCATGAAAAAGGGCATATGAACTAAAAACATCCTCCACGATATATACTAAAATTTACGATACAAAAAAACAATTTCTTCATATAAAAACACTGTCAAAAAACCCGAAAAACACATCGCTATAGCTCGCTTCCAACGCAAAAAACGAAAAAATGACTCGAGTAAAAAAGCTGCGTAACAAGACGGCTAACATAAATTTTCCCAAAAAAAATACTCAAAACAAACACTCCTAAAAATAAACCTCAAAAACACATTTTACGACTCAAACACGGCCCATAACGCGAAAACTAACAGTCAGATTTACACCATCTTCGAACTCATCCAAGAATTAAACCCAACGAATAGTTGAGAAAAATTTCAAGAACAAAAACCAAAAATTACGAACAGGATCGTGGGACATAAAAACGGTAAAACTGGCTGAAACATACATATAAAGATATATATATATATATATATATATATATATATATATATATATATATATATATATATATATATATATATATATTTCAACGAGTGGTATTTTCTCACTCAGGGGACCATGAAACGTGCTCATTTGATAAAATTTCCCGAAAAATCCAACATCGCACCCTCCGCAATAAGTAGATTCATGGAATCTACTTAATAAAAAATCAACTCAACAACAACGGTGATATCCGTACAGCACAGCCCAGGTTTTAACAATATTCTATCAATGACGCCACTCGCAGACATCATAGTTTTAACGATCGCTTCAACGAAAAAGTGATCGGCCTGCGCTCCAAGGACAACACTCAGAGAATTAATTTCGCTAGCAAAAATTAGGGACGTATTTGAGTATTTTGTCATTTGCATTTTATTTTCTCAAAAAAACGAACGAGTCAGATTGCAAGCAGATTTACAAAGCACCATTTCAGAGGATGAAAACTGGAGGAAACCAACTGGCGATGACGTTTTCGACAAGCCAGCGGATTACCAGCGAATCGATACTATACTTACTATTATACTTGGTTATATTCTTTGTAGCGGCGCGACCAGAGCTGCCGCGTACACTTCTCTATATGTATAAATTTCACTTGCGGATCCAGGAAATAGTATTTCTTTTTCTTTCCCCACAAAAACACATGTGTTAGAGAAGGATAGAAGAGGGGGTGAAAATCACGTGACTGCCTATTTATTTATCCTTTTCTAACACGTGTATTCAAATGGGAGAAGAGAGAAAAGGCTGCAAAGCACGTGGTCTGAGATCGTCAAAAAGAGGCAAAAAATCAGAAAGTATATTTCTCATCAAAACACCATTTATGAACTTAACTTTCAATACCAGTTTTAATAACAAAAAACTCTTTCAACCACTGATTGAAATCTAGAAATGTCACTGGATTGTCTTAAATTAAGCTAAATAAAGCTTACAAGGGCGAAAACGATGCTTTTTTTATGACTTTTATTCACTGACTTTTATTCACTGATTTTTGGCAATTTTTTTTTTTTTTTTTTTTTAGTGACAGACTATAATGCGATAGTACGGTGCAAATAATAGAAGGTTCCAATGAAAACCGTTGAGACACAATATATTATACAGGCCAGAATTCGGGGGGGGGGGGGAAACACGAATAATAAGCGACGCATTAAATCAATTTTCAGAATCAGCAGTTTGTTGATTTATTTTAGTGACCCAGTAGTTTTAAAGCATTGGTGAGGCGTGAAATTTGGCAACAATGGATGTTCTCTCCATTTAAAATCACCAAAAAAGTCGAACGCTTCAGTCATCGGCGATGACCAGGCATTTCGATCTTTCTGATGTGTTTAAATGGGAAAAATGAATGTTGCCAAATCGCACGCCTCGCCACTGTTTTAAAAGGTTATTAAATCAGTAAAGAACAGCGGCGCGATCGCGGTGGCTCGTGCAATTTGGCAACAAAGGATCTGATTCTACCCTTTTGACCTTTATAAGACAATCTATCTAAAATGGGTTCATTCGAAACTCACCGACATAGCTACTTTTGCAATAGTTCAAATGGCTAAATGCACATTTGCCACTTGCACGAGCCACCAACGACAAAATTTTGTCGCGGACCCATCGAACCCCCGAAAAGAATTCGATACTTTTGCATTGGATCAAACGGCGAAAAAAACAATAATCGATTCTACACGAGCCCCCGAGAATTCGATACTTTTGCATTTAATCAAACTGGCGAAAAAACAATAATAGATTGTACACGAGCCGCCATACTGCTGAATGATGACTGATGATCACACACAATAAGACATGTTATGTTACCGAATAAAGTAATGTAAATAGGTGGTATTTGGGGAGGGGGAGTATATTTAGAGTCGCCAGTCGTTGTATGAACAGCTATTGTGAACTCGAACAATGTAGGCCGCATCAAGTATGACGGCAATGTTTACAATTGGGATTTCGCGAGCATCGGCTAAATTGTTTACGGTGAAATCGTGACATCATCTATATGAGAGTTTTGCTTGGCGTTGCGTTTGAGTCACAGTGTGTGGTCAGGATTTTGTTGTTTCAAGATCGATGGTATGTAATAAGTGAATCTCCAGCGTTCATATAGCACTGATTTCTCCCGCCAGAGCACTACCGTGAGTATAGGCGCATGCACTCTGAAGAAATTAAAAATTGATTTTGCCAAAGATTATCGCCCGACCCGCACAGAAGGGGGATGCTTCAGTAGCCTTGATGAAAAAACTTGTGGTAGATAAATGGCAGAGCAAGGGACTTTGATGGACCTGAGAAAAGGTTTTGAGCGCCTACTTTGGCAAAAATGGTCCATAAGGGCCATAATCAATCCCCTATACAGAGTATGCGATGGATATGTATGTGGATCCATATGGATATGTATGAATATCGTATGGGTATACATGTTGATATCCTTACAGATTTATACGTATCCATATGGATCCATACATATCCATACTCTGTACAGGGAATTGGTTATGGACCTTATGGACCTGTACGGACTATTTTTGCCAGGGTGACTAAGAAGATTTCGCTGGGTGAACAAAAGATTTGGTTGGCTCAACTAAAGTCTTTTGCTTCGTCATTTTTCTCCCAAAGGTTTTGTCATTGGTAGCAAAGTGTTTTTTTTCCCCCAATCTGTTTTTTCTATGCGCCCTTTACAACTAAAAAGCAAAGAGCACTAAACTTATTTTGTTCCTTTGATACTTACGGAGTCACACGCAAGTACAAGACAAGACAGGAAACAAATAACTCACCTGAAAGCAAAAAAAAAAAATATTGAAAATTAAAACCAACAAAAAATTATACATAAAAGGGGGAGCAGCAGCTTATTAGGAGGGAAAATCAGAGGGATCAATCCCCTTCAGAATCTTGGAGAAGCCTCGAACCAAAAGACACTGCCACTAGCCCGTTGCAGTTCATCCATATTAAAACCCATGAAAAACATCGAACTGTGGGGTGTTCAATGAATACCTTCGCATTCGACCTTTTACATATGTCTCAATGGACTAACTGTAACGTTGCAAAATTGCACGCTACACCACTGCCCTAAACTTTGCCCCCCCCCCCCCCGATCAACTCTGACCCTGTCTCCCCTTCCTATATGAACAGAACTCTAGTTATGCCACTATAGGGTAGAGTTTTGATGTAAAAGTAAAATAAACTGTAGGGAATACCCCACGAACAGTTTCTCACATCAAACTTAATCGGGGGAACCCCAGACCCCCCTTTATAATTCTGGGGGAGAATCCCAGACCCCCCTTTAAGGGGGTAATTTCACAGTGGGCTGGTTGCAGAATGTTTTTGCAAATTTTCACCAAAATTCGAACAGCTATGCGTTTGGAATACTTATTCCAGTTTTTCCTTATGTTTACCCATTTTCCCATTGATTTGAATGGAAACCTTCTATCTTCTATCCTTTCAGTGGCGGCTCGTGCGATGTGGCAACAACGTAATCTCTTCATTTAAACCTATATAAAATAATCGATCTTCAGGAGGTGCATTGCACCCCAAAGTTATCGATACTTTTTCATAGGTTTAAATGGCAAAAAAGCATGGTTGTCAAATTGCACGAGCCGCCACTGTATCCTTTATAACTTGTTCACAACTTAAAATTTCCGAAAAACAAAAAGAATACCTCTGGAGAATGTTAAAAGCAGCTTCTCTGCAAAATTTGGACGCATATGCAGCGACAGCACATCTGCGCCATCGCAATACTTTCTCAATTTCTAACTTTGTTAGTTGTGAGAAAGTAAATAATAGACAAAGTTACGGACATAATAGGTTTATGGACGTAATAGGTTTATAGTCATAAAAAAGTTAGAATAAAAATTGAGGTCAAAAAGATCTAAGATGAGCTGAGTTGTGTGTATACCAATTCCATAATACAACGGTAATTCCTACTTACAAGCGCACCTCCTAATAATCTACGAGCGCCCTTTTTCAGGCAAGTCACAATTAGCCACAAAGGTACATGCACACTTTGAGAGTTTAATTAAAATAAAGGGAGCGTTTTCGAAAAGAAAAAGAAATAAATAAAAAAAAAAAAAAAAAAAAAAAAAAAAAAAAAAAACCGAGCCTTTAACTCTGCTTTCATTACAATACGTCTGCAACTAAGCTGCCCTCTCTCGATTCTGCTTGCATTTTTGCCGATCCCTTTCTTTCTACTTTCGAGCAATTTCCGCTTCTCATTCAGTAATTTAAAATCAAGCACAATTGACATTGAAATTCCTCTTCTTTCAGCACCTCTCTCTCTGTTCTTTTGATCCTTCCCACTTCCCTTAATTAATTCGGCGACAAACTCTAAACCTCCTTTTTTCCAGTGAAACGTTTCTTTCACCATTTTTCCACTCACGATTCCTCTTCTGATGTGACCAAAGCCAGAGCTTGTTAATCTGTGGCTATGACTTCACTGTATTATATCTTACAATAGATCCGTTAAGGGGTTACTACACCCCCCCCTCCCTAACCAGTCTAACTAATCAGTCGCCCTAATCAGTCTAACTGCCTGGTTTTTTTCTATCTTAAAAGATACCTATACCTGTCTGAACCCCACACAATTTTTATTTTGTTGAGCTGGTTGCATACCTGCCCCTTAAACGAAGAAAAATGTTAAAAAAAAAAAAATGTTGCTCTCATTGGGACAGAAATATCTCAAGCTGTCCTGACTCAAATGATTTGTTCTTTGGCTGGAATTGCAGATAAGTATGTGCTCTAACTGATGACTGGTGGGTTTAGATGGGGTTTGATGGCACACAAACATGGATAGAATAACGAGCCGCCAAACGGAACAAAAGACTGCGGTGAAATTTACCAGACGCATGGTTGATTTTGGCGTCTGCCAGAAACTAGCTGAATTTCACCAGATTATGTAAAATGTACCTACAGGTTAACTTAATTTTCCGCAGAAATTAAGTTGGAATTATCATTCTGTGGTGAAATTTACCATATTTTCTTTTAAACGCCAAAATCAGGCGTACGGTAAATTCTACCAGTCTTTTGTTCCGTGCACTGGGTCAATGTAAAGACGGTAGTTTACACACTTTTTGAACGTTTCTACGGGTTGAAGAGTGTCAACATCACAAAGTGGCTCGCTTATCACTTATGATGCTCACAAAGGCGGCTCGTGCAATTTGACAACCACATGTTTTGTCACTTAAACCTATGCAAAAGTATCGATATCTTGGAGGAGCAATTGCACCTTCTGAAGATCGATTGTTTCATACATAGGTTTAAATGGAGAAATTACGTTGTAGCCATGTTGCACAAGCCACCACTGGATGCTCATTTTACGAAAGCGGAGGATTTAAAGAGAACCAGTCAAAATACATCAGATGGAGAAGATTGTTTTACATAGGTTTAAATGGAGAAATTACGTTGTTGCCATGTTGCACGAGCCACCACTGGATGCTCATTTTACGAAAGCGGAGGATTTAAAGAGAACCAGTCAAAATAAATCAGATGGAGAACACCAAAAAGTGCTGTGTGCGGGCGATGCAGAGTGCAGACGCCAAAGAGAAGAGACTGTACTACATATAAAGGAGGGAGGGAGGGAGGGAGGGAGGGAGGGAGGGAGCGAGGGAGCGAGAGAGAGAGAGAGAGAGAGAGAGAGAGAGAGAGAGAGAGAGAGAGAGAGAGAGGGCTAATAAGGTTAATGAGACAGGAGGATAGTATTGATTACTGGTGAGGTGGGAGAGGTTTTTCAGATCCACCTAATCTATACTTGATCTAAGAAAAAAGAAAAAAAAAAAAACAGGGCCAAATGGTTTGACTGTAACATCTCAATTAGGTTTAAATTCGACACAGTGCTCCTGTGAAGGGGGGGGGGGGCCAGGACGAAGGGTACGCCAATAAAATACGGTGTCGACACTCGACAGCCACACGTATCGCATTTGTCTGTTGCCTCGACTTTGATTCCAGTAAGGAATCATTTCCAGAGATGAGCTGGTTTTTTTTTGTTTTTTGTTTTTTTGTTTTTTTTTTTTTGTTATGCTTTTTTGAATACATACAGATCGGGCTCATCCGGGAACTTGTATTTCGCTCTCTCTCTCTCTCTCTCTCTCTCTCTCTCTCTCTCTCTCTCTCTCTCTCTCTCTCTCTCTCTCTCTCTCTCTCTCTCTCTCTCTCTCTCTCCTCTCTCTCCTCTCCTCTCTCTCTCTCTCTCTCTCTCTCTCTCTCTCTCCTCTCTCTCTCTCTCTCTCTCTCTCTCTCTCTCTCTCTCTCTCTCTCTCCTTACCAGTGAATTAATACGTTCGAGACAGATAGAGACCGAACAGGAGAGCTTTTAAACTACGGACCACTCTACTTTCAAAGTGTTTCAATTCAACATCATCATGTGATATCGGGCGAGACGCAGTGGCGTATCGTGCAAGTTGGCAGCGTTGTATTTTGACCATTTAAACCCTTGTAAAAGATCGAACGCGAGAGTGTTCACCGAACACCCAACAGTTCGATATTTTTAATGGGTTTAAAGGGAGGAAGTGCAGCGTTGTCCAATTGCACTCTACGCTACTGACGAGAAGGGATATTTAACGACACAGCAGAAGCAACGAATCCTACCTGGTTAGTGCGGTGTTGCATCATTGATATTTAAAGGCGAATCAAGCAAGGCTGTTTTTTTGTTTTTGTTTTTGTTTTTTTTTTTAAATAAAAAAAAAATTGACAATAAAAAAATAAACCTGCATGTTCCGCTTGTATCGTAACAATGTGTTGTTTTTACCAGGCACACCTGACTCGCAGTTTGGTTCCTTCGAGAGAGAGAGAAAAAAAACAACAATTTAAATGTATACAGTCGGAGACAAAAAGAATGTCAGCTAGGCGTCTCCTTGAAGTAGTCCACCCGTAATACTCATCTCAATGAATTGAAGCATCGCAGGTTGCCTACCTCAAGGAGTCTTCTGACATTCTTTTTGTCCCCGACTGTACATCAATGCAAGGGGGCGCGCAATGCCATCATCAGAATAAAAAAATCCGAATCGGAAATGTTTCCAAATATAAATATCAACCCGGTTCTGCTGCGAGTTTATGACGATCGAAAATACATTATATTGCTATATCGCTGCAAATACATATAAATGTTGAATGATTCAACGATAGTCGACATACTCGACATATTTCATTTACGTACATTTATTACTTTCCAAAATGGTTAGCAGAGGGTTGGCGGGATGAGGTCTGAGAAGAAGGTTCAGAGGCGTATGGTACGAAGTTGAGTGGGTAAGGGGAGGTGATGGTGGTGGGGGTTGGGGATGGGGTAGGGGGGGGGGGGGCTCGAGAGGCGGTAGAGGTGCAAAACCTCGCCATTCGGAAAGTAACTCTGTATATTGTCGCTATTTGAATAGTTCTCGTAACTGCCTTGAATCCCATAATTTACTCCTCGAGGCATTTATATTATAGTCTTACAGTATAAAGTATCAAGAGCCTGCTCCAATTTGATATTCGCCCCCAAACCAACGCCAACCCCCCCCCCCCCGTCCCTTTAACCTCATTCGCTATTTCTTCCCTTCCCTTTCTGTACCTCCCCCTCCCCACCACCCCCGCCCACTTATTCAAAATCTGGGCGAGTTCATAAGCTCTGGAAAGCTTTCCCGCAGCTTTATACTACAACAACGGTTTCTGCCCTTCATATTTTCTTACTTCCTCTTTTCTTTGTAGTTCCTGATGTGTCCCTGTGGCTAAACTTGGTTCGTTCTAACGCGATAAGAAGTTTTTATAGAGAAAGAGTTCAAAAATGAACAAGTATAATATAATAAATAAATAAGAATAAAAAAAGAAGAGAAAAGAAAAAAAATTGAGAGTAAAATTCTATTTTCTTGAAGCAGACAAGCTGAAAATCCATAAGAAAAGTAGTTCAGAATAGTTTAGAATGATCGGTGCATATTTGTGTCATGAAGCCACATATAGAATGTAGTATGGGCCTATGTTGAGTAAGGGGGGGGGATGGGAAATCTCCGGACCGATAACCCGGGAGGAAATTCGTCAGAATTTGACGACGACCGCGACGTCACGAAAAGCTTATGAATTTCATCGGTCCTCCAATGAATTTCCGAACGATTATATGGGCGCAGCGAGTTTACTTTTTAATATATAACCTCCAAAATACTTAAACGAAAACAAGGAAATACGTGGCTGAGAAGGTAATTTACCTCATTGAGGTTAATTTAAACCGGCTTTATCGAAGATCCTACTCCGATACGGCCGGGTTGCACCGGGGAAGAACCAAAGTGGTGCGCTGTGGATATGAAATTAACCCTTTCACTGCTCGAGTAAAAACTCGTTTCTGTGACTATAGATCTGCCTCACACAATTTTAATTTTGTATTCACAATAATTGCGACTCGAATTTGTTAACATTTGAAAAATGATATTTTCTAGATCGCCTTCAATCAATTGTGTATGCAAAATCAACACAACAGTGTAGGAATATTTAACTACCCACTTAAATTAAGCGAGCGAGCATTGATTTGTCTTCGTAATCTGACAGTTAAAGAGTGGAGACGTGCAAAACGTATTGCAAAGATGTGTATTTAGAGACTCCTCTTAGAGAAACCTCTATGCTCTACTTCCTAAGTGCATTTAATCGAATGACGAAGAAATTGTTAAAAATTAGTAGGTTTATTGGGCACTTTTGAAAAATAAAGAAAATCTTAGGGCAGGTATATCTGTTTTCTGAGTTTATTACTGAATTTTAGACTATTTTATTGTAATATTCGTGATTATCGCTGGTTTTTTTATTTTTTTAAAAAAAAATTAGATTCACCTGTTTGTTGGTTTACAGTAAAATTTTGCAAGAGCCCAATGGGTCTGTTGCAAACTTTTGCTACAGCACTATAGTGTGATCAATCTCATGCAAATCGCGTGAAAAGTCCATTGCGGCGGCGCGGCAGAAAGTCATAAAATGCAATAACAAACTCACAAGACGCATTTAACTGAAATTCAAGATGGCGGTAAAATATCGAGCAGGTTTTCAACGTTGATCATCATGGATGTTCACGGTGCGACACGGTGCGTGCACACAGGTTGCTCGATATTTTACCGCCATCTTGGGTTTCAGTTAAACGCCTCTTGTAAGTTTAATACTGCATTTCATGACTTTCTGATACCACCAATGGACTTTTCACGTGATTTTACTTAAGATTTAACACTCTACATCGCTATGAGGCAAAAGTTTGCAACAGACCCATTAAGGTGCAAACATAAATATTTTCTGCAAAAGTAATACAGAAAAATGTTCTGTTCTGTGGTCCTCCTTTTTAAATAATGGCTGTTAAATGCTTCTACTATAGTTTGGATTGTTTCGACCGTTAGTGGACTAAAACTGTGCGACACAGATGGAAGTAGGTAAACGAGCCAGTTCGGATGTAGTATAACTGAAGGGGTTGCAGTGCTGCCGTTTTGCGTATAATCAATGGTATTTTTCAATTCACCGATGATTTCACCGGTTGAGAAAAGATTACACGCTTCAGCTCAGTTTATGACTGTAATGCAATGAATATACTATATCAGCTGTAATATTTTCTCAACCAGTGGTATGGAGTCGTCGATGACTTTAAAAAACTTAATGGGATATTTTAATATTTAATTCAACGGCGAATGCACCGATCGAGAAAAGATTACAGATCAGAGTAGTTTTGTGCTGTACAGTCATATACTGAACTGGTCTATGTAATCTTTCCTCAACCGGTGAAACCATCGGTGAATAGAAAATTGTCACTCATTATACGCAAAACGGCAGCTCTGAAGGGTTGAAACATGCAGTCGCTGCGGAAGTGTAACGTCATGAAGTCCGCGCCGCGGTTCAAGGGTGAAAATCGGGCGGAGCTCGTTTTTGACAGGAAATCAAAATATTCACGCGGTCCGGTTTCCTACTCGCGCTACGACGCGAGGTGAGACGTGCGACGGAAGAACAAATGGATCACTGGAGGTTTGTGGAGGGGGCGGAGAGGGTGGGGGTGGGGAGGGTGGGGGTGGGGGCGGAGGTGGTGAGAGCAGGAATCCACGGGGGAGAGATTTATTTAAAAGCAGAAGTTTTCGAAGCTCCGCTTTTTCGACAGTCATCATTTTCCATCGGAGGAACCTTAAAATGTATAACCAGGATATAATTCACACAGAATGTTTGCTTTGCCCCCCCCCTTTCCCGCCCATTTCTCCACTACCCTTCACAGACACCAGTTGCCGGATGAGTCAGAGAGCACCAAACCACAGGTGACGCATCACGTGACGCGTCACCTGACGGGCAACAACCAGTGGCGAGGCGTGCAATGGGTCTGTTGCATACTTTTGCAACAACAATATAAAACCTTGATTCTTATGTAAAATTCGGCGAAAATAACGATGCGCACATTAAAAACGTTCAAAATCCACTCATTAACTCAGAAAATCACTTAAATTTCAAACAGCCCGCGCTACACTAGACACTATTTGCACCGGTATACTACTACACAGACGGAACCACCGTGCATAAGTAAACAACATCGTAACTACAAAATGATGGAATTTCTTTTTTAATACGTGAAATATAAGCTGCATTTGCTGTCTGGTCTTTTCGGTTTATCAAAGATTACAAAATAATATAAGCAATGTACGCATCTAAAAGTTTGGTTCCTTCGAGAGAGAGAGAAAAAAAACAACAATTTAAATGTATACAGTCGGAGACAAAAAGAATGTCAGCTAGGCGTCTCCTTGAAGTAGTCCACCCGTAATACTCATCTCAATGAATTGAAGCATCGCAGGTTGCCTACCTCAAGGAGTCTTCTGACATTCTTTTTGTCCCCGACTGTACATCAATGCAAGGGGGCGCGCAATGCCATCATCAGAATAAAAAAATCCGAATCGGAAATGTTTCCAAATATAAATATCAACCCGGTTCTGCTGCGAGTTTATGACGATCGAAAATACATTATATTGCTATATCGCTGCAAATACATATAAATGTTGAATGATTCAACGATAGTCGACATACTCGACATATTTCATTTACGTACATTTATTACTTTCCAAAATGGTTAGCAGAGGGTTGGCGGGATGAGGTCTGAGAAGAAGGTTCAGAGGCGTATGGTACGAAGTTGAGTGGGTAAGGGGAGGTGATGGTGGTGGGGGTTGGGGATGGGGTAGGGGGGGGGGGGCTCGAGAGGCGGTAGAGGTGCAAAACCTCGCCATTCGGAAAGTAACTCTGTATATTGTCGCTATTTGAATAGTTCTCGTAACTGCCTTGAATCCCATAATTTACTCCTCGAGGCATTTATATTATAGTCTTACAGTATAAAGTATCAAGAGCCTGCTCCAATTTGATATTCGCCCCCAAACCAACGCCAACCCCCCCCCCCCGTCCCTTTAACCTCATTCGCTATTTCTTCCCTTCCCTTTCTGTACCTCCCCCCTCCCCACCACCCCCGCCCACTTATTCAAAATCTGGGCGAGTTCATAAGCTCTGGAAAGCTTTCCCGCAGCTTTATACTACAACAACGGTTTCTGCCCTTCATATTTTCTTACTTCCTCTTTTCTTTGTAGTTCCTGATGTGTCCCTGTGGCTAAACTTGGTTCGTTCTAACGCGATAAGAAGTTTTTATAGAGAAAGAGTTCAAAAATGAACAAGTATAATATAATAAATAAATAAGAATAAAAAAGAAGAGAAAAGAAAAAAAATTGAGAGTAAAATTCTATTTTCTTGAAGCAGACAAGCTGAAAATCCATAAAAAAAGTAGTTCAGAATAGTTTAGAATGATCGGTGCATATTTGTGTCATGAAGCCACATATAGAATGTAGTATGGGCCTATGTTGAGTAAGGGGGGGGGATGGGAAATCTCCGGACCGATAACCCGGGAGGAAATTCGTCAGAATTTGACGACGACCGCGACGTCACGAAAAGCTTATGAATTTCATCGGTCCTCCAATGAATTTCCGAACGATTATATGGGCGCAGCGAGTTTACTTTTTAATATATAACCTCCAAAATACTTAAACGAAAACAAGGAAATACGTGGCTGAGAAGGTAATTTACCTCATTGAGGTTAATTTAAACCGGCTTTATCGAAGATCCTACTCCGATACGGCCGGGTTGCACCGGGGAAGAACCAAAGTGGTGCGCTGTGGATATGAAATTAACCCTTTCACTGCTCGAGTAAAAACTCGTTTCTGTGACTATAGATCTGCCTCACACAATTTTAATTTTGTATTCACAATAATTGCGACTCGAATTTGTTAACATTTGAAAAATGATATTTTCTAGATCGCCTTCAATCAATTGTGTATGCAAAATCAACACAACAGTGTAGGAATATTTAACTACCCACTTAAATTAAGCGAGCGAGCATTGATTTGTCTTCGTAATCTGACAGTTAAAGAGTGGAGACGTGCAAAACGTATTGCAAAGATGTGTATTTAGAGACTCCTCTTAGAGAAACCTCTATGCTCTACTTCCTAAGTGCATTTAATCGAATGACGAAGAAATTGTTAAAAATTAGTAGGTTTATTGGGCACTTTTGAAAAATAAAGAAAATCTTAGGGCAGGTATATCTGTTTTCTGAGTTTATTACTGAATTTTAGACTATTTTATTGTAATATTCGTGATTATCGCTGGTTTTTTTATTTTTTTAAAAAAAAATTAGATTCACCTGTTTGTTGGTTTACAGTAAAATTTTGCAAGAGCCCAATGGGTCTGTTGCAAACTTTTGCTACAGCACTATAGTGTGATCAATCTCATGCAAATCGCGTGAAAAGTCCATTGGCGGCGGCGCGGCAGAAAGTCATAAAATGCAATAACAAACTCACAAGACGCATTTAACTGAAATTCAAGATGGCGGTAAAATATCGAGCAGGTTTTCAACGTTGATCATCATGGATGTTCACGGTGCGACACGGTGCGTGCACACAGGTTGCTCGATATTTTACCGCCATCTTGGGTTTCAGTTAAACGCCTCTTGTAAGTTTAATACTGCATTTCATGACTTTCTGATACCACCAAAGGACTTTTCACGTGATTTTACTTAAGATTTAACACTCTACATCGCTATGAGGCAAAAGTTTGCAACAGACCCTTTAAGGTGCAAACATAAATATTTTCTGCAAAAGTAATACAGAAAAATGTTCTGTTCTGTGGTCCTCCTTTTTAAATAATGGCTGTTAAATGCTTCTACTATAGTTTGGATTGTTTCGACCGTTAGTGGACTAAAACTGTGCGACACAGATGGAAGTAGGTAAACGAGCCAGTTCGGATGTAGTATAACTGAAGGGTTGCAGTGCTGCCGTTTTGCGTATAATCAATGGTATTTTTCAATTCACCGATGATTTCACCGGTTGAGAAAAGATTACACGCTTCAGCTCAGTTTATGACTGTAATGCAATGAATATACTATATCAGCTGTAATATTTTCTCAACCAGTGGTATGGAGTCGTCGATGACTTTAAAAAACTTAATGGGATATTTTAATATTTAATTCAACGGCGAATGCACCGATCGAGAAAAGATTACAGATCAGAGTAGTTTTGTGCTGTACAGTCATATACTGAACTGGTCTATGTAATCTTTCCTCAACCGGTGAAACCATCGGTGAATAGAAAATTGTCACTCATTATACGCAAAACGGCAGCTCTGAAGGGTTGAAACATGCAGTCGCTGCGGAAGTGTAACGTCATGAAGTCCGCGCCGCGGTTCAAGGGTGAAAATCGGGCGGAGCTCGTTTTTGACAGGAAATCAAAATATTCACGCGGTCCGGTTTCCTACTCGCGCTACGACGCGAGGTGAGACGTGCGACGGAAGAGAACAAATGGATCACTGGAGGTTTGTGGAGGGGCGGAGAGGGTGGGGGGGGGGGGGGGGGGGGGGGGGGCGGAGGTGGTGAGAGCAGGAATCCACGGGGGAGAGATTTATTTAAAAGCAGAAGTTTTCGAAGCTCCGCTTTTTCGACAGTCATCATTTTCCATCGGAGGAACCTTAAAATGTATAACCAGGATATAATTCACACAGAATGTTTGCTTTGCCCCCCCCCTTTCCCGCCCATTTCTCCACTACCCTTCACAGACACCAGTTGCCGGATGAGTCAGAGAGCACCAAACCACAGGTGACGCATCACGTGACGCGTCACCTGACGGGCAACAACCAGTGGCGAGGCGTGCAATGGGTCTGTTGCATACTTTTGCAACAACAATATAAAACCTTGATTCTTATGTAAAATTCGGCGAAAATAACGATGCGCACATTAAAAACGTTCAAAATCCACTCATTAACTCAGAAAATCACTTAAATTTCAAACAGCCCGCGCTACACTAGACACTATTTGCACCGGTATACTACTACACAGACGGAACCACCGTGCATAAGTAAACAACATCGTAACTACAAAATGATGGAATTTCTTTTTTAATACGTGAAATATAAGCTGCATTTGCTGTCTGGTCTTTTCGGTTTATCAAAGATTACAAAATAATATAAGCAATGTACGCATCTAAACGAAACATTACAATGTTTGCATAAGTTCTGTCCATGTTTACATAAACGAGATGGTTCCATCTATGAAGTTATAAGTCGTTGATATAGTGTCTAGTGTAGCGCGGGTTGTTTGAAATGGAAGGTATTTTCTGAGTTAATGAGTGGATTTTGAAAGTTTTTAATATGCACATCGTTATTTTCGCCGCATTTTACGTTAGGAACAATGAGTTTTGTTGATGTAGCAAAAGTACGCAACAGACCCATTTGGAAACGATTCTTTTTCCCCTTTAAACACATTAAAAAGGTCGAAACATCTGGTCATCGCCATTGACCGAAGAATTCGATTCTTTCAGTAACTTCAAATGGAGAAAGTACATCGTTGTCAAATTTCACGCCTCACTACTGGTAACAACAATCGTCAGCGAAAGGGGAAATCGTGATCAAGATCCAGTGATGTACCAGAGCCAGAGCCACGGATGTGTTTTTCTCTCTTTTTGCCAATTTAAACGCATGTATTAAAACAGGACAGAAACAGCGGCTGGAAATCACGTGACAGCCTCTGTATCTATCCTTTCCTAACACATGCGTTCAAATGAGCTAAGAGAGAAAGACAATATCCTGGCTACGGCTATGGGTGTAGCCAAGAGAAGAGGGAGGAGGAGGAGGTCCACCTTGACACTGAAATTTTCCCTAAAAAAGGGTTCTTTTTTGCGTTTTCAGAGAAAATTTACAAAATTTGTACCACCGGACTTCCCCTTTGAAATTTGGGACGCCCCCCCCCAATTCCTGGCTACGCCACTATTAAGATCTGTTGAACCGAACAACTGATAGCGAGGTTACGTTACCCTGACCTTGAGAGTGAAAACAAACCCTAAAAGAAAGTAAAAATACTTTTCAACACTCGTCCTTGTGATTTTATCGATGCTGCGTTACGGAAATTAATAGATGAACAATCCAAACAAATTCAAGAACTGGTCGGGATTGTTACTAGCCTAACGCAGTTGCATGTTAATTTAAAAATTATAGTGATGCACTTTTATTCAAGTTATTTAAGCAGTGCTTTTTCATTTAAGTTTTCACATTAACTCTTCTCTACTCAAGAGTTCCGTTTACAGTGTACCTTCACTTTCCTAAGTTGGCTGTGGATTCTCGTTCGGAGAATAAAGCCATTAAACCTGCGGGGGAGAGAAAAAAAAAAAAAAAAAAAAAAAAACAACAAAAAAAACAACAAAAAAACAACAAAAAATAACAAAAAAACTTTTGTTGCACCCAAGTCTTCAACTCAATACCTTGGATTCAGTGGCGTAGCCGGGGGGGATGTGTTCACAGGGTCTCCCCCCCCCCCTTGACACCAAAATTTGTCCTAAAAAAAGTTCATTTCATGCGTTTTCAGACAAATTTTACCAAATTATTACCTATGGAATAAGGATCCCCCTTGACAATTGTCGGCTCGAAAAATTCCTGGCTACGTCACTGCTTTGATTCATAAGAGAGCTCTTGTTTCCTGCTAGACCTAACTATACGGACATATAAACACGGAAGGTAAAAAATCGCAGTTTTGATTTGTCATCTGAACATTGACAAGAAGTATTTTAGACATAATAGCGAGAGATGTCTTAATCTCATTTTTCACGATGTTGAAGATTTTGTCAAAATAGGGATGAAAAGTTTCGAGTCATCGTTTGCTCCCGAGTTAGTCATCAAGAACCGTGTGAATGCCACGATGAGAACTGAAGATTGAAGAGTCGTCACCCCCCCCCTCCACCCCGCCCAACGCTCCTTCGCTAGTGCCTCACTCGAACCTCGCAGCGCTTCTCGTAAAAAGGCCACCTGAGACTCGTGAAAAATCACGGGACGAATGACAAAGAAGGGCTTGTTGAACATTTTGACAAATTGGGTGGCGTTGGGCGTTGTCTTCTTTTTTTTTTTTTTTTTTTTTTTTTTTTTTTTTGAGGAAAACATTTCACGAGCAGATCCAGGCGGATAAAAGGGAAAGTCACACAAAAAATCCGTACACTTTACAAACAGAGATTTCATTGAATATTGGAGCGTAAATAAGATGAATTATTCCGTGTTTGGCAAAGGGTCTGTTGCATACTTAAACATATTAGAAATAACTAAATGATTGGTCATCGCCGATGACTGGATTCTTCGACTTTTTTGGTGAATTTAACTGGAGAAAATAAATTGTTGCCAAATTTCACGCGGTGTGCGGATCGAAAATCGGACTGGGAGAAACAGAAACGAATCTCTCGATCTACAATAGGGTCAATAGGGCAGTGGCGAAGCGTGAAATTTGGCAACAATGTATTTTCTCCATTTAAATTCACCAAAAAAGTCGAACGCTCCAGTCATCGGCGATGACCAGGCATTTCGACCTTTCTAATGTGTTTAAAAGAGGGAAAAGGAACGTTGCCAAATCGCACGCCTCGCCGCTGTAATATAGGGCTACGATTCCATCTCTCGTGGGGGTCACTTTCACTTACACAGCTCGCTCGTTATAAGCTTTCATCTTATCCCTTCGGTGCGGGCTCTTCGGACGGACGGACGGGACGACGTACGTGGATGAACACGAGAACAATTTTTCAAAATTTAAAAAATCGCCTCGGACCTCGTACATCACTTTGGCACGCACGACACTCGCCATGAGATGGCGCGGCGGCCACATCATAATTGCGCTTCGGAATCTGTGCGAAAAATATTTTTAGGTTTAACGTAAAACAGATTGCCTTGCCCCCCCCCCCCTCGCAGGAATGATAATTTATATCTTTCCCAGCAAGGGTTTCCAGTTTCCTTCCGCAATTTATCTGCCCTAAGCCGCACATTGGTCTGAGATCGAAAAAATAAGTGGCCAAAAAATCAGTGAGAAAATAGACATCAAAAATCATCGTTTTTAACCATTTAAGCTTTAGTTTAAAACTTTGTAGTGAGATTTCTAGGTTTGAACTACTTGTTAAAAGCGTTTCCTGTGATTGAATTTGGTCTTGAAAGTTTATAAATAATTAATTGATAAGAAATTTACTTTCTGATTTTTTTGCCACTTTTTGATGATCTTCGACCATCGTGCGCTGCTCAGCTTCGAACTCAACCGTATTCGGTTGCTGCCTCCACGCCGAACGCCCGTCATAACACCACACGCTGAGAAATCCCCGGGGAGGAAGGAGGGGGCAATGATTTTTGTTCCGAGCTCCCTCTTTTTTTTGTTTTTGTTTTTTTTTTGTTTTTTTTAACTGTATAAATAAAAAGTCCATAAAACATTAACTGTGCTCATTCCTTTAAATAAGCACTATTGTTACACAAGGCATTCCTTTCAACAAGCACACTTGATGTTTCGTGTGGTGTGCTGGTCCATTATTACCTTCCGAACACCAGCCCACCCCCATATGCTATCACGTCCCGCCGCGATACCGCGAGCTATTATCACTAGATAACCTGATTATCTCAGCACGGCGCGGCGGCCGACCGCTCGGTCTTCACTTTCCCGCCAAAATCTAATTTATTCAAATAATGAGAGAAGAGAGAATCAGTGACGCCCTTGCGAATCGTGCAATCTGCCATAGACGCAGCTCAACAATTGAGCAAAAGTGTTTTTCCCCATTTAAACGAATGTAAAACAATCGATTCCCCAGGAGGCTCAAGAATCGATTTTTTCGCCCAAGTTTAAATGAAAATAATGTCACGATTGCCGAATCGTAAGAGCTACCGCTGCAATCTGCCAATCAGTGGCGAAGCGGGCAATCTGGCACCATTGCATTTGGATCATTAAAACCCGTGAAAAATATCGAATTACCAAGGAATCGCCGATGGCCAGCGGATTCGACCTTTCCTATGGACAAAATGCCATGTTACCAAATAGCACGCTTCGCCACTGCTGTCAATCTTGCCATCCGTCAATTTAAACATCAGAAAAAGATTGAACTATATTATATTGCGTGTGCAGTGAGCACCCTTAAAGTCATACAATCTGGCAACGTGGGATTTGGACCATTTAAATCAATGAAAACTATTGAACTATCAAGAAAACGGCGATGACAAACAAGTTCGATTTTTTAAATGGGTTTAAATGAAGAAACCGCTAAGTTGGCGGATAGCTTTTAAAGTTAGTATTTATCATGAGTATAAAATTAAATTGACGGACAAGAACATTACCAGATTGCTCGTTTTGCCACTAATGACGAGTTAAAGAATATTATTCCGCTTTAAACCTATCGTTAGGACTGTCTATGAGTGGGCGCAGAATTGTATATAAGACATGTTAAGACTAGCCACGAGTATAACCTGAGGAAAGCTATGGTAAATGAGAAATTTGAAGGTAATTGCCATAGCAACGCCCAAAGCTTTACAATGATGACGCCACTGCGTTAGGATTAATGCGTCACAATGGCACATTGCTGTAGCAAAAGTATGTAACACACTGAAAAAAAAGTGCTGAATTAAACTATTTACAGGGTTAAAAGTACGGCCAAATCCTAAAAACCGTTAGTTTTACTATTTAAAATGGTTAAATTAACAAAACACGGAGGGAATTTAACTATTTTAATTGGTAAAATAACAGTTTTTTAAGGGTTGTCCATACAATAACAATAAGTAAATGGTTAAATTCAGCACTTTTTTTTCAGTGCAGACCCGCATTATCAGCACGCATAACCCCTTTTGTGACGAGCTGCGTCACTAAATCAGCTGATGCAAATTAGACTTTCGATAATTTTACTGTGTAGATTTGGCATCACTGATACTTCTCCATCCCTCGCAAATTGTTACCTCTCAAATTCCCTCTCTCGGGAGACCCAAGGTCTTCACGGAATGATGGATAGTTCAGTTCGCTCCACCTGATACCCTATACCTTTCAAGTTGTAGATAGCCTCACTTCATTTTTTTTTTTTTTTTTTTTTTTTTTTTTTTTTTTTTTTTTTTTTTTTTTTTTTAAAAGCAGGGTCCAGACTCAAAGCGTTGACTGTCGGCCGACTCCTTCAGCGCCAAGTGATACCTGCCCGCTTTGCTTAATGATTTAAAAAGTGCATTTTGTAAATGAGGGATCGGCGAGGCATCATCAGAGAGGCTGAAAAAAAGGGTCCGCGAACTATGTGTTTATACTTCAATTGTATCAGGTTGCATAAGGGATTCTATTTAGGTCAAAGCGCTGGCTTCAGCTCATGCTCAGGGTCAAGGGTCAAGTCAAGTGTTGCCAGATTAAAGATAATCGAAGAAAGTTCGATACTTCTACGGGCATAAAAAGTATAACTCAATCACTTAAGTTTATTTTTTTCCCGCAACCGATTTGGCAACACCGCTTCGCTGCCATGCCGACGCGCCGCACAGTAAAGCGAGTCAATTGGAGGGTCAAACATAGAATATACAGGGTGTTTCTAAAACTTATGTCATCCTTTCTACCACGTACTTTTGAGGTCAAAATAAGACTTTTTTTTCCTATAAACATGTGTCCGAAAATGCCCCCCTTTTGAGCTACAGCCCCCCAAAGTTTTAAAAAATTGTTGGTTTTTTTGGAATATCGATCATAATTATGAACCAAATGCCATGAAAATTGGTGTCCCGAGGTACTTTTACGTGTAGAATCCATTAATGACCTCGAGAAATTCATAAAGGAGGTCTGACTGTACTTTTCAGGCAATCTTATACCTTCAACGACACAAATTTAATGTTACGGATTGGAAATTTGAAAAATAGTAAATGAAATCAGATGGGAAAAACTCTTAGAAAGATATTTGGTCCTCTTTGTTTTGGTCGATACGACGCGTATTAAGCGAGATAATCGCTGCACAAGGTGGAAAAGTCAGCGCTTCTACCATGAAGAGCGGCTGTGAGGTATGCAACCCGCCACTCCGCTGCTACTTCGGGCCGCCCGCTATAGTAAAAGTGCTGACTTTTCCACCTTGTGCAGCGATTATCTCGCTTAATACGCGTCGTATCGACCAAAACAAAGAGGACCAAATATCTTTTTAAGAGTTTTTCCCATCTGATTTCATTTACTATTTTTCAAATTTCCAATCCGTAACATAAAATTTGTGTCGTTGAAGGTATAAGATTGCCTGAAAAGTACAGTCAGACCTCCTTTATGAATTTCTCGAGGTCATTAATGGATTCTACACGTAAAATTACCTCGGGACACCAATTTTCATGGCATTTGATTCATAATTATGATCGATATTCCAAAAAAACCAACAATTTTTTAAAACTTTGGGGGGCTGTAGCTCAAAAGGGGGGCATTTTCGGACACATGTTTATAGGAAAAAAAAGTCTTATTTTGACCTCAAAAGTACGTGGTAGAAAGGATGACATAAGTTTTAGAAACACCCTGTATAACTTAAATGCAAATTTGATGAGGCGAATTTTCGCGGTCGAATATCATAAACGATACCAACCTAACTACATAATTCGAGGAAACTCAATTGTGTTTTTAGACGTGTTTTCGGGGCATCGATGGCATCGATTCTATTTCGAATTCACCTTTGGACTTGAATTCAAAATCGAAGTGATGCCATCGATGACTGAAAACACCGAAAAAAATCGAAAAACACGATCCAATTTCGTGTCATTCACTGTTGTCATGCGAAGGTTGGCAATGTTGTTGTTGAATATATTCGTCGCGAAAATTCGCCTATTATTTTTGGACTTAAAAACAAATTATAAAGGGTGATTTCCTACGGGAAATTTTATAACAAAATCAATGAAAACACGCCCAAACTTCAACATTCCGTAATAACAAAGATACATGCGCATATAAACCCTCCACGCCATGTCCGGTTTCTCCTATTGACTCGCTTCCAACGAGCTATACATTTATCTAGAGGGGCGGTTTAGAGGGTAACCTGCGTAACCACCATGGGGGATTTTTAGGTTAAGTTTTAGAGAGTAATTTTTGTCCATTTGTTTCCATGTATTTTGGTGCGGCGCGGCGCACAGTGGATCGGAACATGCTTTGATCCACTGTGCGTCACCAAAATACACTGAATCAAATGGACAAATTACTCGCTAAAACCTAACCTAAAAATCTCCCACGGTGATTACGCAGGTTACCCTTTAAACCGTCACTCTAGGTAAATGTATAGCTCGTTGCTCGCTCCACTGTGCGCCGTTACAGAAGCATCTGCACTTCAATTTATCAGAATATCTCGAAATTCAAACAGACGCAATATCAAGATAAACGGGAAACGTGACGCAATTTGTAGAGCGGAATTTTCAGGGGGTATTGCATTTTTTATTAATCCCGCCGCGCCGGCGGGAGAGATGAGATGGGATGCGACGCAACGAAGCAAGTGAAATTAAAACTGTATGGAAAATTTAAGTTAACAGAAAATGTGTTGTTTCATCCTCCCCCCCCTCCCCCCTCCCCCAGCCTCGCCAGTCCCGCGGAGATTAATGAAGACATTAAAAATCCCTTCCTTTCTGTTCAATCTCTCTCTCGTCAAAAATTTCTTACTCCAATATGCATTTTATATATTTAATACTTGATACGTTCTAAAATCAAAACGTCGGTTCAGTTTGCGTCTGGTATTGAAGGGACGAGAAGAAAAACAAAAAGAAAAATCATCGGGCATTAGAGGTGAGAGGGTACTATCGACGAATTAAAGATTAGCGCGAGATTTTCAAGAGATAAGTTACGCCTTCAAGATTCTGGTTCGGTCACTCTTCATACTCCTCACACCTTACAGGCGAAAGGGCCTGTACGGGTGGGGCGGGAAAAGCCGTTGCTGATCAGTCCCATACTCACAACCATAACTGAAAATGTGTGAAAATCTCGCGACAGTTTTTCATTCGTCGATAGCACTTGTGAATGAGACGCCACGAATCAGGCAGGTATTTTAATCAACGAGCTGTATAGCGATAGAGAGGATTTGTGGGACGTGATACTGAAATTCAATTTCAAGGAGGTAGCCATGATGGATATCAGTGGCGGCTCGTGCGATTTGGCAACAGTGTTTTTATCCCATTTAAATACATGGAAAACAATCGAAACTCGAGGAGGCTGCCAGCCTCCGCTTGAATCGATTTTTTACCTAAGTTTAAGTGGGAAAAATGCATGGTTGCCAAATCTCACGGGCCGCTACTGATGGATATTTCTTAAGGACATTTTCACACAAGCTCGGTTTGTTTGCCTCACTTTTTTTTAACCTTTAACTTTTTTAAAAAAAAAAAAAAAAAAATTGTGACGAATACCTTTAAAATTATGGTTATAAACGAAAGTGCATGAGTTTCTGAGCGGCTATCTGGACACAGAAATCGATATAACTGTTTCTTCTGGAAGGATTTGCACGACAAATAAACTGCCATATAACAGAAACAAGCAACATGTTCTCACCTGGATAGCTGTACTAAAATGATGTGTCCAGATAGCCGCTATGAAACACTCGCACTTTCGTTTAAAACAAATTTTCACAGCGGACTAATTACAATCTTTGATTTGAGGTTAAAAATTGAGAGGCAAACAAACCAGATTCAGATCACCAGTGCGGCGTAACTAGGCATGCATGCGCCCCCACGCAAAAAAAGAGCTGCGCCCCCAACCTCCATAACCTTCCCTCCCAACCCCTCTCTACACCACTCCACTCTTTACCGCCCTATATGACCCTGAGGCTTCATAGAGCACATACTCGGATGAAAGAAAAGTTATGAATCAATTTATTTTTTTTTGTCAATTTTAAATCAAAAATCGCCTACCTGTTCTTTCAAAACTTTTTCATTCGTGCCTTACAAGTGGCAAAATCGTCAATAAGTCTTCCAAAATCCATCTCTTTCTATCAATCCTCTCTCTATCATCTTCGTCCCTGTTTTCCTATGTTTGGTTCTTCTTTTTTTTCTTCTTCTCTCTTTCCTTCTTTTCTTCTTTTCCTTTTCTTCCTTCGCCCTGTATTTTCCTCCTCTCTCTGTGCGCCCACCAACGCCTTGCGCCCCCCCCCCCGCAATTGTGGGGGCTGAGAGGGCTATTGTTACGCCACTGCAGATCACCCATGCTGTCAAACTTTGAGATAGGACTTATAGCATGTATGTCTCCCTCTATCGCAATAGCTTGTTGATTTTAATATAACCTTATTAGTTGTTATATCCTTGAAAAATCAAAACAAAACTCACCTTCCGATTTGACTTTTGGATTTTAAAGCATTTTTCAAAAAAAAAAAAAAAAAAAAAAAAAAAGGGTTCAACTTCATTTTCAATCATCATGTCTGCTTTGTAACATAAGAAATAACGTGGAAAAAAACTCCGAAGATTATCGATTGGGATCCACCTATATACACTGTATTAGAGGCGTAAAATTCCTCTTCATCCAAACTGCAATTCAGATTGCTTCCGTTAGTAATGAGAATGATACCCTTGACTTGAGAGCTAGGGTCGAAGAATTTCGTGAGATGGAGAAAAACGGGGGGGGGGAGGGGAGGGACAGGCAGAAAGTGAGAGGAGAAGCCCCCACAAGGATGAAAAGCGGGAGCAAAAAGTGAATATTAAGGGTGCGGGAAATCTGGATTTATTGGGCTGGGACTTGGGCGGAGGGCGCGAAAACCGCGACCCTGAACGGAGAAGGTATAGAGCGAGCCGAGCGGGTGGCCGAAATTGAAATCTTCGGCCGTAAAGCTCGCCATGAGTGGTCTCTGCCTCCTCCTCGCCAAGTCGCCACACGGTGGTTTGAAAACATGGATGTAGCCGAATCAGTGGCGTAGTGTGCAATTTTGTAACATTGTATTTCGTCCATTTAAAACCATGAAAAAGGTCGAATGCAAAGGTGTTCACCGAACACCCAATACTTCAATCTTTTTCATGGGTTTAAATGTACGAACCGCAACGTTGCCTAATTGCACGCTACGCCACTGCGCCGAATAGACTGTTTAAGTAGAACGATATATCATATCTAATGCCGTCCGAGGAACTATACAGGGTGTTTCTAAAACTTATGTCATCCTTTCTACCACGTATTTTTGAGGTCAAAATAAGACTTTTTTTTCTTATAAACGTGTGTCCGAAAATCCCCCCCTTCTGAGCCACAGCCCCCCAAAGTTTTACAAAATTGTTGGTTTTTTTGGAATATCGACCAAAATTATGAACCGAATGTCATGAAATATTGGTGTCACGAGGTACTTTTACGTGTAGAATCCATTAATGACCTCGAGAAATTCAGAAATGAGGTCTGACTGTACTTTTCAGGCAAGCTTATACCGTCAACGACACAAATTTTATGTTACGGAATGGAAATTTGAAAAATAAATAATGAAATCAGATGAGAAAAACTCTTAGAAAGATATTTGGTCCTCTTTGTTTCGGTCGATACGACGCGTATTAACCGAGATAATCGCTGCACAAGGTGGAAAGTCAGCGATTTTACTGTAGCGGGCGGCCCGTAGAAGCAGCGGAGTGGCGGGTTGCATACTTCCTGCCGCTCCTCGTGGTGAAAGCGCTGACTTTTCCACCTTGTGCAGCGATTATCTCGCTTAATACGCGTCGTATCGACTAAAACAAAGAGGACCAAATATCTTTCTAAGAGTTTTTCCCATCTGATTTCATTATTTATTTTTCAAATTTCCATTCCGTAACATAAAATTTGTGTCGTTGAAGGTATAAGATTGCCTGAAAAGTACAGTCAGACCTCATTTTTGAATTTCTCGAGGTCATTAATGGATTCTACCAGGGACTTGAACCGCTAAGAAAATATCGGTTCGGTTCGGTTCACGGTTCAAGCCTTCATAAAAACCCGGTTCGCGGTTCGGAACCGGTTCGCGGTTCGGAACCGGTTCGCGATGACTTTCGGTTCAGTTCCGACCGGTTCACAGAAGTGCGAACCGGTTCAAGCCGAACCGGTTCGAACCGGAGTTGTGAACCGGAGTCTTGAACCGGTTCAGTTCCAATGTACGCTTTGTTTGGGCATTTTCTCATTGACACGTAACTTTCCTAGATAGTAAATAGAATAACCTATGAAATGATTTAAAATATTGCCTGGCTAATAATAATATAGAAGTGATTTGGATAATAAAGGGAACCAGAAGCAAACAATAGACTTCTTAAAAATGACATTTTTCATGAAATTAAAAGAATAATAATAGATTCTATCTTTTCTAAAATTATTTTAAGAACTCATTCACGATAACGGGAATGGCATGTCGCCAGGCCGGCTAGGGGCTTCGGAGCATATGTGAAGGATAAAAAGTTAAGGTGATTCCAGGCGAAACTTTTCCAGATTTCAATCCGATGGATAGCGCCACTAGTCGCTTTTTGGAAAAGTCGTGTTTTTGGCGTTAAAAACTGAAACCATCGATAAAACGCAAAATCCAATAACGTCAGCACCTGCAAAATTTTTTTATGGATTTTTTGAGCCCAAAATGAGCAAAATTGGTTCAAAATTAAAGCCGCAAATTATGAAATTCGTTTCGCCATAAGCTTAGTGAGTGAGAGTGAGCGCGAGTGATGATATGTCTATCTGCCTCACTCGCACTCATTGCAGCTTACGGGAAGTTTCGTTTTTCATAATTTCCGGCTTTATTTTTGAGTGTTTCAGCCTGAAACTTTCAGGGTATCTTCCTGAAGTATGCTCGCAGGTGCTGACGTTCCTGAAATTCGTGTTTTCAGCGTGAATTCGTTAATTTTAGCCAAAAACTGTTGACTTTTTGAGCAGCGCGACGTGGTGTCCAAAGTTGGAACTAATTGACCCTGGAATCATCTTAAACCACGGTAATTTGTCATCGTAACTCTGTACGAGGGAGGGGAAAAAATATCAGGGGAAAAAATTATCATCGCCGTGGAATATATCACACTTTATCAGGCGGAATTATGTACACTTTAAACTGTCGCCAAGAGTGATAGTTAGATTGAAAGGGCAATTTTTTTCCGAAAAACATTGAAATACCTTTGCTTCGTCAATTTTTACCTGTAGTAGATGTTTTATCTTTCATTATTGATGAACCGGTTCGAACCGCCTTTCATTTTCGATGAACCGGTTCGAACCGGAATTTTAGAAGTTGGTTCCAGGTTCGGTTCGAGGTTCAACAACTTTAGAAAAAACGGTTCGCGGTTCGGTTCACGGTTCAGAAAATTTGCGGTTCGGAGCGGTTTTCGGTTCACGGTTCGGTTCGGTTCAAGTCCCTGGATTCTACACGTAAAAGTACCTAGGGGCACCAATTTTCATGACATTCGGTTCATAATTCTGGTCGATATTCCAAAAAAACCAACAATTTTTTAAAACTTTGGGGGGCTGTAGCTCAGTAGGGGGACATTTTCGGACACACGTTTATAGGAAAAAAAAAGTCTTATTTTGACCTCAAAAATACGTGGTAGAAAGGATGACATAAGTTTTAGAAACACCCTGTATATGGTTCCAAACAAACTAAGGTTCAATGTATTTTCCCCATAAGCAAACTTTTGAACGGAAAAGGCTATGAAATCAAACATTTATTGCAAACTTTTTGTGATTATGCATTCTACGTCCTCGAAAATGCTAAGTTATGCCAGGTTCTTTCACTAAAACTGCCGAAATCAACAAGATAACACTGATTAAACTGTGCGTTTGGAGGTTCGAATTAGAGTCCCTTTACTAGGAGAGTTGCGCCAAGACTCTCAAAAAGAAGAAGAAGAAGCGGATCAATGGAGCCCCCAAAAAGGCAAAATGCAAATTGCGGTTGGCCGTTTGCCTCTGCGCTGTTGTCGCGATTTCGCTACTTTCATAACAGAGGTTAGGTTCTGTTTCTTGCCAATAACGGTCGTTCTTGAGAGAGATAATGTTCTCCGCAATAAAATTTAAGCATTGGAAAAATCAACATAATTACCACGGTCACTGGTACAGTAAATTAGAGATAAAAGCGAGTGCGTGAAAACTAAACAAACCCTCCGCCATTTGCATTTGCCTCTTGAGGCTTTCCTGACAGCCTAAATCTGTGAGCCAATCAGAAATGGATTCACCAATGCGCGCAACTCTCATATTATAAAGGGACTCTAGTTTGAATCACCAAAAAGTTATTGTTGTTGTTGTGGTATGAGCGAGAATCTGGCGAGAACTCGGGCGATTCTAACCTCCAAATGCATGGTTTAATCTGTAATATCTTGTTAATTTCGACCGTTTTAGTCAAGGAACTAGGCATAACTGAACATTTTTGGGAACGTAGACTTCCTACTAGCAAAAAGGTCGCAAAAATTGTTTGATTTAATCGCCTAAATTTCTGTGCAAAAGTGCGCATATCATGGGGAAAATACAGCGAATCGTAGTTTGTTTAAAACCAGAGGTACTCGGACTGTAATCGATACGATACATCGCTTTACTAAAACAGTCTATTGAGAAAACATGCCACGAGTCAGACAAAGGCGAACCGTCAACGAGGTAAACCAATAGAGAGGGATACATGTTATAATTCCCAGTGGCGGCTCGTGCAATCTGGCAACCGTGCACTTTTACCATTTAAACGTATGCAAAAAGATCGATACTAGCGTAGCGCCTCACCAAGTAATCGATTATTTTACACAGTTTTAAATGGAGGAAATCCATTATTGCCACATTGCACGAGCCGCTGCTGATAATTCCTATCCTAAAGTGTGACAGTTCGGACGGTCTAATACTGGCTTGTTTGCCTCATTTGTTTGCTGTCTAACCTTAAGGCAAAAATTGTCCTTGTTTCAGAGTGGCTGTTTAGACTCAGTATTCAATACAACTATCCAGGTGAAAAAAAATGTGCTTGTTTCTATCAAGTGTCCGTTTCTTTATCGTGCAAATCCTCCCAATAGAAACAGGTATATCAGAGAGCCACTTTCAAACAGTTGAACTTTCGTTTACCACCAAGTAAACCAATTTCAAGTGGATCTTTCACAATACTTTTTTTTTTTTTTTTTTTTTTTTTTTTTTTTTTTGGTGGCAGCCTCATTTTATCCAACCAGTCGATAGGACTGTAACCCCCCAAGGTCCATAAATATAAGGTCTGGCCGGTAGCGCCAACTCGGGAAATCCAATGTTTGGGAGAACAAATACCCCCATTTACTTTAACATTCTTCCCGAGTTCGCCGCCATCTTGGATCAATGGTTTCAAATGGAGAAGTGGCTCCCAAACTGTGGACCAACGAGGGGAGCCGAAAGCTACCGGCCAGACCTTGTATATGTGGACCTTGGTAGCCCCCACCCCACCCCCCCCCCCGGCAAGAGAAAAGAATCATTCGACGTCGATTGAAAGCAGCACATCTCGACTTTCCGAGGAAGAAAGGAAAAAACAAAAAAACAAAAATCCCCCAACTTTGGTAATATAGATAGCTCTCATCTTACAATGGGTCTGTTGCATACTTTTGCTACAACAATATAGAACCTTGATTCTTATGTAAAATTCGGCGAAAATAAAGATGCGCACAATAAAAACGTTCAAAATCAACGCATTAACTCAGGAAATCACTTCAATTTCAAACAGCCCGCGCTACACTAGACACTATTTGCACCGGCATACTACTACATAGACGGAACCACCGTGCATAAGTAAACAACATCGTAACTATAAAGTGGTGGACTTTCTTTTTTAATGCGTGAAATAAAAGCTGCATTTGCTGTCTGGTCTTTTCGTGTTATCATGGATTACAAAATAATATAAGAAATGTACGCAGCTAAACGAAACATTCCAATGTTTGCATAAGTTCTGTTCATGTTTACATAAACGAGATGGTTCCATCTATGAGGTTATAAGTCGGTGATATAGTGTCTAGTGTAGCGCGGGTTGTTTGAAATGGAAGGTATTTTCTGAGTTAATGAGTGGATTTTGAAAGTTTTTAATGTGAGCATCGTTATTTTCGCAGAATTTAACGTTAGAAACAATAAGTTATATTGATGTAGCGAAAGTACGAACAGACCCATTGCCGGATCGCAAGAGGAGACTGCCAAATAATAAGTTGTGTTGGGAACAAGCTGCACCCTTCAAAAAAGAAGAAAAAAAAAAAAACCGGGTTCATCTGCAGTAGCGGCCGGGGCGGGCGGCGCCAAAGCGAAGGCCTCCAGCATCGCGGTAGATTCTAAATAACAAATGAAATCGGAGGGTGGTCTTCGACTTCAGGAAAGGATGGCGCAATAACCGAGAGCCAGAACTCAATCCAAGACTAAACACGTCCGGCTTTCCGAGGAGGAAAACTGGTCGATTTTCGTATATACTGCCGCTGAGAGCAGGCAATCGCTGGCGATCTCTGTGCGTTGGAACCAGAGTCCGACTCCAGGAATGCTTCGAGGGGTTATTACTTCTCCCTCCCTCAGCCACGGTGCCCCAGCCCCCGAGTCGGTGATCTAATAACTGTCACACCTCTCGACCGGTCGGCGGCAGCCACGAAGAGCCATGCCATGCCAGAAGCAGCCCCACCCCCTCCCCTTCAGACGAAGGAAGGAATAGAAAAAGAGAGAGAGAGAGAGAGAGAGAGAGAGAGAGAGAGAGAGAGAGAGAGAGAGAGAGAGAGAGAGAGAGAGAGAGAGAGAGAGAGATGGAACAAACGACAGATGAGATAGGGAAGCGCTCAGCTCGGCTCGTTTTCCCGCTCATGGGGGAAGGTCAACAGTCAACAATCAACACACCAACGAAACGGTTGTCGCAGCATCGGTTGACAGTTCAGTTTAAAAGATGATGCAAGGTGGCTTGCCCGACCGAACCGACCGCTCCACAGCAGCAAGTGACACCCCGGATTCCGTCCTGGCATAGGGGTGGAGGGGGAGCGGAGGGCGCAGGGTGTAAGTCCTGTGACTATCCTAATCTCCTTGCCTTCAGCGTGAGCGTACAGTGGGGCTTCAGAAAATCAGAACGGGAGTAGGGAATGTTTCTCGGAGTTCAAGATTTCTCGAGTATAGTTCATCGAATCTTTAATAATACTATAACGTTTTCTCAGCGGCAGCTCGTGCAATCTGGCAACAATGGTTTCCCTGCATTTGAATCTATGTGCAATAATCGATTACAGGTGCAGCGTCGCTTCACCATCGATTCGATCGTTTTGCATGGAATCAAATGAAGGAAAAACATTGTTGCCATATTACACGAGCCGCCACTGCCACCACGTTTTATCCCTTTTAATACCATGCCCGGTCCACCACACAGAAAAAACAGGAAAAACATCTTGGTTGCGCTGACAAAACTTTTAGTAGAAAATGAACCAGCAAAAAACTTTTATAGTTGAACCAACCAAATCTTGGGTTCACCGAAAAAGCTCTCTTTAGTTAGGCGTACAAAACCTTTGGTTAGCTCTACTAAAGCCTTTTGCTAGGTCATTTTACTACCAAAGGTTTTGTCAGCGCTACCAAACCGTTTTTTTTTTGTGCATTGTGGAGGCCCGTGCAGTTTGGCAACAATGGTTTACATCCATTCGATTCTATGTAAAACAATCGATTCGATAGTGAAGCTCAGCGTTTCACCAGCATTCGATTTTCTTACATTGAGTCAAATGGAGTAAAGACGCATTGTTGCCGAATTGCACGAGCCGCCACTAAATTGTCCACCTCTCTTTAATAGTAAAAGCTAAGTAAGCCTCCAAAATGACAAATTGTGTTCTAGGCATTCAAAATTTCAAAGTCCACCCAGTGTCTAATTTTACTAATTGCTGTGTTGTGGCATGATTTGCCGCCTACAAATTTCACTTCATCATTGCATCTTTATGCATTTTGAGATGCTCATTCAAAAAATGCTACAAGATTTCATTAAACTAGTATAGATTTTACGTAAATTCCGTTAACGGCTTTTTCGCAAAAAAATCGAAACTATGGAAAAAGAATGAGTTTCGAGTAAAAACTACGACGTAATTTGAAATCAGCGGTCAATATACGTGAAAATCATTCATCAAGTCATTAGTGTTACTCGAAGAGGAGACAGAAGGGCTCTTCCCAAATTTTACAACGAATTAGTGAATCAAACAATTCTTGCGTCAAACAGTGGCATCCATAAACAATGTTACTAATATTTTTTTAAAAGACACGTAAATGATATGCAAGCCATTGCCTGCTGCTGTTTATCCAATTTTAAAACCCACTAGACCCAATGAGTGTTGTCTTGATTTAACACGCCACTTTTGCACTATCACTCCTGTCATGTTTTTTGCACATCTGTCAAAATCCTGATTAATTACTAATTAGCTTCATTCTACCGCTCCGTTCCGGCTTGATATTCGGCACTTGTAGGCGTGACTTAAGTATATACTTAAAAAAAAAAAAAAAAAAAATAAACTTATTTTATATACCAAAGAACAAATATTTCCCCATCGGGAATAATTTTGGGCGTTTATAAGAAGCTGCTTGCTAGTTTTGAGAGTCGTGGAACTGTTCTGAACATCTACGTATATTGCTCTCCGTTTTGGTGGTAAAAAAGAAAGGATTCTCGACTCCCATGCAGCGGCGAGCCGTCTACTGGGATACGCTACGGAATACAACGAGGCAACGTTATATTTTGCCCATTTAAATTAATGTAGGGAAAAAATACTATCCATAGTGTTTTTTTTTTTTTTTTTTTTTTTTTTTTTTTTTTTTTTTTTTTTTGAGGGCAACTAATACTCTCTAAGCCGCTCTAGAACTCCATCTTCCTTTCTCACCAGGGACCTGATTACGTGAACTTGGATTTTTTCAGTCATATAATAATTTACAACGGCCAAAATATAGTTCAGAAAAATTCGTATCGATGGCCTCACTAAAGCCAATAGTTTTACGAGCAAATGTGTTTTTGGCAGTCAACGCTCCAAACAGTAGTGAGTAAATGAAAAAGAAACTTACAAAAATATTGAAAATTGCGATTCTTAGGTCCACCACTTACCTGAAAAAGAAAGAAAAAATGATAATAATAATTAGTTTGAGAAATTCATATAGTTTTGGTATTCAAACAAAGCAATAAGAATAAAAAACAAAATTTGAAGAAAAACAGGGTGCGTCAACTCTGACTGCAGCGCTGCCATTTTGCATATAATTAATGACAGCTCTCAACTCACCGACGATTCCACCGGCTGAGAAAAGATTACACAGTTCAGTTTTCAGAGGGTTTCAAGTATCCACGATGATTCTTTTTCAGGTCCCGGATTATTTCCGGTGAGGGCCCCGATTTTTCCATGGGGCCCCCCCCCCCCCCCCGGGGCGCACCACCTGCCGCCACTGACTGAACTCTTAAATTGATGCAAAGCTATCCCACGTTTGCTGTTCTAACATGCCAACATGACAACATGTCTTTATTTTTAGACTTTTCCCTTTTAACTTTTTGTAAAAGTTGGTAATTTACAAAAAAAAATTGGCAACACTGTCCTTGACCTTTTGAAATCCGGCAACTCAATTTGCCTCTATTTCTTTTTTTAACTACGGGCGAGGTTTTTCGGACCCTGTCGTGTATACCACTTTAAAAAGTCGTATCAGTAATTCAGATGACGTCACATTGGTGACGGGAAACTTTGAATCCGCGGGCCGACCGCGGCATGGCTCGTATCCGTTCAACATCAGGAACATGAATCACTGAATCAACATCCGAATGTCCTCGTTTAGAAATTAGGATCCTCGCTCGCATTTCGTTACCGATGCGATCTCGGGACAAGAGCGACGAAATTTTACGAAACATCGGTGGGGAGTTTTAATGACGACCAGAAAATGTCAATATTCATAAAACACACGTTGGACGGACCACCAGTCCACCACGCGATGAACACATATTAAACTAACCTGTGTTGCCTAGTCGAAATTGAAAAAAATCTCCGGATTTCGAAATGCCTGGAACATAGCCTTAGCCAGGATGTTGTGTTTCTCTCTCTTAGTCCATTTGTACGAATGTGTTAGAAAAGGACAGAAACAGGGGCTGAAGTCACGTGACAGCCCCTATATCTATCCTTTTCTAACACATGCATTTAAGTGGGATAAGAGAGAGAAAGATAATATCCAGGCTACGGCTATGGCCTGGAAATATCTGGATATTTTTAACCACTTTACCAACAGGTTACTTCCACAAATCATCGTTCGTACGCTCAAATTAAGACGGTAGTTAAATGTTCATACACAGCTGTTGTCATTTTGCATATACCATGAATTGAAGGCGCACTACGGAATATTATTTTGAAAACATCGATGATTTCAGATTGCTTCCTCAGATCATCGCTCTTTATGTCAAATTAAGACGGTAGTTAAATGTTCCTACACAACTGTTGTCATGTTGCATATGCCGTATCATGAAGGCGCACCAAGGAATATTATTTTAAAGACATCAATGATTGCAGGTTACTTCCACAGATCATAGCTCGTTCGCTCAAATTAAGACGGCAGCAAAATGTTCCTACACAGCTGTTGTCATTTTGCATATACCGTGAATTGAAGGCGCACTAAGGAATATTATTTTGAAGACATCAATGATTGCAGGTTACTTCCACAGATCATCGCATGTATGATGAACAATTGATTCTTGAGGGGGCTATAGCTACTGGATCCGTTTATGTGGGTGGGGGAGTTCTTTTTCAATATCCTCTGAAAATCTTTCGAAAATTTTAGAACCTATGTTTGAATGAATCGAAGAAGTTTTAACTTCTGCTGCTATAAGTACAACACTAGAGCCTTGAAAAGAAGAAAATTTCTGAAGTTTCCACGTTTGGGGAACAATCTTTGAGACAAACTCTTTAGATCTCCAATCTTTTTTAAAAATCGCGCAGACCGCGCGGTGTGGGGGCCCCCAAAGCGAAATCGGTTAAGGGGGGGGGGAGAGAAAAAGAAGAAAAGAGAAGAAAAGGCAATAAAGATATGTAGGAGTCAGAAAGATAGAAGAAAAGAAGTAAAACAAAAATAGTATATATATATTATAAAAAGGGGTGTGGTGGAGGCCTCCCCCAGAGAAATAAAGGGAGGTCTGGGGGGATCCCCCTGAATAATTTTGATGTGAGAAAAAGTGTTTGGGGTATTTCCTACAGTTTATTTTTCTTTGACCCGGCAACACCGGGGTAGCGATCTTTCCTGACTCTCCCATTGAGTATAAATTGAAAAAAAAAAAAAAAATAATAAAAAAATATGGGGAAAACTGCGAGATTTTAAGCTGCGCTTCAAACAGTCCCTCCTATGTTCTGCATATCATTTGAATAGCATTTCGTTTGACAGTAAGAATGAAGGAAAACAAACAGGATTCCTAGTCTGATGGAAGAAACTTCGCCATGGTTGTCATTTTGAAGGGAATCGTGAAAAGTTGGAACGATGGAAGTAAATCATTCAACGGATTCCAAAAGAAAGTGAAAGTTAACGTTCACCTTTAGGATCTTTTCATCCGTTTTTTGAAGAGTGGAAAATTTAACATTTTGAACATTTTTATTCTCATTAAAATCAGTAATCAATCATCTAAATATATTAAATTCAAGACCGAGGAGTAGATTAAAAAAAAAAAAATGTTACGTCATACATCACAATTGTTTAAAAGACCATGAAGCTACCAGGATGGCCATGGTAAACAGGAAAATTGGACCAAAAAAACGTGGATAAAATTCATTAAAGCCAATTCATTTGCGATTTCAGTACTTTAGCAATAAGTTGAGATTGGCACGGTGTTAAACATTTTCGGAATCAAACTCAAAGAAATGTAAAAGTACTATTCCGATAATGGGGCAGTTGCAAGGGTCTAAAATATTGGGTTTTTTATAAGGAAAACGATAGTACTTGATGACCTAAGAACAATGGTGCCTTTGGTTTTTTCCCAAGTGTCCTGGCTTTGGAGATACAATCGTGTGAAATTGCAAATAATCGTGGGTGTAGTGTGGTGACGTCACTACGCGGAATCCCCATTTAAAACAATGTATTTTGGGCCAAAATCTCATCTCCGGAACAATGGGACTTGAATTCAAACAAACAAACAAACAAACAAACAAACAAACAAACAAACAAACAAACAACAAAAATCCGAATTCATGGATACTCTTGGCAACGGCGCGCTTCAACCCGGGACAAGACGATAAAATCAACGTAGTTCACTTGCGGTTGGATTCTTTTCTATTTAGTTCATCAGTTCTATTGCTTTGAATTAATCAACTCGGCGGGCACGCGCTGCGCTGGGCTTCGGATTAAGCCGCGTCAACTGCGACCTGGGATTGGTCACCGTGACTGTCGTCCGTTGATCGTTTGAATTTTAAGGATAGTATAATATGATTAAGACGGACTCACGAGATACGGCCAAGGATTGAATTCCTGTCCCCAGTTTGAGAATGAAGATGTGAGGCGACGCACAATGAGGCAATTCAATGGGTGGAGTAGGACAAGGAATATATTATTAAGGTTAGTTCACGTGAACGTCTCTTTTCCGTTTGTATAGGGGAGGTAGTTAACTGTTCGTACTCGTGGGAGTAGGGATTGCATATACGACGGATCGAAGGCGCCAGACGAAATCTCATCTTTTCATACTACATCGAGAATCGTGTTTATTCGGAATCCTGATACTGGAACAATGTGAAATAGACTAGAGGAGAAAACCGATTATATTCGGGCTTGGTCCATAAAGGGTTAAAAAATAAAATTTGAATGTTTTTACAGTAAAAAAACAAACTATATATAATGATTCTTGTATGGTGCTTTTTAAGATGAAACCAATTAAACCACTTTCAAGCTTTTACGTTGCGTATTAACAAAGATACACGCATTTAAAGTCGCTAATCCATGTCCGGCCTCTCGCATTGACTCGTTCCACTGTGCGATGCGACGCCAGATTTTGCGGCCACTTTACCTATTTGATCACATGTGTTAGAAAAGGACAGATATAGGGGCTGAAGTCACGAGATTGCCTCTCCCTCTGTCCTTTTCTGACACCATGTGTTTGAACGGGCGAAGAAAGAGAAAAACGAATTCCTGGCCACGGCATGCACGGCTATGGCCACTTCTATTTCTTCTTACGCAATGTACTATGACCTTAAAAATAAAGTACCTACCCTCGTTGATTTTACTCTTTCAAATCTTGCGGCAATCTTTAAACAATGTTGCTGTTTTCAAGTTTTGAGGACTAATCAGAACGCCCCTTTTAACCCTTCAAAGACCACACCCGAGTTAATCGTCTTCGTAACTCGATAGCTCATCGGCAGAAAAAAAGCTACTCAAAATTATTAACATAAGTAAAATAATGTCTCATGGAGTGCCTTCAATTACTGAGATAGGCAAAATAACCCCAGCTGAGTACGACTATTTAACTACCTATACGAAAGGCTAAGTTATGGCTTCCCTTTTATCATGTAACCTAAACCTGGTTGTTAAAGGGTTAGAGTATGTCATCGAACGCCAATCAAAAGTTTCATTGAGAATAAAGGGCAAATTTAACAGTAAGAATTTCGACCAGGGTACTTTCTTTTGAAAGTCGTTTAACAGCTGTCCGCTGATGCAACATTGATACCTTAATTTTCCGTATTCCCGCGGGGCGCCCGCGCCCTACGCTTCATTCCAATGGTACCCTCATGGATGGGGGTAAAAAACTCCTTGAGAAGAATATCCACGTGTTTTAACGCATAAAAAATATCGTAAAACTATAGCACACAAGAGTGAGCGAGATAGAGCATTTGTTTGGATCCAATATTGATCGTGCATGACACCATCACTAAATAGGTCTATTGAAAACTAGTGGATGGTTTTTGTCGGCTATAGTTCATCGTTCACGCTAGTGCCGAGTCGTGATTCAATCATTTTAAGGTTTCGCCTCTGATACGTTATGAGTCACGACGCGACGTCACGAAACGACCGACATGACAGTGCATCGAAACACCGCAGCCCGACGACTAGAGGCCACTGAAGACTGGGTTTGCAATACGCAATTCACACTGCACAGTATAAACCGTTGGGCACATTCTCACAGTGTATTGCGTATTTCATACACTGTCTTGCGTATTGCATACCCTGCATTGCGTATTGTATACCCTGCATTGCGTATTGCATACACTGTATTGCGTATTGCATGCCCTGCATTGCGTATTGCATACCCTGCATTGCGCATTGTAATACCCTGCATTACGTATTGCATACAGCATACCCTACCCGGTGCCTTGGTACTCGCCAGCCTTAGTTTTTCCGTTTTGATGCCATAATTTTATGTTTGAAAATGCGCTTGAAGGATAACACATGGAACCAGGGTTTGCTCAAAACTGCAAAAATGGCAATCGTTGGATTTATTTATTTACAAAATCTGTCAATTAGTCGGAACACCAGATCATAATCTGTGGCAAACATATAACTTTCCGCGTCCGAAAAAATACAAGTTCTGATGAAATGTTCAGCGCGGTGCACCATGGTCTAGGATCGAATAAAAGTGACCAAAATCATTGGAAAAAAGTAACTCCTTCTCTTTCTCGGACCATTAGAATGCATGTGTTAGAAAAGGATAGGAAAGGGGATAAAAGTCACGTGACTGTTCCCAGTCTTTCCTTTCCTAACACACGCGTTCTAATGGGAGAAGAGAGAGAAGGATAGATTTTATGGATCCGCCAATGCAGAGCCAACTCATCAATCTCATCTTTGAGAAGCCTTCACTACAGAGCTGCTGTTTTGCTTATAACTAATGGCATTTTTCAATTCACCGATGATTCCACTGGTTGAGCAAAGATTGCACAGTTCACTTCAGTGTATGACTGTAATGCACGAAAATACTCTGATCTTTTATATTTTTTCTTAATCAATGCAATCGTCGTTGAATTATTTAAATATCCGTAAGTTTTTTATAGCCATATCGACGACTCCACCAGTAGAGAAAAGATTACAGATGCGAGTGTTTTCATGCATTACAGTCATAAACTGAACTGAAGCATGTAATCTTTTCTCAACCGGTGAAATCATCGGTGAATTGAAAAATGCCATTACTTATACGCAAAACGGCAACTCTGCTTTACAACTCGTGACAACGTGCAATGGTTTGTGACAAAGAAGACCCGACGTCCTGACGTACTTACAGAAGCAGGATTTTCTGTGACCCGCTACAAAAGAACACAACCTTTAAACTGGCTCAATTAAATGCAAAAAAATGTTACTGAGATGTTACTTGAGATCTGCGTTATTTAAAGTAGAATTTGCTTTCTGTTGAATAGAAAAGGATTAGGTTTTCAGTGAAGGATTTTCGGATTAACATGCGTTTTTCAACACAAAAATGTTTTGAAGCATTATTGTGTCACTAGTCTGTTGCAAAATTTTGCTGATGCATTACAGAGTGTCGATTCTAATGTAAAAATCACATTGAAAACATCAAGAAGTCTCAAAAACCACTCATAAACCCGCAAACGTTTTTTTTTTTTAAAGGAAAGCCTAGGATGACGATTGAATGGGCGAATTAACCCTAAATACGTGTACCACGAGCACCAAAATATGGCCGACGACGGCAATTTATATTGTTGTTTACAATGGCGGCTCGTGCAATTTGGCAACAGTGCTTATTTGCCATTTAAACCTATGCAAAAGTATCGATGTATCGTGGGTGCAATTGCACCTCCTTAAGATCGATTGTTTTACATAGGTTTAAATGGAGAGATTGCGATGTTGCCACATTGCACGAGCCGCCACTGCACGGAAAAAAAAGATCAGTGAAAATAACCATACGGATACCTGATTTTGGCACCTGCTAGATGTTATGGTTAACTTGACCAGAAGTATGGTACATTTATCGATACTTTGAGTAATTTGACATGCAATCAGGTAACATCACCTAGTACCTAGTCGAAACATAGTATACTTCTGGTTAACATTACCATAACATCTAGCAGGTGCCAAAATCAGGTATCCATATGGTTATTTTCACCGTAGTTTTTTTCCGTGTGGTTGTTTAGGATGTAAACAAACGTCGAACTTCCTTATAATACCTTCATTTTGTGTTAGAATATTAACAAAAATTAATTAAAGAAAGTCATCAAACATAGCCGTAACCAGGATATTATCTTTCTCTCTCTTAGCCCATTTGATTGCATGTGTTAGAAAAGGACAGAAAGAGGGGCTGAAGTCACGTGACAGCCCCTATATCCATCCTTGTCTAACACATGCGTTCAAATGGGCTAAGAGAGAGAAAGACAATATCCTGGCTACGACTATGTCATCAAACATCATCGTTTGCGACCATTCAAGCTTACAGTTTATGATCTCCCGGCGACATTTTTAGGTTTGAATTGCTGGTTACAAGTGTCCAATATGTGTGTGTGTTGGTATTGTAATTTTGTAGTAAGACCACTGTGGGCACGCCTGGCATGACTAATATGGTATTATGATTTTTTTTTATTATTATTATTTTTTATTTTTTCTAGGAATATTTTGTAAAGAATGCTCATTTACAAAAAAATACACAAAACACAAAACAAAAATCGTTACAGTGGAAGTAGAAGCTTTGCTACAATTTTACGACTCCAGGGTGTCTACTGAAATCCACTCGAGAAAATTAAGTACTTTTTAAGTACTTTTTCAGTACTTTTTAAAAAAATTAAGGACCTCTTCTTGGGAAAAAATTCAGTACTTTTTAAGTACCTTTTCGGGACGTTCCGTACTTCCTAGGTAGTAGTCTTGGGAGTTTGCGATATCGCTCAAAAATTAAATTTACTTAGCCCTTAATAAATTACGCGTGCTTAAAAAAAATTCATCAAAAGTGCATTTCAGAATATATGTAACTAGGGGCCTAGGGCCGCTTCGCGGCCCCTCCTGGTCCTTTTCGTTTGTTTTTTTTTTTAGATGTTTTCGTATTACATTTGTTTCTTTCTTTCATTCTGTTTGGAAAAAAAATTTGAAATGAAAGCGATTACGATGTTAAACTTTGATGGTTTTTCATTTTGGTTATTTTTACAAAGGAATAACTCGTAAACACCACTCAAACCTAAAAATGTAAGCTTTTAAGAGTATGTAACGCATGAATTTATAGACCATTTTAAATTTTGACCATTTTTGGAGCGAAGAACCGTTCTTCTCTTAGTTCACACGCATCAGCTTTAATCTATTAGTTCTTCACTTGCACATAAAAATGTAAAAAAAAAGAAGAAAAGAAAACTGGAACGAAAATGAAAGACTCATCATCGACGTAAAAATGGTACAGACCGGACTACCGCACAAAATCACACGCATCAGCTGGGAGTATCAAGAAACGCGCACGTCAACTATCGACCAAAGAAAAAAGATAACCTTAAAAATCAAAGATCATGCAAGCAGATCGATCTATAAAAGAATGGAATCGAAACTGGAATCGTAAGTGGAATCGGAAAAAGGACGTTTAGGTAGAAGTTGAACTGGATTGAGAGATTTAACCTATCAGTTCCCCACTTGTACATAGAATAAAATGAGAAGATAAAAAAAAAATGGAAAACTTTGAAGATAATCCTGCTGTTTAGATGTAAAAGGGGGCATGTGGCCGCTTCATGGCTTTTTGAATTGTCATGAGTTAGGGAAATCGATAGTAAAAATACCGTTTAAAATTTGATCGGAATTAAAAATTTTAACCTATAAGTTCCCCGTACGTAGAAAATAGAGACCCAGCGCAAAGCTTGCGACAGGTGTCCACTTTTCTGGCTCAATTTTCGTCGGAACTCAATAAAACAACAGCCAGCAGTCGCCTACTGTTGATTGATGAGCGCGTGGTATGCATTCGCCAAGCAAAAGCTGTTTCCGTTTCCGGGACCGCGGACAAATCACAACTTGTTGAGCTCACCACTCAACAGAAGGCGACTGTTTATCGTTGCAGCCGGTGACTCCAGAACAAAACTGTGACCGCTAAACTTGCTTCACTTTTCTAACACGGGAAGCATACGATGTGCTGGGTCTCTCTCTGACGTAGAATAAAATTTAAAAAAAACGGAAAACTCTGAATTTAATACTCATCATCGACATACATATCACAGACCGACCTACACCGCACAAAATCACAAGCACCAGCTGAGAGTATCAACAAACGCATGTCAAGTAATGATCAAGGGTAAAAAAAAATAACCTTAAAAATGAAGATCATGCCTACAGATCTACAGTCCACGGAGTCACCTCTCTACGTACATATAGTGTCGATGCACCCAAAAAGCAAAATATCAGCTGTCGACGTAAAACAACTTTAGCGTCGCTAGGTGACCGACCAGGGCTTAAAAACAAATGGTATACCTCTCTCTCTCTCGCGCACATTACAGAGGTACAGCGACTGTCTCCCTCCCACTCATTACGCCCATAGTATTCATAGTTTTTTGGATTTTCGAGAGAGAAGATGGCTCTGAACAGCACCGCTGGTATTTTTCCCACAATCCTGGTACTGAGCCGCATCGATCGATACCGCACTTGTCCGGAACGGTCCAAAGGATCGACGGGAATTTCCATTAAGCTTGGAAATTATATATATAGATTAAGTGCAGAATGGAAGAGGTAAAAGAAAAATGAAGAGGAGAAAATTATATTAAGAATCTTCGAATCAGTTTTATTGTGAGGTCTGAGGTACAGGCTGTCCCAAGAATGATTGGACTTGACAACTGTAGGTTTGAATGAAAAAATGAAAACATCAGCTTCCATCCTCAGATAGACCTGATTGGTTAGTAGCAGTGAGAAGCTGATGTTTTCATGAAAACCATAGAAGTGTCAAATCCAATCTTTTCTGGGACAAGCTATAGGAACTTCCTTGGGGGGGGGGGGGGGGGTGGAACACCTCTCATTCTTTTTGTTTCTCCATCAGCCTTTTTTTCCCAACAAAAATGAAAAAAAAAAATCAACTTCCTCATCCTCGTTTTTTCATAATTCTCTTCTTCTATGTATTTTCCTTGGTCCCTTTTCTTCTTCTTTTTTTTTCTTTCTTACTGATCCCCATGAAATGATGCGCCCCTGTGAATTGGGAAAAAAGGTCCGCGGACACAACTACTTGTCATGAAAATATCTCTTTATTTTGACCTCCCTTCAAATTCAAGTAAAAAAAATAATAATAAATAAATAAATAAATAAATAAATAAATAAATAAATAAATAAATAAATAAATAAATAAATAAGACAAGTATGAATCGGATGGAGAATTTTAGCAGGTTTCAGCTTGCGATAGTTTAAGCTATCTCTTTATTAATACACGTTTTGTATAAAAATATAAAAAGAATGTATGGATCTGATAAGGAGCTATATCAGCTTTGAGCCGGCCATGGTAGGAGGGAGGGAGGGGGATAAAAAGGGTCGTTGGTTTCCCCCAATGAGCAATAACTTTAGAGTGGCACATCAAGGAACGTTCCTTTCTCCGCTGGTTCATTGCTGTCACCTAGGGCGCCCGCCACCTTGCCGTAAAAATCGATTTTGAGGTTAAATTTTGTAGGTAGTTCCGTAAACAAACTCGCGGGCATCGCCGGAAACGACCTACAAAAGTTAACCTCAAACCTTGGAATCTGCGTCCAAATTCCGCTTTTTCCCGGGATTCCTTCTACCTTCTCGGGATTCCTTCTACCCTGTGTGGCACAAGGTGGACCAGCCCGCTGCCACTCTAAAGTAATACCTCTTTGGTTTCCCCATTATTAGGGGCCAAATCACTGCGCGAGCGGAGGGTTTCACGAAGCGACGCACGCCAGCGCCCCGGCGCGGCGGAGCGACATAATAATCCTCCATCCTGGTCCGAATCTGTTTACATTGCCACGGTCTACGCCCTGGTGGTTCGCCCATCACAACACTAAAAAATTTCGAATATTTTGGATTTGGGTTTAAAGGTTAGGAAAATTTTGAGCGCGAAACGCATGATGACGTAGTCACGAAACGCAAAACTCATAGTACCCTTTAAAACAATATGAGTAATCACGATGACACCATATTGGTGGCACATGCGATGACCGCGCAGTTAGCATTAACCCGATTCCACTCAAAGAAATCCTTTTCCCGCTCCCTGAATACTGCAAATACATCGCGATTACTCGTTCTTTTAAAGGGTACTTAATGCTCATTGGTGGCTTGAAGCCTGAAGGTCAGGTGGCTGCACAACCGCGCTCTCACGGGAGAATATTGTTCTAATTTGACGTCGCGTGGGAATTGCATACTTTATAAGTTTCAGGCGATTTGATTGAACGCGCGGCGCAAAAAGCGAAAAATTCCGGACCTTTCACGAAAATTCCGTACTTTTAAAGTACTTCCGGACCGACCTCAAAAAATAAGTACTTTTTCCGGACATTCCGGACTTTCCGGACCAGTAGACACCCTGGACTCAAAGCGGTAAAATTTCGATCTCGGGAAGGAATCGAAAATGATATAAAATTGCGCAGCACTCTGATTTGACTGAGCTGCTCAGCTGCACTACAAATTTACGAACGCTCGAGTGCAGCGTTTAGGGATCACTGAACATGACGGTCGACGGACGTACTACATCCATTGGCGAGCAATGAGGCCCGATTTAAAAGCGTTTTCCGGTCATAAAATCTGTGGATCGGAAAACATCAGCAACAATTACTCGGTCATAAATTCAAATTACACAAGGGGAAGGGGGAGGGGGGGGGTCATTCAAGAGACGCGGGCACAAGGTAAAGCTCCTCCTCGTAAAAACACGGATTTCAGAATGACAGTAAAATACACCGTTGCAAAGCGTTGAAGCGATTTTTAAAAATCTACATCAAGGCATTTTCATTCGTGGCGCGTCCTGACGAAAAGGCCCTTTAAAGCTGATTCTTCAGCGTTTAGCGCCGATTCCTGCCACCAGAGGCGCTACCGTTCGATTAATGTCAAATTACAGGCCGAAAGGTAATGTATACTTAAGAAAACGGAGTGTGAGTTACTGGATAACCATCTGAAGAACGTCTCTGCAAAATATCTTGTCAATGACTTCAATGGGTCTGTTGCAAACTTTTGCTACAGTGATTAAGAATGTTTAATCTAATATATAATTGTCCTTTAGTGGCATCAGAAAGTCATAAAATGCAATAATAAACTCACAAGAGGCGTTTAATGAAAGCCAAGATGGCTGAGATATATCAAGCGATTTGTATATGCACCACGAACATCCAAGGATGGCCAACTTTGACAACCTCACTGGAGGTAGAGGTTACGTGTTTGTTTACGTTGTGATTGGTCGTGATCGATATTGTGAGGTTGGCTATCCTTGGATGTTCGTGGTGCATGCACACAAATTGCTCGCTATTTCTCCGCCATCTTGGATTTCATTAAAAGCCTCTTGTGAGTTCATTATTGCATTTTATGACTTCCATCTGATTCCATCAATGGACTTTTCAGGCGATTTTACATTAGATTAATCTCTCTTAATCGTTGTAGCAAAAGTTTGGAACAGACCCATTATAAAGCTGGAAGTACCGAAAATTGGAATATCGCAAATAGAAAAAAAATAATAGATGTATCGAAATGCGATATTTCATTTTTCTGGTACTTTCAGCCTTATTTTTGAAGTCATTTCGCAGAGACGTTCTTCAGATGGTTATCTAGGAACTGACAATCCGTTTGCTTAAATATAAATTACTTTCGGCCTGTAATTTGACATTAATCGAACGGTAGCGCTCTGGTGGCAGAAATCGGCAGTAAACGCTGAAGAATCACCTTAATTTACAATCGGTCGAAACTGAACTGATGGTACTATTGCATAAAATGTACGTACGAGTATATGGAGCCGTTTGCCGCCGAAAACGCGTTAAAGTTCAAAAAATTGACGGGGTACGAGAAAGACTGAGGCATGGGACACTGTCACCAGAAACGTGTTCAAAAAAATTTTTAGAGCTTTGAAATGAACGTTGAAAAAGTAGTTTTGATACTACATTTACTTATATATAAATCAAAACCACCGGACAAAGTTTCATGAATTTCGAGAGTGGGCTTGGAACACGGAGAAACAAACTTCGGTTCAGATGGAACTGGAACACCGAGACTGTTCAGTTCCAGTAACCGAAGTTCTCGGTTGCGAGTATCGAACTTCAGTTAGGAGTACCGAAGTCTTCGGTAGGAACGAAAAGTAAGTCATAGTCTTTAGTCACACTTGCAGAAATTTTTAAGAGTCAAAACAGGCGGAACGATCAGACAGAATGACCATATAGTCGTTTCGTCTCGGCAGAATAACCCTTTGAGTCCTCAAAAGCAGTGTGATTCAATGTATCATTAAAAATGTACTAGCGGGGACAAAGATACCTGGCCAGAATATGCAACACGCAACACACCTAATACACGTGTTGAATTTGAATGGGATGCTGTGTATTGCTTATTGCATACCCTGGCTAGGTATCTTTGTCTCCGCTAGTACGTTTCATACCTGTTAAAGTTGCTTTAAAAAACACTTTTGACGGGAATATTCATTCAAGTATTTTAATGATAAAATTTCTACGACAATCATAGGCGTCAGGAAAAAGTCCTGTTTCCGTGAAATTACCCATAACATGGGACAATTTACAAACAATTGAAATAAAGGGAACAGTGGGGGTAATCCAGAGGCCTTCATTCGCCTCGAGATATACATATAGCTTTACACGGAGAGAAATGGATATTCAGCCCGGAGCCGAATGCACAGCTGAGCATTTTAAAGTTGTAACAATCGAATTAAGCTCGGAAGTTTCCAGCGTACCTAATTAACCCGAGATTTGAAATTTAAAACCGAATTAGCGGGCGACGGGTACCCGACGCCGTTTCTTTTCAATGCTGCGAGATACACGCAGAATGGCTTGAGATTATACGTATTTTTAAAAGAGGCGCAGCGCGGGGCGATTATTTCTGAGTTATCTTTAACCTGATCTCAATTCGCAATTTCAGAATTCAAATATTTTACGAACGAGTTTATAAAAAGAGAAACGAGTATAAACTCAAGATGTGGTCTGACCCGACACTTTATACTTTCATTAATTACTTTTTTGACTCGATGCTTGCAATCTTTTCATGAATTCCACGCGCCTCTAGCAGGCCGTCGAACGCCATGTTACAACAATGAATGTGTTGCAAACTTTTGCTACAGCGTGATGGAGGGTCGATTCATATGTATAATCACTTAAAAATAACGCTGAGAGCATCACAAAGTTCTGAAATTCACTAAAAAAAACAACTCAATAAATGTTTTTAACAAAATTACAAGAAAACGGTCGAATGAGCGAGTCACAATGGTGGAGTCCATAGCCGTAGCCAGGATATTGTCTTTCTTCCTCTTAGCCCATATAATTGCATATGTTAGAAAAGGACAGAAAGAGGGGCTGAAGTCACGTGACAGCCCCTGTATCCACCCTTTTCTAACACATGCGTTTAAATGGGCTAAGAGAGAGAAAGACAATATCCATGGCTACGGCTATGGTGGAGTCCCATCTAGTCGCAACTTTTCCCTGGTAAAAATGGTCCACACAAGTCCATAACCAGTTCACTATACAGAGTATGGATGGTTATGTATGGATTCACACGAATATTGTATGGATCTTCAAGGATATCAACAAGTATATCCATACAGATCCATATACAATATCCATACATATGTACAGGGTGGTCCAAAAGTCCCAGGACGGCTTTATAACTTTTGAACGGCTGCAGATAAAAAAACCAAACTTGGGGAATGTTCATAACTTAATAGGAACTACTTTTTGGCGTACCCAAAAAATTCGGGGGCGCTCGTAAAGGGGGGTTTGCCCCTCAACTCAAAATTTTCAAATTTCAACCCCCATTTTATAAGACCTTGTTTGAAAGGGCATACACACTGAGAAAAAATTGGCTGTTAAAACTATAAGAATAGAACCATAGTTGTTTCGGTTGATTTTAAATCAAGTTGTTTTAAACACTTCCAAGAATTCGATCATATAACTCCGCAATCGCAACAGTTTATAAAAACAGGTGCGAGAAAACAAATCTAAGCATACTTTTAGACTAATGGTGTTTCGTTTTGAGGTGTGTTACCTGCGATTATTACAGCTACTCTCAAACCGACATTAATGCATCAAAGCCATCTAAAGTCTTTAGTTTGGCGATTTTCGTAACCCAGTGGCGGCTCGTGCAATCTGGCAACCGTGCACTTTTACCATTTAAACGTATGCAAAAAGATCGATACTAGGTGAGGCGCTACGCCTCACCAAGTAATCGATTATTTTACACTGTTTTAAATGGAGGAAATCCATTGTTGCCACATTGCACGAGCCGCTGCTGTCGTAACCCTCTAAAAGCCGAGAGCTGGCTACTTCACTGTACCTATACCTGTATGTACTACGCTGCAAAGTTGCCTAGCAATTATTAAAATACTTAAGTGCACACAGGAAGGAAAAACATGTCAGAATATCCTCTTCCTCACTAGCTTTGAAGTTTCGACAAAGTATAAAGCGACGCTGAGTTGAGTCTATATCGCGGAATTAAGCAGGAGTCGTTTGGAATATAATAGATAGTGATAACACGCTTAATTGCTCGTTATAATTTATTCACGTCACAGCATCGTGGCGTGGGCCTTCCTATCGGGAGGACCGGAGAGAGGGCGGGAAATTTGAATTAAAGATTCATGAAGCACTCAAAACTCAAGAGAGGCGCTGCGCCGCGGGTCCTCAGCATTTCTGCGATGGAACCCCCGGTCCCAACCCCCCCCCCCCCCCGAAAATCCTTACTAAAAGCGCGTTTAATCCATCTTTGTAAACCGTCTAACCATGTACCTTAATTCCTCCGATATATTAAACGAGGAGTTACTAAGCGCGGCAACGAGGAAAGGAGCGGGACGGAAGATGCAGGTAAAACCCTTCGAACTGAGACCAGACATTAACAAGAGACCATCTTGTAACGCGGGTAGTATAAGTCGCCGGGCGTGAATTACCCGATGGAGCATCCGCGTGGTAAGTATGCATTCAAGGCGAGTCGAACCTGATTCCTAGATTCCCCAACCACCCCCTCCCCCACAGTTTTTAAACTCAGATCGAAGCTAAAATTTATGATCGACCTAACTCAAACGGCATCACGTAGTTATCATATTTATACAGGAAGATTCACCTTTCAAATTCGATTGTTCCAGGACCGCAGGATTATAACGAGGACGCACCTTTACAGACGTGAATTATTGAATGAGATGTAGCGCGCCCTCGACGCGACGGCAGCATCGGGTAGGCAGCCCTCACAGCACGTCTTCATTAACCTCGGACAAATTCCCTTCCATTAATTAATTAATTAATTAATTAATTAATTAATTAATTAATTAATTAATTAATTACCGACACGCGTTTCTGATCTGCTAATATAATTACCTGGGTGGGTCTTTATTTTCGGACGGCTTTTAATGGGAGTGTGCCTTGGCGAGAATTAATCTTTGAGAAGTGTCAAAAGGTCGAATTGGAAATTACGAATGAAAGGTTTAGCAAGCAATATGGAGGTGCACAGTGAGCTGACTCGACCTGAACCGTGTCAAGGAATTGTAGACGTCATTTGAGGTGTGGAATTTCATAATGTCGTAATCGCAAGTGTCATTAGTCAGTTGTAGCAAAGTTGAGACCACCAGCGGCGCGGCGGTTCCCCCAATCTGGCAGCAATAGATTCTCTCCGTTTAAGCCTGTGTAAAATAATCGATCTTCAGGGGATTCACTGAATCCCAGTCGATACTTTTGTAAAGGTTCATTATAGATTTATAAATTTTTACTCCTCATCTTATTGTTAGAGGATTGCAACGTGAGCACGATATGGAATACAGCCAGTGGCGGCTCGTGAAATGCGATGTATATCGATGTCTACTCCATTTAAAACTATAGAAAAGTATCGATCGTCAGATGGTGAAATTGAACCCCCGAGAAATCGATACTTTCCTACAGTTTTAAATGGAGTGGACATCGCTTTTATCGCATTTCACGAACCGCCACTGAATACAGCGCAGAAAATTGAGGGGGAGGAGTTTTTATTTTTTTTTTTTTTTTTTTACATTGCGGATTGAATTCGTTTCTTTTTCACATCATCTTAAGTACCCACGGCTTATACCAAAGATCACTATACATTGAGATGCATTAAGTTGAGTATTAGTCTTTAATTTCGCACCCTTTTTTACTTTTTGAGGAAATCTATTGGATATAATCTACGACCCTAGGAGAGTTTCAAGAGTCATTCGAAATAGCGAACGATGCCTCTTGCGTCCCGAGTCTGAGCTTAAAAACTTTGGATGTGATGTCGACACATTTACATTCAAAGGCTCCTCTAGGGAAAACCGACAAACTCTACAGCGTCATGTATACATCCGAGGAAGTCACACCGCCGAGATAAATCAATATTACTTGAATCGAGCTATCGACAAGAATAAAACCGGAAGCAGAGGTTATCGACAAGAATAAAACCGGAAACAGAGTTGCCGTTTTGCGCATACTCAATGGTATTTTTCAATTCACCGATGATTTCAACCGGTTGAAAAAAGATTACACGGTTCAGTTCGGTGTATAACTGTAACGCACGAAACTACTCTACGATTAGCAATACAGTGGCGTCGCGTGCAATTTGGCAACAACGTATTCTATCCATTTAAACACATGTAAAATATCGAATTTAGGGGGTGCACAGTCCACAAGGAAAATTCGATATATTTAATGAGTTTAAATGGAGCAGTTGCATTGTTGCCAGATGGCAAGCGACGCCACTGGAGCAATACTTTCTCAATCAGTGGAATCACCACGAAAACAGCATTTTTTTTTTTTGGTCAGTGATGGAGATTCTCCATCGATTGAGCTACGATTACAGCAGCGCGTATTTTTCGTGCATTGCAGCTTTACACTGAACTGCTTCGTAATCTTTAGGTCAACCGGTGACTTCATCGGTGAATTCAAAAACGCGGCATTGACTAGAGGAGCTGCACGAACACCGAACGATGAGCATGCACCCGTGATAAATGCTCAGACTTAAACGCCGGAGGGGAATAAGGTACCATAACAATTCGACAAGCGATTTCAGAAACGCTTATTATGGCTCCTTGGGGTAGTATAAAGAATAAAAGCGACGACTGAACATCGCGTATACTGAAACGTTCGACGTTAAAAGTATGACGGTTTTCATTCTTTGACTTTGTCATTCTGCTCACTAATAGATTCCCTTTTTCATGGATGACGAAGTCACTGGAGACGATCGAAAAAGGCATTTTTTTTATCGGGGGGGGGGGGGGGGGGGAATTGATCGTTCAATTAATATAAAAATGGGGCTGTTGCACACTTTTGCTGTAAGCGGTTTAAGGTTTGATCCACATGTAAAAACCTGGAATAATAACGATGGTAGCAATACAAATTCAAGAGACCCACTTTTAGACTCATTAAATGTTTTTAACTCTTTCATGGGAAGTGGTACACAAGTGTACGGTTTTATGTAACATGGGATTCCATGGAATTTAAATGGACATTTTGAAAAAAAAAAAAAAAAAAAAAAAAAAAAAAAAACTGTGTGACCCATCAATTTTTTTTTTTTTTTTTTAGAAAACTGTTCTCTTTTGAACGGTCCAAAAAAATCTAAAAAAAAATCAAAACTCAAAATGCGTGCATGGAATGCGTTTTAAACAAAAGTTCAAGTGTTTTAGAGTGGCTATTTAGACAGAGAACTCGACCAAACTGTTTCTTTTGGAAGGCTTTGCACAATGAGGAAACGGACACAAAACAGAATAAAAGCAAAATTTTCTCGCCTGGATTGTTGTATTGAAATTCCGTGTTCCGATAGCCACTCCGAAACACTTGCACTTTCTTTTAAAATCAATTTCCACCGAATTCATTACGATTTTTTATTTAAGTTTAAAAAAAAAAATGAGGCAAAGAAACCAGGATCAGATCGTCCATGCTGTCACACTTTGGGACATAGGACCGCGTCGCTTGCAATCTGGCAAGTGGCAACGCTTTAGTTTGTCTGTTTAAACGCATGAAAAGGATCGAAATATTGGGTGTTCACTGTTCAGTGCACAGCACACCTTTACATTTGACCTTTTACGTAGGTTTAAAGAACATAGTACAACGTTGCCAAATGGGGCTATTGCACACTTTTGCTATAAGCGATTCAATTGTCGATTATGGCGCAAAAACCTCAAAAAATAACGATGGCGGCACTAAAAACTTCCACAATCCACTCCTAAACTCAATAAACGCAGTTATTTGCACGAGCGTAATGGTGGCCGAAGGTACTGTTTTGAGGTAGAGATTCCTATCTTAATTTCGTCACTCTTTCTATGTTGACAAGGATGATTCACAGAGTAATTAGTCATCAGAGTGATGATCCACATTCAGTGGCGCACCAAAGGGGGTGGTTTTAGGGTCCAACCCCCCCCCCCCCCCCCCAGCATCAAGATTTTGCTCTAAAAAAGGTCATCTTCGGCTAAAATTGCTTTCAAAACACCCCCTAAGGCCACAGCAAATGGAAAATTTGCGGTGAAACCCCCACCAAACTAAAGTTCTCGGTGCGCCACTGTCCACATCCGATGAATAGTGCCGCAACACACTCAGTGACACCGGTGTCAAATGAAAGTAGTCTCTTATTGGTCACTTCTTGATGGAGTTACAGTATTGTTAGATGGGAATCTCCCATTGTTAGTTCCTTCGGCCACCATTACGCTCGCGCAAATAACTGCGTTTATTGAGTTCAGGAGTGGATTTTGGAAGTTTTTACTGCCGCCATCGTTATTTTTTGAGGTTTTTACGCCACAATCGACTATTTAATCGCTTAAAGCAAAATTGTGCGGTAGCCCCACTGCACGCTACGCTACTGCATAGGACCTATAACAAGTATATCAGCCTCTTCATTGGTATAGCTAGTTATCGGCAACCTGCAATCAGAACCCAGAAAACATCTTGATTCTTGAACCACGCCCCCATACAATTTTCAAGGCCTCCACTCTATACAAAGACTCTCCATGCAGACAGAGGAATTTTGAAGTTAATAACGAAAAATCCCTGACGACGCAGGAGATGTATTCTCAGAGCTGGCAACGTTGCATGAGGAGCCATCTTCATTAGACGCTCGCCGATTACGGGACACGATAAAAGATTATCAACGTCCTTTTTTTATCACCCTCCCCCCTCCCTTCTTCCCCTCCTTGCAACTCCTCCCCTCACCGGCTTCAAGGAATGAATATTCTATTATAAATATGCTTCAATTAGTGTCCGCCTGATGATCGTGCGCTCACCTGCCGCGGTAATCTTTTCAAGGTCGGCCAATTCCCACGCATCGATGGGTGCGTGATAAAACTTTCGCTCGAGCCTCTCGGACCGCAGGTAATCTAAGTTCAAAGTCTCCGAAACGAAAACTTACAAATTTGCAAAACTGCAGGCTGATTTTTGTAAACTGGAAAGTTGATGTCATTCCGCTGTTGCGTCACTATCGATCCGCAATCTTGTAGCTATCGTAACTTCTGGTTTAGCGACTATATTGACCCCTTTTTAAAGCCCGACGCACAAATTTTAAAGAGCATTGTTTTGCGAAACTGCGAAAGTCGTGTGATTGAAAGAAACATCCCCTAAAAAAAAAAAAAAAAAAACACCACAAAAAACAAAAAACAAAACAAAAACCCCGAAAGCACGGTATTGTAGGGAGCAAAACTTGAAGAAGAACGCCACAGTTGCTTCAAAAGGAGGCTAATTTTTCACGCATGAAACACAATCGAATACAACAGAACGGAGCTCTAATGGTTGAGAGTGGTTATATAGCTGCATAACCAATCACAGGAGAAATTCAGGAAAGAGTTCTTTCGGAAGATTGAGAAATATAGTAAAAATTATATTTTCCCCTTGTATTTTTTGGGGGAGTGGGGGAAACCCCCGTACCCCCTTCAATATTCTGGGGGAGACCCCCCAGAACCCAATTTAAGGCGTTCGTTTTACTGTTGGCTTGTTGCAGAATGTTTTTGCAAGTTTTAATCAAAATTCAAACAACTAAATTTGAAACATGTGGACATCCAAACATCCATCCATCGATGATAACTAGGTCAGGTTTCTCTTTTTCGCCGGCCATGGTGATTGGTGAGGCACCTCCGTTAGTTTCATTTTTCATTCATTTGATTTTTTTTTTTTTTTTTTTTTTTGGGCTATTGATAATGAAGCAGTAATGCTTTGAAACATTTCGTTTTTTACCGTGTTTGTTTTTAGCCTTGTTTCCCCTTTTTAATGTTAAGTGTATATTAATCGTATTGGGCTACGTAAATTTTGTATAATCTATTCTTGAGCATTTCATCATTATCTGCGTTCCGCAACATAGAAAAAAAAATCATAATTTACGTATCCTCAGTTCTTTGCGTACTTTCAGTCACATGTTACATTCATTCTCTGAGCAAGAAATCAAATCTTGTCAGACCGCACAAAAAACATACCTGCAACAGAGTAAAATAACAAGAATTAGGTATTGGTTAGTATACGTTCACATTTTTTACCGTGACATTCATATAATTAAGAAATGCAATTTATGGATCAAACGTCACTGGATCCGACATCGACGCAAATAAATTAAAAATTAATAATTAATTAATAATTCGACAGCCCAGAAAGAAAACCGCAAATACTTTAAATGAATGAGATTTGCGGTATTATTAGGAGTGACACGTCTTTCAAGAATAATCTGGAGTAACTTGACAGGAAAGAGGGGGGGGGGCGATTTTGAGAGGATTGCAGTCAAAATATGAGTCACCAATGCTCGATGATGCTGTGCTGAAATGGTTACAAACTCGTCAGCAAATGAATTAAAGTGTCGTGAATTTACAAGTGTAAAACCAAAAAACAAGAAAGAAAAAAACAAAAACAAAAAAGCGGCGACTTCAAACACTCGCAGGTTCTAGAACGACCCAAGTAAAAATTGTTTGATGACGGGTCATTAAAAACACTGAGAAATGGATCGCTGGCCGGTCAACAAATTTGATGCATACCAAATAAAAGCTTCTTTGACTTATTATAAGTGCGGCGGTGTCAATTGTAAAGTATCTCAATGTTTAGTTCCAAAAAAACACATCTATTTCCATACTTATATGGAAATTATTCATTTAAATTTTATAAGCGGAGATAAAGAAATATGGCAAAGGTATGCAATGCGCAATGCACAGTATACTATTCAACTCATGTATTAGGTGTGTGTTGCATAAATTGCATATCCTGGCCAGGTTTCTTTGTCCCCGTTACAGTACGATCCCTACCTAGATAAAATATATCCGCAGTATCGCATATCTGTATCGCATGTGTCACAATAAATAAACCGTATACAGTTTTTAAAATACACACTTGATTAAAATAACATTAAAGATAGGATTAATTTTTAATTAGTATTGTACTTTTTTCAAGTCCGTGTTGTGTAAATGCTATATTTCTAATTTTTTTATCTATGGAAAAGTCAGTTTTGAGCTCTAAATGGGGGTAAATAATTTGTAAACATCCTGGACGTTTTAAACCGTCAACATAGCCATGTTCTAGTTTTGTGAAACTGTAGAAAGTCAAAACCTAGACTGTAAGTTGAGACATACTTAGCAATCGTATGTTCCACATCATCGGGTTTTTTTCACTTTTGTGCCCTTTTTCCGGATGCCCATTTTAAATATCACTGTACAAAAACAGTCAGTGTTGACCCTAATACATATTTTCACTCGAAATAAATCTATTTATCCGTCTAGCTATCCTTCTCTATAATGAGGTAATCTTTGGATCACTTTAAATTGATCCTCAAGATCAGATTTCGAGAGTGTGAGGTTAATCACTCGGGTGGATAACAATCTTTGTTTTCTTATGCGCATCATCCGCAACTAGCAAGTTCACTGGCATTCAGCTGTAAGGATGTTCGTCGGGCGCCGCACTTTGGTCTGATATTGTCAGAAAGAGGCCAACACTTCAAAAAAGTATATTCCTCATCAATGGGTCTATTGCACACTTCGGCTAGAGCGTTTTAAAGTATCATTACACGGAAAAAAAACTACGGTGGAAATAACCATACGGATACCTGATTTTGGCACCTGCTAGATGTTATGGTAATGTTACTTGATTGCATGTCGAATTTACTCAAACGATCGGTAAATGTACCATACTTCTGGTCAAGTTTACCATAACATCTATAGCAGGTGCCAAAATCAGGTATCCGTATGGTTATTTTCACTAATCTTTTTTTTCCGTGTACATACGTAAACAGCCGTCAAAATGACAATGGTAGCATCAGAAAACACTAAAATTCAATAAAAAAAACTCACAAATTGCGAAAAACACTAGACACTATTCACCCCTGTATCATTCCACCACGTGCACGCGATATTTCGCGAGATTAGCGCGGCACCTTCAAATTGCCATGGCCGACTTTCATCACCGCTGACTTCATAAACAAATAAATAGTAAACACTGACGGCGACTGTTCGAATTATTACGTTTCAATATCCTCAATTCCTTACATTAGGTTGTGAAAGGTACGGAAACCGATATTTGCGTCGACAAATTATCAAAATGAAATAGTGACACAGGAGTTGCAAGCATGATTTCAACTTTAATCCTCATGCTTGGAACTTCTGTCACCTGTGTGTTACTGTTTCATTTTGATAATTTTTCGACACAAATAACGGTTTCCGTATCTTTCACAACCTAATGTGAGGATTTGAGGATATTGAGACGTAAGAATTCGAACAGTCGCCGTCAGTGTTTACTATTTATTTGTTTATGAAGTCAACGGTGATCAAAGTCGGCCATGGGAATTTGAAGGTGCCGCGCTAATCTCGCGAAATATCGCGTGCACGTGGTGGAAAGATACAGGGGTGAATAGTGTCTAGTGTTTTTCGCAATTTGTGAGTTTATGATTGAATTTCAGGGTTTTCTGATGTTACCATTGTCATTTTGACGGATTTAAACCTATATATTGATATTTTAAAACGCTCTAGCCGAGGTGTGCACCAGACCCATTTATTTACCACTTATAGACTTTCAAAACCAATTTTATTCAGAGAGAACACACTTGGAAGAAATAATGTAAACTTAGAAAAGTCACCAGGAAGTTTAAAATTAATCTTAATATAAAGTCGAAGACGATTATTTTCCATGATTTTTTCCCACTGATTTTTGTCCAATTTTTTTTTAGATCTTAGACCATAGTGCGTCGGGCTAGCGATAACGCTATTCAACGCCGATGCGATGTATCGGGTGAGGAAGTGTTTAGCGTGACGCTCTGATTGGCGCGCGCACGCTCAAGTTACGCAATGCGCCAATGTTACGCATGTTTAACACTATGGCACACGCATGTGTGTGCACGCTTGTTCCGCGCATGCGCAATGTGATGCACGCATGCGCTCGACGTAGGCGTTCCGCTTGTGACGCGCGCGCAGTTTTGTTCTTCGGCTCTTAGAGCAAGGTTTATGACCGCGCTGGTAATGAGATGAGTTGAAGATGGCAGCAAAAATGTGCAACTTGACCTGATTTCAGTGGCGGCACGTGGAATGTGGCAACTATGCTTATTTGCCATTTAAAACTATGCAAAAGTATCGATATCTTGGGGATGCAAGTGTACCTGTGGCGGCTCGTGCTATGGGATATATCAATGGCTACTCAATTTAAATTTATAGAAAAATATCGATTTTCAGGGGGTGCGATTGAACCCCCGATAAATCGATACTCTATAGTTTTAAATGGAGTGGGCATCGATATATCGCACTTCACGACTCACCACTGAATTAGACCTCTTGAAGATCGATAATTTTACATAGGTTTAAATGGAGAGAATCTATCGCTGCCACACTGCACGAGCCGCCACTGCCTGATTTATTCCATCCCCTTCCGCCCCACCCCCTCCCTGAGCATCCACCCCTCCAGAGTTCAGAATTCTCAAGCATTAAGTAGAGATCCTGTGAGTATAGACTTGAGACAAGTGAAACTATGGGCGGCATCCTAACCTATCAGCACCCAATGGTAAAATTTAAAGAAAGGACCAAGGCTCAAAGACTAAATATGATTCAATATATTTTAGGAGAAAACATGTTCAATCAGTCAATTTACTGCGCCCAGAAATCCCTGATACAAATCAAACTAACTATATAGGTTAGAGTTCCCAGTATGTAGAGAGTAAGTTAAGACAAGTGAAACCCTGCGGGCGTCATCATTGCATGCGTTTTTGAAACATTTGTTTACATGCTGAGGGCTGTTGTTGTGTTTCAGTTCAATGCAAAGATTGCAGTGCCGCAGAATTTCTAACGGTGTAATCTCTCACTATGCCTCTACTGATCGACATTATTTTATTTACGCTTTTGAAGATTCTTTTGGGCATTGTAGACATTTCATAAGGAGCGTCTTGATTATATTTAGCAGATTCATCGACAGTTAACTCTTTTAGCCGTAAATCACCGTTGCACCCGTTATTATAGTAAACAACAGTTTGTAAACAAAATGTGCAAAAACGCATCCAATGGCGGCGCCTGTAGAGCCTAAAACTCCTTAACAATCAGAGGTTGACTACCCCCTTGCCTTAACTCTCGACAGGGGCTCTAGAATTGAGGAAGTTCCCTCGCACAAAGACTGCCTCTGAAAAAAACTCCAAGTACACATTTGGTGTATCTCTGCACAAAGAGGTGAATTCAGTCGTCCGTCACGTCGCACTGTAGTCAGAGAATGTCAAAAAGTGGCCAAAAATCAGTGATGTAAATATCTCAGCAATTTATTATTTATAAACTTTAAAGACCAATTTTTATTCACTGTAGTCAGAGAATGTCAAAAAGTGGCCAAAAATCAGTGATTATTAGTGTTTATTATTTATAAACTTTTAAGACCAAATTTTATTCATAGAAAACCTAGTAACAAGGAATGTAAACCTAGAAATGTCACTGGAAAGTTTTCAATAAAGTTTGAAAGGTCGAAAATAATCATTTTGGGTGACTCTGTTCCACTGATTTTTTGCCACTTTTTTCCATCTCGGACCACAATGCGTCACTAGGTCCTGGAATCACGATCCGACGCACAGTGGAGCGAGTCAATGGAAGAGGCCGGACATGACATGGCGACTTCAAAATAAATGCGTAGATCTTTGTTAATACGTAATTTAAAAATTTAAAAAGGATTTCATTGGTTTTATTGTAAGATTTCTAATAAGAATCACCCAAAATAGTTTGTTTTTTGACGGTTAAAAACATTCTAATTTCCATTTTTAGTAATAAACTCCAAGTCCGACCACTCCCGCCACTGACCCGCTCCACTGTGCGACGCGACAAAATTGTAAAACAATTGCAGCTCAGCCCAGAGTTGCCGGATCTTGCGGCTTTTCCCACAGTGTTGCCAGATCGAGGGTATAAAAAGCCGTATCGTCCCCATTTAAATCAATGTAAAACCTACGGCTTTTTCACCCCAATCTGGCAACACTGTTTTCTCATAAGAACACGTACACGGAAAAAAACTACGGTGAAAATAACCATACGGATGCCTGATTTTGGCACCTGCTAGATGTTATGGTAATGTTAACCAGAAGTATACTATGTTTTGACTAGGTACTGGGTGATGTCACCTGATTGCATATCGAATTTACTCAAAGTATCGGTAAATGTACCATACTTCTGGTCAAGTTTACCATAACATCTAGCAGGTGCCAAAATCAGGTATCGGTATGGTTATTTTCACTAATCTTTTTTTTCCGTGTAGAAAATACCGCAAAATTTGGCAACACTGGCTCAGCCATACGATGCCGAAGAGCAGTTATACCTACAAAAATATTATTTCCGAATAGCTCGAAAGTTGAGGTAACCCTTTTCAGCAAGATGGTACACATATGTACCATTTTCTATAACATGAGATTCAATGGAATTAAAATGGACATTTTGCAAAAACATGTGTGACCCATCAAAAGTCCTAGAAAATTGTCCTCTATTGAACGGTCTAAAAAAATCTCAAAAAAAGTCAAATTCCAAAATGCGTGCTGGAAAGGGTTAAAAGAACAAAATCATACACCGATGAAAGCAAAAATAGACATTCGTCAAGTAGGCCGGAGGTTTAAAGTGATAGACATATCGAGACTCCCCCCCCCGGGGGGGGGAGGCAGGCAGGGGAGGACTAGTAAATGGAAATGGGAAAAAGCTTCTTTGCGCATCAACACAATGATTGAAGGGGGGGGGGGTGTGGTTGCATGCAGAGAGTTACTGCGAAGAACCATATTATCAACGAGAGAGAGCGTACGCAAGTATTGAAAATACACGTCGGTATTTTACGAAATGGCTTTCCCGACCCCTTCCAGCCCCCTGCTCCGCTCCGATCGGGCGTATGGATTTACGGGAGAGGGTGAGGACAAATGACGGACAAGAATATTTTCAAAGATCTCTCTCTCTCTCTCTCTCTCTCTCTCTCTCTCTCTCTCTCTCTCTCTCTCTCTCTCTCTCTCTCTCTCTCTCTCTCTCTCTCTCTCTCTCTACTCTATCCATTCTGTCGGATTCCGATTTCCCTCGGCGCACGGGGGTGTATAAGAAGAAGCGCAAAGGGGCGCATAAGGGCTCCGACTCCGACGCGTCGACGAAAAGTCTCCATTTGTCAACGAAGAGAAAAAGAAGAAGAAGAAGAAGAAGAAGAAGAAGAAGAAGAAGAAACGCGGTTTCGTTCGACGAGCAGCTCAAACATGTTTATAGCAAATGACAGTTTTTTCTCTTTTTTTTAAACAATGATGCCAGATTTACGCTCTGATTTTTACTTTCTCACACTAGCAAAGTTCGAAAAATTAAGAAAGTGTATAATAGCGAAGGCGCAGAGATTTTCAAGGTGTTTTGTTTAGATACTTGGCGCGCTGTGCCTAAGTCAATCATGATACTTATAAAATAATTGGCGCTCATAATGCCTACTTATACTATATCCTAAAGAACATCCATCCATGAAATTTCGATAATTCTTCACCATGTGGCTGGGAGGGGTAAATGCATACAATTTCTATGGCGTCTGTCAGTCGCTAGAAACGTGTAATACAGCATAAATTTTGAACCATTGATCCATACATGCATCGACATTTTGCAGAGAAGTTCCTTTAAATATTCTCCTGAGGGGTTGTTTTGTTTCGTTTTTTGTTTTTTTGTTTTTTGGTTATTTTTGTTTTTTTTTTTTTTTGTTTTTTTTGTTTTAAATTTTGAATTAGGTTCGTTGGGGGGTGAGAAATGGTTTAAAATCAATGGGAAAATAGGTCAAAAAAGGAAAAATTTAAATATATCAAATATAAATTTTTGGATTTGGATAAACATTTGCAAAAACATTATAAAACCACGGTCCACTGTGAAATTAACCCCCCTAATATTAAAGGGGGGGTCTGGGGGTCTCTTGCTGATTAAATTTGATGTGAGAAAGTGTTTGTTGGAATTTGTTTCAAGGAGATTTAGTGTGCAGTAAAACGAAGTTCCAGGCTAGATGGCCTCTTTCATTCCTTCCAAAGCTTTAAAAAAATTAAAATTAAAACAGAAAAATAATAATAAATAAATAAATAAATATATAAAAAAATTGGTAAAATTGACTAACATTATTATATTGGAATAATGATAATGATAATTTCTTTTCAGCATCTATATACACAATTTGCTAAAAAATTACGAGAGTAATTAGTAATAAATAATTTAACATAAGTAGAACGAGCCTTCTCAACTCTTAAGGTTTAACGGTATAGAAGCCAGTAGCGGCTCATGCAATGTGGCAACAACGCATTCTCTCCATATAAACTTATAAAAAAACAATCGAATTCAGAAGGTATTCAAGAGAGTTCAAAGTTTTCAGTTCATCTAAATTAGAGGCGGGAGAGCGCAAAATTACAGAGAGATGGGCCAGAATTTCGTAACATTAGGTAAATTTATTTTTTAAAATCAGGCAAATTTTTTAATTGGTTACTTGATTCATTCAACTAGGTGGCTGGTTAAGTTTAACATGCTTCATGTCTGGTGTAAAACTCACACTCATCATCATGTAAATTCGACTAACCGCTTTTTTCCTTGTATCTCACGACAAAAAAAGTAAAAAAAAGGGAGCATTTGCTTTCCACAGTCCTATGAAAATGGAGAGAGAGAGAGAGAGAGAGAGAGAGAGAGAGAGAGAGAGAGAGAGAGAGAGAGAGAGAGAGAGAGAGAGAGAGAGAGAGAGCGATTTTTATTCAACACTAACAAAAGTAAATAACAATTATAATAAAGAAAGCATAAATAGATAATAACAAAATTTGATAGTGTCCAAGAGGCGAAATTAAGACTATGAAGTCTTCTCTTCCATTCCACCCCTTGGCTCCAAGTAAAAAACTAATGAACTAATAGTAAATGCTTGGTGAAACAATACAGAAAAATGGGGAAGAGGGGAGGGAGGTGTTTCGTCCTACTCAAGAATTCTGAACTGTAAAATCTAAGTTGCGAAATGTCTGAAGCAATACTATGATTCATCCTCGATTAGAACACGAGGCAGCTTTCAATATCCCTGGTCAAACTAGTGTTAATGTTCCTATAAGATTTCGAAGAGTGAGAGAGAGAGAGAGAGAGAGAGAGAGAGAGAGAGAGAGAGAGAGAGAGAGAGAGAGAGAGAGAGAGAGAGAGAGAGAGAGAGAGAGAGAGAGAGAGAGAGAGAGAGAGAGAGAGAGAGAGACGTGGCGGTTTGGCAGCATAGCACCAAAGATACGAGTGCGATACGACGCAAGAGTAAATCTTCCTCCTACTCCCCTCCTTTTAGGTCCTCTCTCTTTCTCGATACCTATCTTAATATTTTTCTTTAACTCCACCTCATTTGAATTCATGACGTAGCCGGAAAATTGATTAAACTCTCCTCGACTACCCCGAAGGATTCTGGAGCGAGATTCCCTCCTTTTCCCTCCCCCTTTTTTTTCTTTTTCTTTTTAATAACAGCGCACAATCGCGCATACCTTCGTGCAAGGCTATTGCCACCACCATGACCTTGAACGCTTCGGAGAGATGGGTGGTCAAAACGACGGTTTCATTGAGAATATGAAATACGGGGGATGAATTTGAAAAATGAGTCTCGAGAAAGGGCCAACATTACAAAGACATCATGTTAGAGAGAGGGAGGCGTTCGTTCAATTGTCACCTCGTTGTTGAAAAGACACCGCGAACGCTTAGGGGGAAGAGTTTTTTTTTTTTTTTTTTTTTTTTTTTTTTTTTTTTTTTTTTTTTTTTTTACAGAACGGGGTACTGAACCACGCTCGGATAGAGAGAGCAAAAGATGAGCAACAAAGTCCTCTCCCGAACACCAAAACACTTAGCTAACTGCTATCAAATTGCTCATTTTCAACTTAGCAATTTGATAGAGAGTTTGATATCGACCAAATGATCATTTGATCCATATTAAACTTTGACCTTCGATTAATAGAGAACGAAAAACGATACCGACCTGCAGTTTGCGCCAAAATGTTTGGCTTGAAACATTCTTTCTAACGATGTATCAACAAAGCAGGACTCTGAGCTATTATCATTTAAAATTTTCGGATTCGAAGGGTCGTTACACCCCCCCCCCCCGGAGGATCTGAAAAAGTGTACCCTTGGAAAAAACGGAACCCAGTTCCAGCGTTTTTTGACATTTTAAGTTGTTTCTTTTCTATAGTCCCTTACAATTTTCAAATTTTCAAAAAATTTAGGGGCTGAAAAACATCCTTGAAGTACATCGGGAAATTCGTATTTTTTTAACGTTGGCACGTTTTGAAAGTCATCGACGACTCCACCGGTCGGGAAAAGATTACGGATTAGAGTAATTCCGTTCATTCCAGTCACACAGAAACAATAGAAAAAAACACTTTGATAGCGTTGACAAAACCTTTCGTAGAAAAATGACCCAGCAAAATCTCTTTAGTAAGACGCACAAAACTTTTGGTTATCTCTACACTGAAGTCTTTGCTGAGTCACATTTCTACCAAAGGTTTTGTCAGCACTACCATTCATGTTTTTTTTTTTTTTTTTTTTTTGTTTTCCTGTTCATATACGCAGAGCTGGACACTACAGCGTAGTATTTTTTTTTCAACCGGCGGAATCATGGTCGAATGGAGCTGTTGCAAACTTTTGCTACAGGCTTAATAATAGTTGATTAAGGGGTAAAACCCTGTAAAAATAACAAATAGCGCACTAAAAAATCACGAAATCCACTCCTAAACTCACAAGATGCTTTTAAACGCGAGACCGTCATGGCGGCCAAGGCCGCTTAAATCTAATGGCAATTGTTTCAGTCTTCTTCTTCTTCTGTGGTGTTGCCAGAACACCTCATGTAGCTGGCGCTGATTGAAGATAGGGAAACCCAATGCAAACCGCGGCCCCGGCCGCCATTACGGTCTCGCGTTTAAAAGCATTTTTTAAGTTTAGGAGTGGATTTCGTGATTTTTTAGTGCGCTAATCGTTATTTTTACAGGGTTTACCCCATAATCAACTATTATTAAGCCTGTAGCAAAAGTTTGCAACAGCTCCATTAAGAACTGTCCACTTGTAAGACCCGCGCAACGGCCGGTAGAACTAACATACAAATAACACATGACACAGTGACTTCGCCGCGCCGTGGCTAAGACTGGCAACATCTATCGAGCGATCGTACCATTAAATGGAAGACTGGACGGTCGGTTCGGCGAAGGTACCGCTTGCCCCCCTCCCTCCGCTCACCCTCCCAGGCCTCGTGTCCCCTCGGAAGTTGAAGGAGCAGATGAGAGAGCGGAAGTCGCGTAACTCGGTGGCAGCGATCTCCGCGAGAGGAGAAGTTGACCGGTGAGCGTTGACTGGTGACTCGCGGTTGACTTTGTCCACCCCTCCTCCTTCGTTTTGACTGCATCGGTGAGACTGGTGACCAAAGAGTCCTCGGAGAGACACGGGGAGAGCGAGTGGGAAGGGAGAGAGAGAGAGAGAGAGAGAGAGAGAGAGAGAGAGAGAGAGAGAGAGAGAGAGAGAGAGAGAGAGAGAGAGAGAGAGAGAGAGAGAGAGAGACTGTAAGAGTAGCAGAACGCGGCGCAGCACTCAGCTCCGCTCCGGACGTCCACATTCGTGTCCGTGAAACGACGGACGCCCGGTCGGTCGGACGCGGTGGCAGCGATGACGGGCGAATGGACGTTCTCGTTCATATACGTTTATTACACAGAGATGGCGGCGGCGCGGTGGAGAGGCGCACGACGAGGCAGGCGGCGGGGTCAAAAAACTAACGGTGAAAATTCCCGCGAGGAATCGGTCACCCACTCCTGGGGCCTGGCCGGGGCTTCTTGCTTCTCTTCGCGGTATCGCGGATAGGGACAGCGAGCGCCCGAGCGGACGCGGCGCGCCGCCGCCGCGCCGCACTGGACACCGCCACTCGGAAGATATGCAGCGGCCGCCGCACTGCACGCGGTACACACTATATACACGCGTGGTGAAGACAGCGGTGCCAGTTATGGACCGCTCGCGCTCCGAGTCTGCGAGTCCAAGATTCGCAACGACCGTGTCAGTAAACGCATATCAATTGATCGTCAGAGTGAGTGTAAAGCAGCGGGGAACGCTGCATTTGGTTTGGCGGAACTCGTGGAAAAAAAAAAAAAAATCGTACCGTTGCTGGCTTAGAGTCCCCATACGTAGAGAGACATCTTTACTTTAGGGGGGGGGGGATCGGAACCGAATGCATTGGCGAATCCAGAAATCTGGTGATAGTGTATTCTTCTCATTTGATTGCAGGAGAGAAAATCGATTGGACACAGGGCTATAGCCCCTTCAAGAGTCGATTGTTTGTCATACATTCAAATGGGGGCGAATGCACAGTTGCCAGATTGCTTTGTCCGCCTATGACCGAATGCGAGTGCAAGCAGGAGGTTCAACTGCATCATTTGGCAACAAGTTCACGAAGTTCCTCAACTTTCCCATCCTGGGAAATCCCTGTAAATTCGGGGAAACCATGGAAAAACCACCATTCTCTGATTGATCACAAGTCACAACTAGCATACAAAGCAGAGCGAGACTCTCTCACTATCCTTAGAAAAGTTCCTTCAATCAATGAAGTATGCAATTTCAATTCCTAAGTGTAGGAATAGTTGCTAGGACCACCATTCTTTGATTGATCACAAATGACAACTAGCACACAAAGCAGAGCGAGACTCTCTCACTATCCTTAGAAAAGCGCCTTCAATCAATGAAGTATGCAATTTCAATTCCTAAGTGTAGGAAGAGTTGCTTGGAACAATAACTTTTTCATACCAATACCGTTTTCCATTGGCATTATTTTACAAGACTTTTTTACAAGTTACGGATGTCTGGGTGGGAGGAGGGGGGCGCAGAAAATCTTTAATAAGCGCTACGCCATTGATAGTTCCGACGATTTCAAGGCGTCATATCACTGGCGCAACCAGGATCTCTTCCATCTCTTTCATTTCCCATTTGAATGTATAAATAGGAAAAGGACAGAAAGAGGGGGTTTAATCCCGTTGTCCATCCTTGTCTGACATACGTTTTTTAATGTAGAAAAGAGAGAGATGAAGAAACTCTCGGTGCGCTACTGCGTCATAAGAAAGATCCCCGAGGAGTTCCGCCGCGGGATTGGCTTCGGCTGCTGTCGCACGGTCAACATAATCAATAACGCGCCATCAACGATCAACATCACCAAAATTTACTATCTGAGAAAAGTCAGCGGCAGCTCGAGAAATGCGATTTATCGTAACTCCTCCATACGAACAGATAAAAATAATCGACCCTGAAAGGCACTGATTGATTGATTGTTTTACGTAGGTTCAAATGGAAAGGAGAACGATTGTAGCTGTTACTGAAAATCGTTCATATCTGCATGCGTGTTCGGTCCGGGAGAGAAACGGTTGGACCCGCAGACAAAATTTCAACAGAAGGTTTTTTGACCGATTCTAGCGTGAGATTTTCCATAGAATCCGAATTTGGTAACTTTGCCAAATTATTTTTTAAAATATTTACACTATTTTAAGTTCTAGTCGACGAGGTATATCACTATTATACGTCCTATCCTAAAGTGACAGCTCGAGCGATCTGATTCTTGTTTGTTAGCCTCAGTGGCGTCGCGTGCCATCTGGCAACAGTGCAACTGCTCCATTTAAAATCATTAAATACATCGAATTTTCTTTGTGCACTGTGCACCCCCTGAATTCGATCTTTTACATGAGTTTAAATGGATAGAATACATTGTTGCCGAATCGCACGCGACGCCACTGGTTAGCCTCATATTTTTAACCTGAATCATAAATTATATAATTAATCCAGTGGAAATTGGTTTTAAAAGAAACTGCACGTGTTTCAGAGTGGCTACCCGGAGAGATAATTTTAAACAGTTATCCAGATGAGAACATTCGGCTTGCTTCTGTCATGTATCAGTTTATTTATCCTGTAAATCCTTCCAGAAGAAACATTTATATCAATATCTGAGTTCAGATAGCCACCCTTAAACACTTGCACTTTCGTTTACAACCGATTTCAAGTGAATTTGTCACAACCTCCTTTTCAGGGTTCAAAAATATGAGGCAAACAGACGGGAGGCATGCGATTTGGCAACATTTCTTTTTCCCCATTTAAACACATTAAAAAGATCGACTGAAGCGTTCGACCTTTTTGGTGAACTTAAATGGAGGAGATTTCCATCATGGCTGCCTCCTTGACGTTTCAATATCACGTCCCGTAAATCCTCTCTATCGCTATCGCTCGTTGGTTTTACTCTATCTAATTCATTCAGAGCAGTTTAGCTCGGAATGAAGGTGTCACCGGAACCGGAACTGAATCCGCGAATCGACATAATGAAGGGAGGAAGATACGGGGTGGGGGTCCGGGGAGGGAGAGAGTGGGGGTGTGGGGAGGGGGCAACCATAATTAAAAAGCTTGCGAGCAAGGAAATGGAATATAATTTCCGTCCGGTTCGCGACCCGTTAAAGCTCAAAGCTGCGGAGGCTGCGAAAGTTATTCTCGCATATATAACGCCTGCAATGCAATGCCCGCACACATGGTAATAGAGCGGAAGGTTAGGATGGACGAGAGGAGGGGAGGGGGTCAAAGTTGGGATTTTCGCAGGATTTAACCGGAAATGAAAGTAATAATTCAATGAAATTTATCTACATTCTCTGTGTGTATTATCCAACAATAACCCCCTAATCCTGTTTGAAAAAGAGAGAAAAAAAAATATACATACATACAATTAAATCCGTCAAAAATTAACAGCATCCTTTTATTTTTTCAAATGAAATATGCTCAACGTTTTATTCACGCCCTCTGGTCCTGCTCTGGCCGGTCCTGTTCCTTTGTGTGCGCTCCTGAATTATTCGTGATTTATTAGCCTCTGAAGCCACGCGGAGCTCCTCCTATGATACCTTAATCCTCTCCTCATGTTTATTAACGGCAAATACAAGGAGGTTATGAACATGGTAACGGATACTTCAACTCATAATCACCATGCAGCAAGTTCTTTTCCGGATAGAAACATACGCCCCCCCCCACCCCCCACAATCGGACCGTCATTTCTTGAACAGCAAATTTAGAGAGGGCACACGGAATTTTCCTCACTTTAAAAAATCTATCGGTGCGTTCACACTGAAAAAAAAAAAAAAAAAAAAAAAAAAGATTACCAGAAGCATAAAAATATGTGAACCTATGCAAGGTATAGTACAGTTACCAGAAATCTGTTTGTACTAAAGTTTTTTTTTTTTTTTTTTTTTTTTTTTTTTTTTTTTAGGAAATTCTAGTTCTATGACCATATTTGGGTACTAACACCAGAAAACAGAAAAAAGTAGAATGTGTCGTATATAGGCATGGATTTGGGCTCACCGGCCACAATTTGGATCAGTTTTTTGCATGGGACCCAATCAAATTGTTTCCTTAACACAATTTGATTGTGTCCCATCATGCAAAAAACTGATCCAAATTGTGGCCGGTGAGCCCAAATTCGTGCCTACGACAAATTCTACTTTTTTCCGTGAATTTTCTGTTCAAAGTACTAGACTTTCTGTCGTTCGCATATTGGTTTGCTTCTGGTTATATGACTATATAGCCTCCCCCCAGAGAAGTGAAATTACCGAAATTTTATGGGCCCAAAATTTCTCTCGGTCGTGCCCAGACTCGGCGCAGTGCATGATCTGTGGCGGATTTCAGACGGATTTCTCGACCCGCGATCCGCTTCAGGAAGAGAGCAGGATCAAATCAAATCCAACATGGACGGATACAGGAATTAATTGTCTTTATCTCTCTCATATCCCTCCACTTGATCACACGTGTTAGAAAAGGATATCAAAGGGGGGGGGGCATCAAGTGAATTTAGCCCCTTTCTCCGTCCTTTTCTGACTCACGCATCCAAATGGTAGGAGAGAGAGAGAGAGAGAGAGGGAGAGAAAGAGAGAGAGAGAGAGAGAGAGAGAGGGAGAGAGAGAGAGAGAGAGAGAGAGAGAAAGACAAATTCCTGGATCCGCACCATGGAGTCCAATCCAAATTGTTCGTGCGAAGGATCAATTCTAAATCCATCAGATTTCCCCTCCCAATCCACCTTCAATCCGAGCTTCGCTGGAGCATAGAGCCGCGCGGTGGAAAACCCGGTGGAGGCAGGGAGGGGAGGCGAGGGGATTCAATTCTCAGGGATTCACAGAGTGACCGACAAAATAATTAAGACACCAAACGAGCTGTCGACAATCGGCGATCGACGGAGAGGGGGGTGGGGGTAGGGGAGTGGTGGGAGGGGGGAGACTGTGAATGGCTGACCCGACCGACCCACAGGCGGTGGTGATGATAACGATACTCCTGCTCTGGTACTACAAGGTGGTGGGGGGGGGGGGGGGAGTGTCAAGTCAAGTGTAACACCCCCCCCCCCCCCTCGTGACCACCTCCAACCCCGTCTTGACTGAAATGACCAATCCGCGAACGCGCTTCAGTCCCTTTGACTTAAATTATTGTCCCTGCGACCATTTCCACTCTAATTCCTAGAATCAGTCGGAGATTTGCGCCCCTGCTCCGTTGCGCGTTGGAGCCCTTCAACGTTCAAAATCAACCCCCCCCCCCCCGCAACGAATCACCCGTTGGTCATTTGCGCTTTTCTCTCATCAACGCGCTCGGGATTTACGTGGATTAACCCGCGCGCGAGTCTCGGCTTCAGAGTTCCGATTCATTCGGACTTTGTCATCGCAAAGAACGCAAAAGAACTTTAATTAACGTTTGAGTATATTATTGCCGATCGCATCAAGTCAAGAGCGAATCGACGAGAATCCCTTCCGATGGGTCAAAAGGTCGCAGACGTCTAGCCGTGCGTGGATTATATCCAGGATGCTTCAGGTTTGACGTCAGAGAATTCTGGAGCCGATTTCTCCAGTCAAAATATGACTATTTTTCCACAGAGATGCGGGTCTTCCTTCTTCAAACGCTTCTCTTCTGAGCGACAAATTTTTCGACGTTTGGGGAAAAAATTAGGTTTTTTTTTTTTTTTTTTTTTTTTTTTTTTTTTTTTTTTTTTTTAAAATGTGGCTGGAGCTATGAATAAAACGTCACTTAAAGCTAAGCGAAGTTTTAGGGGCCAAATTCATTAAAGTCCATGGGCGTAGCTGCTATGGGGCCAGGGAAGGGGGGAATCCCCTCCGCAGAAAATCTGATGTTGAAAAAAAAAAAATGCAGTAATAGTTGAAAGAAGGAAAACATATTTGTAAAACGAAAAATGAAACAAAAAAGCACTGTTACTTAATAGGCATGAAGTATGTTTACTTTTGGTGATTAATTGAAGCAAGTTGAGAGGGAAATTGGTTCAGAAGGTCCTTCTCTTTCTTTGGCTCTCATTTCGTGTTCTACGATGTTATTATTATGTATTTACGAGTAGTTCGAGTAGCAAAAAACAAAATTGTAAGATTAATTTTTTCGAATTAAGTCGCAGTTTTTTTTCATGGCAAAGGAACATAAAATTACACTTTGCGCTAGTGTTTGTTTCCTTATCATTTGCGAGGTGGAGATAGCCAGAAATCACATCTTAGAGCGACTAAATTGGCAAAACTTCTGGGGGAAGACCCCCAAACTCCCCCCCCGGCTGATAGGTATTTCTCCTAGACCCCCAGCGAGGATTTCCAAACTTGCCCAACCCCCCCCCCCCCACAAGAAACATTTTTTAGCTACGCCCATATGTTAAAGTCCTTAAATTAATCCCAAGATAAGTTGGAGTGTACTTTTCTGATGTCTATAAGTATTTCATGGCTCACAGCTAAATGTAGCCGATAGAAATGTATGCAATTTTATAAAAGAATCAAATTGCAAAAGCCATGATAAATATTTTCAATTTCCTTCATTTATTTTCAGTGCCACGCGTTTTAAGTGCAGAGATTATCGATGTTGAAATTGGAAAAGTCAGCGCTTTAACCCTATAAAGAAAACTTAAAACTTATAGTCTAGGATTGATATAAATTCGGATTGATAAAGAGAGATCCGATCCGGACGCGACGCCCGCGTCCCGCTCCTGCCCCTTCAGTCCTCATCCCGCGGTCGCAGGGTCTGCGATGGGGTCGATCAAAATAATTGGCCGGCAAAGCTAATAAAAGAACCGGAAACGAAACCCAAGAACGACTTGGTACAAGGAACGAGGAATCCTGTTTTGAAGTGGACTGGATTCACACATCCTCGCTCACACTCGTCACTCGCGTCACTCTTGGTCATTCCGTGCCGCAAAATAGTGATACAAATCACTGAGCTAAACATTTATCTAGAGCAGTAGCGTCGCATGAAATGTGGCAACGCTGTCTTTTGTCCGTTTAAACGCATGAAAAAGGTTGGTCTGTGGGGGGTGCACACTGCACAGTGCACTCCCTCAAATAGATATTTTGCACGAGTTTAAATGGTCAAAATGCTGTGTTGCCGGATTCCATGCGACGCCACTGATCTAAAGAGACGGTCAAACAGGGACAGGCGCGGATCCAAGGCGGGATGGCTGTAGCCCCTTTCCTCTTGATCCAAATTCTTACACCGTCTACGAAGGGATTTTCGAGGATTTTTTTTTTTTTTTTTTTTTTTTTTTTTTTTTTTTTTTTGAAAAAGTAGGTTGGAATTTAAGTCATCATCACCACAAAAATGTTCAGGACATTTTAGACGTATTCGAGTGCAAATTCTTTTTTTGTCTATTACTATATACGGATTACCTCAGATGAATAAATGGAATATAACAATTAAAATAGATGAATAAATTAATAAATATTATGTGAACAATTATTACTATCCAACTTTTTCAACACTGTTTTATCCGCCTATCCGAAGAAGAAAATCGAGGGTAAATTCTGGCATACAATTTGGTCGGAGAAAGGGTTGGTAGATAGAGGGGCGGGCTGGGAATGAGAAAATGGGGGGGGGGTGGGGGGGGTAGTTCGTGAGTGGAGAAGATTGAGCCCAAGCATAGCGTGCGACACGCGATCCCTCGTATAAATGTGTAGACCCTCGCGAATGGAGAAATTGTTCCAAAAAACAAAAAACAAAAGTTGCCCGATTTACCATACCAGAAAACCTGGTGCAATTGCCGTCTTGGGTGAAACCGCAGCGGATTGTGTCAGCTTTGAATAATCTGATCAGCAAAGCACGCTTTATCACTTTAAAAATGTTGCCGATATTAACGCTTTTATACGACCAACCAGGTTAAGAAGACATATCAATGTTCGCTAGCTTAAATTAAGTGAGTAGTTAAATATACCTACACCACGGTGCTGATTTTGCATACACATATAATTGAAGGCACTCGAGAAAAAATTATTTTTTTAATATGTGAACTGTTTGGAATATACTCGTAATCGGCAGTGGCGTAGCGTGCACTTTGGCAACGTTGTACTATGTCCATTTAAACCCTGGTAAAAAGTTGAATGCGAAGGTGTTCGCCGAACACCCGACACTCGACAGTTCGATCTTTTTCATGAGTTTAAATGGACGATCTGCAACGTTGCCAAATTGCACGCTACGCCACTGGTAATCGGGCGTGGTATTGAAGGGGTTAAGATGCATATTGAATACTCGTATTGTGCACGTATTGTGACGTGTACTGATGATTAGAGCCATGGCCATCAGGTACTGGTTTTTTTTTACTTTCTCATCACAACTAACAAAGTTAGAAATTGAGAAAGTATTGCAAAGGCGCAAATGTCTACCCGTCAGTATCCCAGCATAAATATTGAACCAATGGTCCATATGCATCCAAGTTTTGCAGTTGCTTATAACATTCCCCAGAGGGTTTTTTTTGTTTGTTTGTTTTTTTTTCGAAATTTTAAACTGTAACCAAGCTATGAAGGATAAACGGTTTCCATTAAAATCAATGGGAAAATGGGTAAACATAGGGATGAATTGGAATGTTTCAAATATAACTGTTTGAATTTTGATGAAAATTTGCGAACATTCTGCAACCTGCCGACTGCAAAAATTATCCTCTTCAAGGTGGGTCTAGGGGCTCCCCCAGAATATTAAATGGGGGTGTGGTGTTGGGGTCTTCGATAGAACATTAAAGGGGGTCTGGGGGGGTTTCCCCCAGAGTAATAAAGGGGGCTATGGGTTCAGAATAATACAATCAGAACGGAAACTCTGTCGGATTTTGAAGCAAATTCATTTCGCGTCCGCCATGTTGGGATATACGATGTTTACATCTGGATTCGCGCGTGAAAAAAAATATAGGACATGATCCGCAAAATTTTCATTCTGAAATGCCATTAGAATAAAAGTGAGGGCGGAAACTTAAGATTTCTTTCCAGAATGTACAGAAATAAATGAGTTTCAACACAAATCACACACGTCCGCCATGTTGGGATGTAGGACCACAGCACAGCGTTGCCTATTGGTGCCGTTAAATTCCAAACTTGCTTCCATTGGCTATGGGAGTTTCCGTTCTGATTGTATTATTCTGTGCTATGGGGTTCCCCCAGAATAAGTTAGTCGCGAGAAAGTGTTCGTGGGGTATTCGCTACAGTTTATTCCTTGCACGACTCCACCGGTTGAGAAAAGATTACATTATGCGAGTATTTTCGAGCATTACATTCATACACTAAACTTAACTGCGTAATCACTGTGCAATCTTTTCTCAACCGGTGGAGTGATCAGTGCGTTGAGAAACGTCATCAAACATCAAATGTACGCAGAACGTCACTCAGTGGAACTGATAATATTGCACAAACCCCTCTACTAATAGCTCGTTGGTTTGCGCGGGACATTTAAAATTGGATAGGGGTCTGGTACATGGCGACAAAGCGTAACTGATAACGAGCGACATTATGGGGAGGACAAGTTTTGAACCGAACCTGAGCCACGGTGACAAAGATAAAGCGATCAACGAGGTTTTAATATTCGATGTGAACTGTGCAGTATTTAAACGTCATTTAACATGCATTAAATTGCGGTGGCGCTCGCGAACAAAAACAAAAACAAAACAAACACACACACACACACACACAAAGACGAAAAAAATTGCAAAGGTATAAGAGATGGTAAGTGAGAGGGTGTTAAGGGGGGGAGGGGGGGGGGGGGTTGCATTGTGCGAGGATACACGAGGTAATACCTGATGGCATTTGATGCATGCTGCTGTTCGTTGCCCCGCCCTCGCTGCATTGTTGCGCGGAAAAAAAAACCACGACTCGCGGGGCCGATGGACGATTGACTACTCTATTGCCAGATCGTGCTAATTTTGTTTTCGGACCATCGAGCTACAGCGATAAAAGGGGCCACCAGAGCTCTCGTTTTGCGTATAATTAATTAATAATATTTTTCAATTCATCGATGATTCCACCGGTTGAGAAAATATTACACAGTTCAGTAAATTGTAAAAATGTAACGCACGAAGATACTTGCATCTGTAATCTTTTCTTAGCCGGTTGAATTGTCGATGACTTTAAAAAAAAACTTGCGGATATTTTAATAATATTATGATACAGTAAATAATTTAAAACAAAATGTTAATTTTGGAAATTAAAAATAAATAATTTTTTTACTGATTTTAAAAACGTGTGAGTATTTTTGAATTACAAAATCAAAGTTTTTCGTTTTAACGGCATTTCCACTAATTGAGAAAACATTACAGATCCGAGGATTTTCGTGCAGTACCAGTCATCCACTGAACCATGTACTGTGTAATCTTTTCTCAACCGATGAAATCATCGGTGAATAGAAAAATGTCATTAATCATACGCAAAATGACAGCTCTGGCGGCAATACATGTTTTAAGTCCTATCTCAAAGTGAGGCAGCGTTGGCAATTAGATTCTGGTTTGTTTGCCTCATATTTTTTTAAGTTAAATGGAAAATTGTAACTAATCCAGTGGAAAGTTGTTTTAAATGGTTTGTTTGCCTCATATTTTTTTAAGTTAAATGGAAAATTGTAACTAATCCAGTGGAAAGTAGTTTCAAATGGTTTGTTTGCCTCATATTTTTTAAGTTAATTGGAAAATTGTAACTAACCCAGTGGAAAGTTGTTTTAAAAATGGAAAATTGTAACTAATCCAGTGGAAAGTTGTTTTAAACGAAAGTGCGAGTGTTTTGGAGGGGCTTTCTGTGCACAGAAATCGATATAACCGTTTTTTCTGGAAGGGTTTGCGCTGTAAAGAAACTGACATATACCAGAGATACGCAAAATTTTCCTACCCGGATAGTTCCATTCGAATTCTGTGTCCAGATAGCCGCACTCCAAAACACTTGTACTTTCGTTTGTAACCAATTTCAAATGTATTTGTCACAGGTGTTTTTTTTTTTTTTTTTTTTTTTTTTTTTTTTTTTTTTTCCAAAATTAATCGGTCAAGAAATAAGAGGCAAACTAACCGAGCCTGTGTGACAATTAATCATTGGCGGATCCGCAGCAATCTGACAACAGAGTATTCTCCCCATTTGATTGCATGAGAAATAATCGATTTGTCATGGGGCTGTAGCCCCTCCAAGAATCGATTGTTAATCATACATTCAAATGAGAGGAATGCGCAGTTGCCAAATTGCTGGATCCGTCTATGCAATTAATTGTCCAAAATAGATTTCTATCATGGCTGCCTTCTTGCTGCCTCAACAAAACGTCTCACAAATCCCATCTATCACAATATATAATAGTTATAATATATAATATATATTATATATAATATTATATATACAATATATAATATAATAGTTCTTTAATTCAGACCAACGAAGCTTTAACCACACGGAGGGCTGACACGCTGACTCCATTTCGTAAGTACTATCCCGAAGTAAAGCAAGCGTGGGCAGGCGGTTTGTTCGCATGCAATTTTTTATCCTTAAAGAAAGAAAGAAATGAATAAATAAATAAATAAATAAATAAATAAATAGGAAAAGTTGAAATTAGTTCAATTTGCAATGGGTCTGTTGCGTACTTTTGCTACATCAATATGACACATTGTTTCTAACGTAAAATTCGGCGAAAATAACGATGCGCACATTAAAAACTTACAAAATCCACTCATTAACACACAAAATACCTTCCATTTCAAACAACCCGCGCTACACTAGACACTTTATCACCGACTTATAACTACGTAGATGGAACCATCTCGTTTCTGTAAACATGAACAGAACTTACAAACATTGGAATGTTTAGTTTAGATGCGTACATTTCTTATATTATTTTGTAATCTTTGATAAACCGAAAAGACCAGACAGCAAAATGAAGCCAATAGTTCTTGTATTTAGAAGGGAATTCCATCATTTTGTAGTTACGACGTCGTTTACTTATGCACGGTGGTTCCGTCTATGTAGTAGTATACCGGTGCAAATAGTGTCTAGTGTAGCGCGGGCTGTTTGAAATTGACGTGATTTCGTGAGTTAATAAGTGGATTTTGAACGTTTTTAATGTGCGCATCGTTATTTTCGCCGAATTTCACATAAGAATCAAGGTTATATATTGTTGTAGCAAAAGTATGCAACAGACCCATTGAGTTTGAAAGAAAGTGCAAGTGTTTTAGAGTGGTTATCTATGGACACGGTATGTTATAGAACGCAAAAGTGGCAACTTTTCCATAACGATCAACAATGGCAGCTGCGATGCGCGATGAGGCCAATACCGCGATGAACTATGCGATGTATATCTATGAGTCCCCCCTCCCCCCTCCACCCCCCCCTCTCTCTCTCTCTCTCTCTCTCTCTCTCTCGCCCCCTTCCTCACCCCCACACATTGCATCGTCATTTGCACTGATGGGAAAACGCATTCTCCAGTAATCCCAATTCCGCGTCCCAGGTTGCAACAATCATCGAGCAGCAGCGCATCATATCGTGTCCATGCACCACGCGGCGCCACACCGTGACATTTATGCTTCTGCGGGCAAAAGCGCGACGCGAAACTGGCTAAATCTAAATCCCCGCGTATACCATCGCGGATCGAAAAATTAATCCGTGTTGGATTAGTCCCCCCCCCCCCTACACAATTTTACTCCCAACCTCCCTTTTTTCTAGAGTGGCTAAGTTATAAGGTACATATTTGAATTTTTCCCCACCGCTGTCACACTGTTCTGTCACAAACGGGTGGAAAAATAGGTTTTTAACGAGACCTGAGCGATGTTCAGTTTTGTGCATCGAAGTTCGGTGTCCGAAGAACATCGAAATTTTATCGATGCATCGAAACAAATTTTAACGAGTCAAAAATGAGAAATCGCTGAAAATCGTGATACTTACATATGCTTTTGAAACGGTTAAAGAGGAGGCCGTTTTCATGTTTTTTTTTGCATTGGTATAAATCTACAGCAATTTTTTTGATTTTTGAACTTTAAACGAAAAATTGTTTTTCGAATTTTAAAAGTACGTGCAATGTACGTAGGAAAATAAAAACCTGTAAAAATGGTTGCTCAAACTAAGTTCTTTCGAAAGGCGCAAACCGCGATGCCGAGAAACTTTTCGAGTGAGAGTTCTGACCGACCAAAATTTCAAATCGAGCCGGAAATTGGGTTTGTAACGACTTTCCATTCCAGTCATTCCACAGTAAAACATTGGTTGCTCGACCATTAATAAGTTGTTTTATTACTTTATTAGTTTTCAGATACGAAACGTTCTTTCATGAAACATCAGATTGACTGGGACGTTATATGTATCATCATTTACTAATCTGGTTGGAATTCAACTTGTTTCAGCGGATAAACGCAAAAATTAAAAAGGTAAACATTTATGGTTTTCAGATAAATTTTGTGATTGGCTAAAAGTTTAATTCGTGATTCTCTTTTCTTTCCCCTATTCCCTTTCTCTCTCTCTCTCTCTCTCTCTCTCTCTCTCTCTCTCTCACACACACCCCCTCCCCCCGGCGGTGCCATTAAGCTTACTAAGGACGCAAGCGAGGTTATATATTCAAACTTAGTGTTGGAGGGTTTTCGAGTCATCAAGTCAATTCATAATAAAAGTTTTTTCTTCTTTTTTTTTCTTTTAAATTTTTAGATCCGGCCACTACGCGGTCTTCCTTATCATCAAATGAGCAAGTAATTTAGTCCTTATCATCAAATGAGCAAGTAATTTAGACAAAACGAGCCTCGAGGGTTTCGCAAGACACTATTCCTTCAGTGTTGCCAAATTTGGCGGGAACTTCCAAAATTTCCCATGTAATAAAATGGGAGAGCGACAGTAAAAATACGCTAAATGGCAACCCTGCATTCGCTTCACACCTTCGATATGCATGATTAATGATTTGGTCTCCCAAAAAAAAAAAAAAAAAAAAAAAAAATAATTCATATTGACCATTGTTATATTATTATACATTTTGGCACGAAACAACACCAATCTGAGGAACTGGATCTACGTTTGTGACGTCATCAATCGAACGACGCACTGCGCGCGCACGTTCAATCGAGAGACATCGTCGCACAGTGGCGCAAGTTCATGGAAGGAGTCAGACAAGGAATACACGACCCTGTGTTGCCAGATTGGGGTGAAAAAGCCGTGCGTTTTCCATTGATTTAAATGGGGACGATACGGCTTTTTACCCTCGGTCTGGCAACACTGTAACACAACTAAAAAAACCAAGTTCAAATGTTTCTACCGCCAAAAAACTAACTGTAATGTGTGATTCTTGACGGCAATGGGTCTGTTGCAAACTTTTGCTACAACGATTAAGAGTGTTCATTTCAATGTAAAATCGCCGGAAAAGTCAATTGGTGGCATCAGAAAGTCATAAAACGCAATAATAAACTCACAAGAGGCGTTTAATGAAATCCAAGATGGCGGATAAATATCGAGCAATCTGTATGCATGCACCGTGAACATCCATAAGGATGGCCAACTTTGACGACCACACTAGATGTAGAGGTTATGCGTTTGTTTACGTTGTGATTAGTTGTGATCGATATTGTGAGATTGGCTATCGTTGGATGTTCGTGGTGCATGCATACACATTGCTCGATATTTATCCGTCATTGTGCGGATTTCATTAAACGCCTCTTGTGAGTTTATTATTGCATTTTATGACTTTCTGATGCCACCAATGAACTTTTCAGGCGATTTTACATTGAAATGAAGTCTCTTAATCGTTGCAGCAAAAGTTTGCAACAGACTCATTCCAGTGGCGTAGCGTGCAATTTGGCAACGTTGCGGTCCTTTTATTTAAATCCATGAAAAAGATCGAACTATTTGGTGTTCGGTGAACACCTTCGCATTCGACCTTTTACATTGGTTTAAATGGACACAGTACAGCGTTTCCAAAATGCATGGCTACGCCCCTGACCCATTCTATAATAAAACCAATGAAATCACTTTCAAACATCTTCGCAGCGAATTGACAAACTCATTTAAAGTCTCCACGCTATGTCCGGCCTATCCAATCGACTCGCTCCACTGTGTGGCTGCGCGCGGCGCGATGGGGCGTGCGCGTATCTTCATCATCTCCATTCTTCAATGAACAACGTTCTGTGTGTGCGTGTGTGAACATACACGTACCTTTATTAGTGTGTGTCGGTTTAGTCGCGTCGCGTCGTGACACGGATCGAATCATAACTCGGGAGAAATTTGCATAGGCATTTGATTAAAATACGCGGATTGGGTGTCAACGGGTGGCGGGTAGGGGGGAGGGGGGGAGCAAAGGCAAGAAAGGGAACCTGAACCTGAACCTTACCCCCCCCCCCAATCCATCAGACCGGCCAACGCGACCGACATGAGAGAACTATCAATTGCGTTTTGTGGCCGGTCCGGTGTCTTCCATCTACCTTGCTCCTGGTGAGTATGCATACTGGGTGTCAATATACCCACGGCACTATATATAGGATACGATCACAAGACCAAGATAAAATAAAAATGATTGGGCAGCAGCAAATGACATTGTATGGATCTATGGCAAACTTCTACTGGGTACAAAATGTAACAGTAATGGGGCTCCTGCTAACTTTTGCAATCGGTAGAATCATTGATTAAACGAAAAATTCCTCTTAACCCATAACATCCTAGCGTAGCCATAGGGCTACAGTAGAGGGTGGTTTTCATTTTTCGGGGGTATTAGATTGACAGTCAGATGTTAAAGATTAAAAGTCATTTGGCATCAGCATTTTTTGGGCATTCAAGAATTGCTAAAAATTTTATTTGTTGTTTTTTTTTTCTTTTAAGGTTTCGGGGTTACTTTATTAAGGGTTGTTGGTGAAAATAAATGAAAAAAATTATATAATTCAGGATTTTATGGATTAAGAGCCGCAAAACGGCAGCTCTGAAACAGATCAATGATTTATTGTGGCAAACGAGCATTTTTTTTTTTTTTTTTTTTTTTTTTTTTTTACTGTAGAGGGTGGTTTTCATTTTTCGGGGGTATTAGATTGACAGTCAGATGCTAACGATTAAAAGTCATTTGGCATCAGCTTTTTTTCGGCATTCTAGAATTGCTAAAAAAATTATTTGTTGTTTTTTTTTTTTTTTAAGGTTTCGGGGTTACTTTATTAAGGGTTGTTGGTGAAAATAAATGAAAAAAATTATATAATTCAGGATTTTATGGATTAAGAGCCGCAAGACGGTAGCTCTAAAACAGATCAACTGATCCATTGTGGCAAACCAGCATTGTTTTTGTCTTATTTTTTTTTTTTTTTTATTCTTTTTTTTTTTTTATTTCTTTAAGGGAATCAGCAGGTCTTAAAAGCGTGAAAATAATAAAACGTCGGCTGAAAAACCATCTTTGAAAACGCGTTCAAAATGAAGCGTTCGCGCGTTCCGCTCGACTGTCGACAGTCTGACATTCACTGTTTTAAACGAGCTCTTCAATGAGAAGCCATGTCAACGCGGTTATTAAGAATGAGGGTGAAATGCAGAGATTATAAAAGTTGAAAATGCCTGCAGCGAACTCGGAATTTTTACAGAACTCATTCCACATTCTTCACTTACATTGATCATTATCTCCTTCGCCGAGATTAAAACCGAATGAATCCAGCACCCCTAGCCACCCCCCACAACCCCCTATCCCCCTCTCATCCTCATGCTTTCTTCCATTTTACTTGGCGGTCTGAAAGGAGAAATGTATCCCGTTCGTCTCAGAGCATAGCTGTATAACCAGGATATTGTCATCCTCTCTCTTAGCCCATTTGAATGAGTGTGTTAGAAAGGGAGACGTAGATAGGGACCGTCACGTGATTTCAGCCCCTGTTTCCGTCCTTTTCTAACACATGCAGTCAAACGGGCTAAGAGAGAGGAAGACGTCATTCCTGGTTACAGCTATGGTAGAGAGTTCAATTAATTCAATCTAATGACGAGCCATTGTTATTCGGCGCGAGAAGAATTAAAAAAGAAAAAGAAGGGATCGTCGTCCCTCGTCACCATTGCGCGCATTGCCGCCAAATTGAGTGAGAAGAGGTACTATCAAACGCAAAAGTTTCAGCAGTCAAGAAGTCAAAGCGAGAAGAGGTACTATCAAAAAGTTTAGCTTTCACTGTGAAGAGCTAGTTTTAGAATTTTTTAATGGTCTCATCGTTATTTTCGCAACATTTTACACTAGGCTTTGCTAGAAGAGACGGATCCACGAGTGGGGCCCCCCCAGAAGCCTCAAATTTAGCCTTTTTTCAGCAGAAAATAGCCCGAAACTGCTTCCACCGACGCTTCAAATGTCAAAATTTCGCAGGAGTGCCTTCCCCCCCATAAAAATTTTCTGGATCCGCCACTGATGGCTAGATTATTTCGTCTGTGGCAAAACCTTGCAAGAGCTACATTCTTGACTGCCAAAAGTGTCAAAACTTTTACATTTGATAGTACATCAAGAACCCTGTTCTGGCCACTCGGAGATAAAAACGTTGGATCATATTAAACGCCGAAGGGTTTGCAAATTGCATGGTTGTGATAACTGAAGTCTTCGGTAGGAGCAAAATTTAGGTCACATGCAGTAGGGCTGTTGCACATACATTTTTGCTACAGGCGATTTAAGGGCCCAAATCTAACTTTGCCAAACTCTGTTCCTCAGTCGGGAGATGACATTTTGGTACGTAAAAACAACAGAATTGCCCTCTGTTGATAAATAGGGCATTTCTTTCTGGACCATCTAGGTTTCGGTTAGATTTCCGTTTGTGGGCATCAAAACCAGTGGCGCAGCTTGCAATTTGGCAACGTTGTAGTCAGTGGCGTACCGGAAACTTTGGGGGCCCCCCGCGAACCTTCAGTCGGGGCTCCCTACATTTTTACACAGTGAATGGAGGGTCTATAAAGACAACCCCCCCCCCCCATCTAGAGGGGGCTCGGGAATCCTCCCCTGAAATTTTATGAAAATTGAGTGCTCTCGAGACGTTTTTTCACGCAGTTTTAGCTGTAAAATTCCGTTTCTCTCCCAAGAAAGAAAAGAGCTGAATTTCTGTTTCTGACAGCCTTAATATCCATTTAATACCACGGAAAATGCATGGCCAATTTACCACATTTAACGGAGAAACAAAGCAGCTCTTTTTACTTTAATATTACACTTATTTATTTCCTCCTCCATCTTATTTATCTTCATTCTTTCAAATGTTATATTTTGTCAAATACACGGGTCAGATGTAACCATGGGGCCCTAATTGGGGGCCCCCCGGTACGCCACTGGTTGTAGTTCGTCCATTTAAACTCATAAAAAATATCGTACTATTGGGTGTTCGGTGAACCCCTTCGCATTCGATCTTTTACATGGGTTTAAAGGACACAACACAACGTTCGGCAACGATGAGGTATAAGACAGTTATGAAAAAGAAAGGAGAAAAAAAGGGACAACCTTTAAACGGCCCGAGGCGCTTCTCAATAGACGTCATTTCATTCTTTAAAGTCGTTGTTCGCCAGTCGTATTTATAAGGTTGGCGTTTTTCTCGACACTCACTGAACTATATAAACGCACGGTGTGATACACAGTCAACAGTCAACAGTCTACAGTTCCCGCGCCATCAAAGACCGCGAGAAGAGGACGCAATGTTGCCAAATTGTCGGGCCAGATTTCGGGTCCAGGAATCTGTCTCTTCAAGGCGAAACTTTTCCTGATGTCAATCCGGATAGCGCCACTCGTCGCTTTTGGGAAAAGTCGTGTTTTCGGCATTTTAAATTGAAAAAAAAGAAAGAAAGTCAGATCCAACGTCAGCATCTGCGTAATTTTTCTACCGAATTTTTTAATCCAAAAACGAGCGGGATTAGTTGAGAATGGGTCTGTTGCGTACTTTCGCTACATCAATATAATTCATTGTTTCTAACGTAAAATTCTGTGAAAATAACGATGTGCATATAAAAACGCCCGCCCCGGCCGCTACTGCAGATGAACCCCGTTTTTTTTTTTGAAGGGTGCAGCTTGTTCCCAAACACAACTCATTTTTTGTCAGTCTCCTCTTGCGATCCGGCAATGGGTCTGTTGCGTGCTTTTGCTGCATCAATATAACTTATTGTTTCTAACGTAAAATTCGGCGAAAATAACGATGCGCACATTAAAAACTTTCAAAATTCACTCATTAACTCAGAAAATACCTTCCATTTCAAACAACCTGCGCTACATTAGACACTATATCGTCTATATCACCGACTTATAACCACATAGATGGAACCATCTCGTTTATGTAAACATGAACAGAACTTACAAACATTGGAATTTCGTTTAGATGCGTACATTTCTAATATTATTTTGTAATCTTTGATAAACCGAAAAGACCAGACAGCAAATGCAACTTATATTTCACGTATTAAAAAAGAAATTCCATCATTTTGTAGTTACGATGTCGTTTACTTATGCACGGTGCGGTGGTTCCGCTATGTAGTAGTATACGGTGCAAATAGTGTCTAGTGTAGCGCGGGCTGTTTGAAATTGAAGTGATTTCCTGAGTTAATGAGTGGATTTTGAACGTTTTTAATGTGCGCATCGTTATTTTCGTCGAATTTTACATATAAGAATCAAGGTTCTATATTGTTTTAGCAAAAGTATGCAACGAACCCATTAGAGCCGTAAGTTATAAAATTTATTTCGCCATAAGCTTATTGAGTGCGAGTGATAATATGTCTATCTGCGCCTCACTCGCACACATTGAGGCTTACGGGAATATTCGTATTTCATAATTTCCAGCTTATGTGGGTGTTTCGGCCTGAAACTTTTAGGGTATCTTCCTGAAGTATACTCGCAGGTCCTGACTCTCCTCACATGGGTACTTTCAGCGTAAATTCGTCAATTTTAGCCGAAAACTGTTGCCTACTTGAGCAGAGCGACGCGACGCGGTGTCCCCGGTTTGAACTAATCGACCCTAGAATCGTCTTAAACAAGTGGGTTAGAGATAGAAATAAGAAGAAACTGACGTGGTGGTCCCTCCTTATGACCTTTTCCAGGACACGTTTTCAAAAGCTGGAGAGAGAGAGAGAGAGAGAGAGAGAGAGAGAGAGAGAGAGAGAGAGAGAGAGAGAGAGAGAGAGAGAGAGAGAGAGAGAGAGAGAGAGAGAGAGAGAGAGACACAGAGAGAGACAGAGAGAGAGAGACAGAGAGAGAGAGAGAGAGAGAGAGAGAGAGAGAGAGAGAGAGAGAGAGAGAGAGAGAAGAGAGAGAGAGAGAGAGAGAGAGAGAGAGAGAGAGACACAGAGAGAGACACAGAGAGAGACAGAGAGAGACAGAGAGAGAGAGAGAGAGAGAGAGAGAGAGAGAGAGAGAGAGAGAGAGAGAGAGACAGAGAGAGACACAGAGAGAGAGAGAGAGAGAGAGAGAGAGAGAGAGAGAGAGAGAGAAATTCCTGGATGCGTCCCTGCCGCAGATCTGGAAACACTGGATACAAGGAAGAAAGGCAGGCTATACGAGAAATCAACCCGTGATTAAATTCCTTTTTTACTCGGGAAAGCCGGAACAAAACTCGCGAATAAAGGGCTCGCGCGGATAAGAGCAAGACTCAAGCAGGGTTGCCAAATCTTCCCGAAAATCCCGAGAGGTTACATACTAATTGTTGCAAGTTCAACGGAAAAATTCAAGGAATTTCCAAAGTAGTTCGGCACTACCGGATCGGAGAAGACTTCAGAATTTCTTTCCCTTTCGCGTTTCCCATCTTTAAAAGCTCCGTTGAAAGGGATGGTCACGTGGGTCACGGTTTCACTGGCGGATCCAGAGATCTATCCTTCCCTCTCTTTCCTCATTAGAATGCGTGGGTTAGAAAAGGATAGATCAGGGCAGTCGGCGTGATTTTCGCCCCCTCTTCTATCCTTTTTTAACAATTGCGTTCTATCGGGAATAAGAGAGAGAAGAACAATTTTATTGGATCCGTTAGTGGACGGTTTCCGGTCCTCAACTCAAATGATTACATAGTTTTTCTGAAAGGGACATTTGGTTCACCACTTCAACTTAACTACCATCAATCCTCTCGAGTGAGAGAATCGTAATAGTTGATCTGATTTTCGCGAGGGCTATTGAAAGATCAGGCGCGTTCTTCCGATGAAATCCAATGGTAAAACATCATACTACAGATTTAAGGTAGGAGCGTAAACGCCCCCATACCAAGTTCTTATTTTCCGGAGGCTGTCGATTCAATTGTTTTGAGAAGCGCAGTTAGGAGGAAGGGGGGGGGATTTCGATGGACCGAAGCACTATGGTCCAAAAGTCCGATTTAGGAAGACATTAGTTTGCATTAAAATCGCCCAATATCTTGAAAACGGCTCATATTCTGACATGAAAAATGGTTACCACAAAAAAGTTAAAACGGTTTACGTTCTATCTTTTTTGTGATTACCAGTTTTGGTGTCAGATGAGCCGTTTTCAAGATATTGGGCGATTTTAATGCAAACTAATGTCTTCCTAAATCGGACTTCTGGACCATAGTGCGACGCGCCGTCTCTTCCGTTTAATTGAGGCGACCGGTTTCCGAAAGGAGGGCCTTAAAAACAACTAGGCTCTCTTCCAAAGCAATCTGCGTTCCGATAACATTAAAAGTTTCTTCGTAAGAGCACACCCACTGTTTCACACGGGCTTTGGACCTTATTCCGCAAGCGGATTAAACCATCGAATGAAACGTCACTTGGATGCTCAGTGCTCGAAATTCGGCCACATATTATGACTGAAGCGCTATTTTCGGAAACAGTTCTCAGCAAAAATCAGGAGTGAGCTCTCTTTCTAGAAATCAGCATCACAAAGACATCAGGATTTCCTCGAGACGGCACACCCGTCGCATCGGTTTGCGGGTTCTTATTTCGGACACAAGAAAAATTATTTTGTAGGATTTTGCTTTTGAGAAGGTTTGGTAGTACATACTTTTAAAATGTTTAACAAAAACTGTGCAATCTGATTTGTTTTGAGCTATGGAATTAATATTCAAATTCTTTACTTTGTAAGAAGAGTATTAAAATTTAAAAGGTGGATTGTCAATTTTTTTCCCCGCTCCTGAGACAGTTTTGAAAAAACCATTAAAATCTCTATTAAGTGTACACCGCACTATGGTCCAGTGGCGTAGCGTTAAATTTGGCAGCGTTGCAATGCGTCCATTTAAACCCATACGAAAGGTCGAGTGCAAAGGTGTTCACCGAACATCCAATAGATCGATCTTTTTAATGGCTTTAAATGGACACATTACAGCATTGCCATAATGCACGCTACGCCACTGCTATGGTCCGAGTTCATCAAAAAGTGGCCATAAATCATAAAATCAACTTTTCATAAATTTTTTATCATCTGTGTAAACTTTCAAACCAATGACAATTACAGAAAATATTTTTGAACAAGTAAATAAAAACCTAGAAATGTCACTGAAAAGCCCCAAATTAAGCTCGAAAGATTGAAAAAAATTATTTTTTGTGTTTTTATTTTCCCCTCATTTTTTGGCCACTTTTTTTTCCGATATCTGACCACAGTGCGCCGGCCGACGAGACGGTCGTTCCGACTAAAGCTCATGCTGATACATGCACGTTGCGATGAGCGATTCCGACCGTGACTTTTTAACCGTTAAATTGTGAAATTATTGAACAATTTGAGGCGATAATTTTTTTCCGGGGGGCTTTCCTTGGAAAAGCCGAAGCCGAAAAATCACTTGCTGGCGCTCAACGACACACAAAGAATGTAAACTTACTAGACTTATGGCCAAAGGACATAGAACGTAGGGAACAAGCAAAATTACCTGCAACAAAAACAAAACGAAAAATTATTAATTACAGTTCAATCGAAGATAGATAAGTGTAAGCGCATAATAATGTGTTACAGTCAAAACTTTCTAACCTTAAAAATTGTACACGTTGACCGAAATAATGCCCCCCATATGGAATCACATCTAGATTTTACTATAACAGTGAAACTCTCAACGATGTTACAAAGAAACAATGAATGCTGTAGTTGGTAAAGGCCTCTTCAGACGATAAAATTAATTGGACCCAGTGGGCAGTGGTGGCTCGTGCTTTGTTTGCCATTTAAACCTATGCAAAAGTATCGACTTATTGGGGGCGGAGCGGAGTTTATGGTGCGATTTTCGTAACCCTTATCGATTCTTCCTGTGCATTGGCATGTGAAGTTATAGGTTTTGAGGTTAGGTTATTTTGTTTAAAAGAACGCACCAACCCCCGTATGTAACTCACAGGAATAATCGCTCGATATGGGTTACTGAAATCGTTCCAGAGCAGTTGCTCCTGAAGATCGATCGTTTTATACAGAAATTGAATGGAGATAGTACTTTGTTGCCACGTTGCACGAGCCGCAACTGATTGGGCCCTTAAAGTATAGCAAAAAAACATGGTTGCCAAATAGCGCTGGTAATAGGGCGAGGGAAGTTAGATGGGAAGGAGAAGGAGGGGGCGGAACTACAGGAAATTGATGACCGAAAAAGACAAACGCTCAAGGAAATAATTTTCTTTGTGGACAGAGACTCACGCGGGAAAAGTAAAATCTAAACGTCTACACTGTCGCAAAATTTACGCTGTACGTTTTATGTACATTATTCAAACGGGGAATAAACGACATTTTATACTGAGGTTGGTATAACGCAGTTGCGGTTTTGGAAATACGACGTATCAATGTCTCCTCCATACATATACCAATGGGAAAGAATCGATTGTCGGGGGTTCAACGATATATCGATACTTTTGCGTAGATATTCAAATGAGAGGCAAATGATGAACGATCGGTCTTGATCGATAGTTTATTTGTCCACCATTAATTTCCAGTTTTCGCATGAATGTTCGATGAAATAATTCCAATGGATATTCGATGGATTTTGAAATTGCTCACTGAATCGTTCGAAGTACATCGTAGGGACGCGTACACTCATTTCGTCCATACTTTCATTCTAATTAATTACATTAATTCATCAATTAATAATTTTTTATAATATCTATAATGGGTCTGTTGCAAACTTTTGCTACAACGATTAAAAGTGTATGTATAATGTAATGTAAAATCACCTGAAAAGTCCATTGGTGGCATCAGAAAGTCATAAAATGCAATAATAAACTCCCAAGAGACTTTTAATGAAATCCATGATACCGGAGAAATATCGAGCAATCTGTATGCATGCACCGTGAACATCCAAGGATGGCCAACTTTGACAACCTCACTGGAGGTAGAGGTTATGTATTTGTTTACGTTGTGATTGGTTGTGATCGATATTGTGAGGTTGGCTATCTTTGGATGTTCGTGGTGCATGCATATAAATTGCTCGATATTTCTCCGCCATCTTGGATTTCACTAAACGCCTCTTGTGAGTTTATTATTGCGTTTTATGACTTTCTGATGCCACCAATGGACTTTTCAGGAGATTTTACATTAGATGAAGCATTCTTAATCGTTGTAGCAAAAGTTTGCAACGGACCCATTATGATATAATCGCTCTAATGAAACAGTCTATAAGAAAATCTATGTATAACCAGTCTATCACTGGTGTTAAATAGTTGTTCTTCGATTGTTTTAAACGAGGCCGCCGTTGGCAACAATGTATGATTGTATGCTAGACAAGGACTGATTGTGAGTAAAACAAGTTATTTCGGGAATGAGGAGCTTCGATGCGAATTGCAAAATTTCCAACAATGTTAAATGGATTTGGGATTAGTCACTATGAAGCATCGATGATCGAGAGTAATTACGGTCATTTATAACAGCATCATTTGTCTCAGTTTGCGAGAGAAGATATTAATTCAGCCCCCCCCCCCCCCCCCCCCCCCCGGCCTTATCCCTGCCACAATCCTCCACCTCCTTTTTCACGCTCTCTTTGACTTCAACGCACGGTATTTCAGCTTCGTGCTCGTAAATTGAACGTCGATTATTTGTACAGCAAAAGAGCCCTTTATCGGAGAGCGGGGGAGGGGGAAGCAGTCCCTGGAATTTGAAAAACACCTATTTTCACGCCACTGTAGTCTGAAATCGATAAAAAGGGGCAGACAATCAGTGAAAAAAAGTAATCACAAATTATATTTTTCGGCCTTATATGCTCAATTTAAAATTTTCCAGTGCCGTTTCATAGTAAAAATTTTTTGTGGAATGTGTTTTCTGTGATTAAAATTAGTTTTGAAAGTTTATAAATGAGAAATTTATGAGAAATTTTCTTTCAAGATTTTGGCCACTGTTTGACGATCTCAGAACATGCTATGGTCTAAGATCGAAACAAAGGGGCTGACAATCAGTGAAAAAAAGTAATCAAAAATCATTTATTTCGGCCTTTTAAGCTCAACTTGAACCTTTCCTGTGCCCTTCCTTGGTAAAAATTACATGTTGAATGTGTTTTCAGTGATTAAAATTGGTTTTGAAAGTTTATAAATGATAAATTTATGAAAAATTTACTTTCAGAGTTTTGACCACTTTTTGACGATCTCAGACCATGGTGCAATATTCCAAAACGAGAGCCCAAAAAAAAAAAAAAAAAAAAAAAAAAAAAAAAAATATCTAGAAATTAAAATGTACAATGGCCTCATTAACATCACCGTGGTGAACAGTTTTAAATGTTTAAAAATTCATTCGAATCCCGAAAGAGTATAAGTACAAGCGACTCGTTAAAATCAACGATGATAAGTCCAGCATTTTGAAAAATTCAGTCTACCGACTCTTTTGCAATACTGAGAACAGCTGAAACTACGTTAAATGGATGAGAGCGGAATTGCTGGTAACTTCATTTCGCGAAACGCGATTCTCAAAGGAACGATCTTTGCTCTTAATTACATTTGATCAACAGGCATAAACAAGCGCAAGATGAACTAGTCCGCGCCGGTATAAGAAACAGCTAACGTAAGTTTTTTGCGCGGTTTAATTGAGAAAGAAAAAGCGAAGGAGAAGGGGAAGGTAACGGGAAGGTAAGGGGAAGGTATAAGGGGAGGAGAGAAAATTAGACGAAAAGCGCAGAATTAAATAATTCAAGAGTGCAATCTAACCTTACCGACTCCTCTCAGGAGGCAAACTTTTTTCTCGGTGCTTTATGAAAGTCAAAATAAGTGGGTCGACTTGAGTCAATAAAAAAAAAAAAAAAAAAAAGTTAAAAAGAACTGCAGACGGTAACTTTTAAATTGCGCGACCCTCCGCAAAGAGCAAATGCAAAATTCACCTTTTTTTTAGAACCTAAACAGAAAAGAGAAGTCATAAGATACAGAGAAGCGAAGAAACAATAATTTCAAAGACAAAATCTCCGGAGTTTGAATAAACGCATACAAAATGAACGTAAAACTTCGAGCGCGAGCCTGAAACTTCAAAGTTCAAAAGACACTCAATAAAATTGAGGAAGAAGAAGAAGAAGAAAAAGAAAGCCTGCGGATTTTTAGTTCAACACGAATATAAAACACTTCCCCGGCTTGAAAGTTTCGCAAGTTAAACACGGAGAGTAGGTTTACCTAATAGTTGCGAATTTGCGATGAAACATTTAGAGTAATTTTATCATAAATTGCGAAAAAATTAGGCGGAGACCGAGGAAGCAAAAACAGCCAACTTTTTTTCTTCTCGATTTTAATAATTCAGGACTTCTTAAAGGTTTGGAGCCGCGTTCTGCTTGCTCTGAGGATTTGGAGGTAGAATCTGTTTTAATCATTTAGTTATACGCAAAGCGTCTTTTGTATAGAGAGATATACCGGAGTTACCCGCGGGCCGATCATTTACTTCATCGTTAAACCGATCGTTAAGACTGTCTACGAGTGATGCTATTGGTCGAATATTTAGCCGTTGCTATGTTAACCATCGTTATAGTGTCCGTTTTTTAAAGGTTACTAATGAATAGCCTTTATAAAACGAGACTCTTAACGATGGATACCATAGCAACGGCCAAGTTTTACAATTTTCGACCAATATCATCGCTCGTAGACAGTCTTAACGATCAATTTAACGATAAAATAAATGATAAACCCGCTGGCTGTGGTGTAATAGTAAAGCCGTTTGAGGAACAAAATTTTGAATTCGATAGTAGTAGCAATTTTCGATGTATGTTGATGTGACAGAAAAGATTTTGATGGGTTAGTGACAGACAAATTTTAATAACATGAAACGATTGAACAAGTGGACTTGAGAATCATACTTAGAAAATTGTGAGACGAAAACCCCTTTCAATCTAGCTTTTCTGCAATCGCACTTATTAAAAGCCAGGTAAAAAAAAGTGAGTGGAAAATCATTTCGGACCCTCTATCCCCCACCCCCTCTGGCTTCATCGACCTTTTTCAAGGGTTTGGAATGGACGAAGATTAGCGATGTCAGAGATTACACGCGACGCGACGTCACTGCTCTGAAAAAAAGTTACCAGAAGCATGACGATTTATATGAACCAATGTAAAGGATAGTACAATTATCTGAATTCTATAGTGTTTGTAACATAGTTCTTGAAAAATTTGAGGAAATTCTAGTTCTAAAACCATATTCTGGTATTAACACCGGAATTTCCTGGTCAAAGTAATGGGCTTTCTGTGGTTCACACATAGTTGCGCTTCTGGTACAATTACTAGAGTTCAGGAATTATTTTTTTCTGAGTGCATACACGTAACAATATACTGATAGCATCAGTGGCGTAGCGTGCAATTTGGCAACGTTGAATTGAGTCCATTTAAACCCATGAAACAGGTCGAATAAGAAGTTTTTCACCGAACACTCAATAGTTCGATCTTTTTCATGGGTTTAAATGGATTCACTGCAACGTTGCCAAATTGCAAAGGGTCCGTTTTAAAAAAGAAGGTGGACTCCGACAGATAAATTTTTCAAAATTTCCAACGTTGCTTCTCTTATTATACTCAAGAGAAACGAATGAAAATGAATTTAAGACTTATTGGGTTTTCATTGAAGGACACTTTAAACTCTAACAATAATCAGAGTCGCAGGCAAGTTTTGTTTTGATTACAGCTGCTGCTTTACGTATAATTAATGGCATTTTATAGTTCACCGATGATTCCATCGAGGTTGAGAAATGATTACACAGCTCAGTTATGTGAATGACTGTAATGCATGAAAATGCTCGCATCTTCGTAATCTTTCTTCACCGGTGGAGTCGTCGATGACTTTAAAAAACTTGCGGATATTTTAGTTAATTAACGGAGCTTCTACAGATTGAGAAAATATTACAGATCAGAGTGTTTTCGTGCATTTCAGTCATACACTGAACTGAACTGTGTAATCTTTTCTCAGCCAATGAATTGAAAAATGCTATTGATTATACGCAAAACAGCAGCTCTAGTTTTGATTTAAAGGTAATTAGAATTGGAAATTCGCCAAAGACTACCGGTAAACTCCTCATGCACTTCTGGAACCAAATAATGTTCGGTCTCGAGCACTGAATTGCGTGCATCTTGCGTGAGGTTTCGACCAATCAGAGAGCTTATACGCTCGGGACCGAACATTATTTGGTCCCTGAAACGAACTCGATAATGGAGCTATAAAAACTGCAGTGACATGGAGAACGCAATTTTTGTTAAATTGCTCCTCCAATATAAACCAGAGGATTCCTTTCTTCCAGGAATTTCGTCGTGGTGGATGCGAAATCAAAGCATAACAATACGCTAGGGAAAATACTTTTTTTTTTTTTTTTTTTTTTTTTTTTTTGTGATGACAAAGCAAGCTATTTGTATTTCATTTGTTGAATATGTGAATTTATTTTAAGGCAAAATTAAATCATACGGTTGATATGCACGTTTGCGCGGCTCCACGAAAAAAAATATGAAATAACATCGGAAAAATGCATATAGTGCATGCGTACACTTACGCCGTCCCACTATGGTCTGAGATCGTCAGAAAATGGCTAAAAATCATCAAGCCAATTTACCATCAATTTAAATAATTTTTAAACTTTCAAGACCATTTTTAATCTCAGAAAACACTTCCAATGAACCATTTAACTCCGCAAAACTCTGTGGAAAGTTTAAAATTAAGTTTAAAAGGTCGAAAAAGGTGATTGGTGATTACATTTTTGGCCACTTTTTTCCGATTTTCAGACCAGGGTGAGTCCAGCTCCCTTCACTTTCCAACTGTTTCGCGGAAATCACATTTTATTTCATCACTCATCGCAGCTGCTTTGATTGGATACTCATTTTGTGAAACAGCTCCTATCTCTAGCTGTTAACGCTCGCCGGTTTCGCTGAAGACGAGACGAATACAACTGCAAACTTTGTTACTTTGTTAATGGGGCTCTTACAAACTTTTGCTGTGAGCAAAAGAAAGGTGCATTCTGATGAAAAAACCAGCAAGAATCACGAAAATCACACTGAGAAAGTTTAAAATTCAGTAATAAACCTACATAACTTCACAAATGACGAGATCGTAATGGCGGTTCGACGCAGGTATCATGGAAGATTCCTATCTAATATGCCACTTTCTCTTTGGAAACACAGAGGTATGTCTCAATTTAGATAGGAATCTCCCATGATACCTGCGTCGAACCAGCATTAAGCTCGATTCTGAGAGTGAATTTCGTGATTTTTTAGTGTACTCATCGTCATTTTTGCAGGTTTTTATGCAAGAATCAACTCTTCAATCCCGCGTAGCAAAAGTTCGCGAGAGCCCCATTACCTACGTTATTTATTTCAGTCGTTGAGCGTAACATTCATTCATGATCGCCCCCCCCCTGGCCTCCACCTCGTCGCGTCGACAGAGTTCCTCCCAGACTGCATGGTAGACGAGTGAAACGGAAAATTTGCCTCTGGGGCTGGGGAGCTCGATAGCTCGCGGTATTCCAGAGAAATGTGAGGAAAACAATTCTCCGAACACTGAAAGCATAATAATTGGACGGCTTTCTGCAGATAGCGTTCCGTATTTGCTGCTATAATTTTACTACATGATGTGTCTGTAACACCAATTTTTTAGACTTTTAATGGGGCTGTTGCACACTTTTGTTGTAAGCGATTTAACAGTCGATTCTGGTGGAAAAACCTCAAGGAAAAAAGAAGAAGAAGAAGAAGAAGAAGAAGAAAAAAAAAACAACGGCAGCTCTAAAAACTTCCGAAATCCACTTCTAAACTTGATTAACTCTTTTATTTGCGGGAGCGTAATAGTGGCTGAGGGTAGTAATAATGAGAGATTCCCATATCTAACAATAACTACAGAGTTCTAATGTATGTACCTTAGTTTTTGAAAATTTTGAGGAAATTCTAGTTCCACGACTATATTCTGGTCAAAGTACTAGACTTTAGGTGGTTCACAAATCGTTGTGCTTCTAGTAATATAACTAGAATTCAGGAATTATCTTTTTCAAGGCAGCAATTTGGATGGTTAAAATATAAACCATATGATCGTTAATATTAACCGTATGACTATGAATACTAACTGCATGACTGTAAAAAATACCAGAAAGTCCTGCATTATTCAACCATCGCATCGCTCTATAAATAAACCAGTCAAATTATTACACAATATAGAAACCATCTATGGGTAAAATTTACACTTCCACTTTTTTCAGAGGTGACTGCTATGGGACTCTGAATTTCCGTCATAACTAACGTTTTAGCTATTTAATTTCATCAAAAAGGGCCTAATTTCAACACGTTGTTTGACTTTTCCTGATTTTCTCAACTTGAAAAGGGTCCTTTGAAGTACACGGAGGATGAGGAAATGAAACAGGAAACAAACAAAAACAGAGAGTGGAATCGATCTTTTTCGTGAAATAGATGACGCAAAAGTAAGTATTGAATGATAGCTTCTGCAGAAGCGAGAGTGCAAAGAGTGTAAAAACGATAAGAGCTGGCACGCCTCGTAAGTCCGCCGACTCGGAACATTAAATCAAGACTTATCGGAAGTTTCGCGAATGATATTTACGGTGTTTCGGAAAGTTCATTTTTCGAAGGGGTTGGCAGGTGGGAAGGGAGGAGGGAGGGGAGAGGCTGTAACAGGTGGTGGAGAGTACCAAATCTTTTATCGGGTCAATGCATTGGCGGATCCTGGAATCTGTCCTTCTCTCTCTCCTTCCAATAGAACGCATGAGTCAAAAAAGGATAGATTTGGGGGCAGTCACGTGATTTTCGCCCCCCCCCCCCTCATCTATCATTTTCTAACACATACACTCAAATTTCTTGAGAGAGGGAGAGAGAGAAGGAGAGAGAGGGAGAGAGAGTGAGAGAGAGAAGGAGGGAGAGAGAAGGAGAGAGAGAGAAGAAGAGAGAGAGATGGAGAGAGAGAGAGAGAGAGAGAGAGAGAGAGAGAGAGAGAGAGAGAGAGAGGGCTCAGCCAGTGGGTCAAAGTGACAAGTTTTGCTGCATTTTCCTTTTTTAATTGCATACTGCTTCGGGAGGGCGGCATTAATTTCTTCTACTGCTTCACCCTTCTATAGACTCATGTAGACTTCAGCTCTTAGCCTAGACACATCAGGAACTCAACATTTCCAACACCTATTACTATTATGATACATGATTTTGCACTCACAATCAGGCCATCGACCCAACAATTCAGAATCACTTAAAAAAAAAAAAAAAAAATCAGTATTTAAACACTGAAACTGTGTGGATAGTTAATTAGAGAGAGTTTTTGGTGTATCTCGCATAAAATTAAGTCTGAAACGATGTCTGCATTTCCCACGTACACGTTGTGAAATACATGATTCGGTCGCAAAACGGGCCCCGTTGACAAGTTCACAACGACCGCGGGTGGGTCATCGAGATCGCTGGAACGTAAAAAGGGTTGCATACTCCGTGAATGGAAGGAGCAGCGTGCGGATGCGAGGGTGGTGGTTAAATGGGTGATACAAATAGATACAATGACGCCCGATACTATACACTGTCGAACCCGATAGACGGGACAAGAGGAAAAGGAGGAAGCTGAAGAGGGTGGGAGGGGAAGACTAAAGAGGGGGGGAGGGGAAGAAGAGAGCAGATGTCAAAGTAATTAATGCCGGTTTAATGAAGTGCTAAATAACTATATCGCCCCGCAAGTTTCCGCATCAATTAGTCCCCGCTAAATAAATCATCCCCCGCGCGGTCCCAGCCCACATCGACACCGCGCCCGTGCCCCGTGCCCCACGATCTCTACCATACACCCAAGACCCACGCGCTGAGGCCGCGCTCGCGACTCGACACATTATTCTCGCGCGCGCGATCCATGATTCTCACCCCCCCCCCCCACATCCTAGGAACCAAGCCCATAGACAACGAGAGAGCTTTCAAGCGCGCACCCTCACAACAATACACAGACGAAACACGCGTTTAACACATGTTCAAAGCCTCCCGCCATCCCCCATCACACACCAAAATCCACCCATCTTGCTCCCCCCCTCCCCCTCCTCCTTCCCCCCTCCCCCACACACTCATCACCATCCCTTCATATGTCACCACTTCATACGGTGGTAGAGAGGGAGAAAGGGAGAGCAGTGGAAAGGGGGAGAGGGTGAATGAGAGAGGGTGAGAGAGAGAAAGAGAGAGTGAGAGAGAGAAAGAGAAAGAGAGAGAGAGAGAGAGAGAGAGAGAGAGGGAGTGAGAGAGAGGGAGAGAGAGAGAGGGAGAGAGAGAGAGAGAGGATTGAGAGAGGGAGAGGGAGAGAGAAAGCAGGAGCAGGGAACAGTGGAAAGGGGGAGAGGGTGAATGAGAGAGGGTGAGAGAGAGAAAGAGAGAGTGAGAAAGAGAAAGAGAGAGAAAGAGAGAGAGGGAGGGAGAGAGAGGGAGGGAGAGAGAGAGGGAGTGAGAGAGAGGGAGAGAGAGGATTGAGAGAGGGAGAGAGAGAGAGAGAGAGAGAGGATTGAGAGAGGGAGAGGGAGAGAGAAAGCAGGAGCAGGGAGCAGTGGAAAGGGGGAGAGGGTGAATGAGAGAGGGTGAGAGAGAGAAAGAGAAAGTGAGAAAGAGAAAGAGAGAGACACCGAGGGAGAAAGAGAGAGTGAGAAAGAGAAAGAGAGAGAAAGAGAGAGAGGGAGAGAGGGAGGGAGAGAGAGGGAGGGAGAGAGAGAGAGGGAGTGAGAGAGAGGGAGAGAGAGAGAGGATTGAGAGAGGGAGAGGGAGAGAGAAAGCAGGAGCAGGGAGCAGTGGAAAGGGGGAGAGGGTGAATGAGAGAGGGTGAGAGAGAGAAAGAGAAAGTGAGAAAGAGAAAGAGAGAGACACCGAGGGAGAAAGAGAGAGAGAGAGAGAGAGAGAGAGAGAGAGAGAGAGAGAGAGAGAGAGAGAGAGAGAGACAGATAGAGAGAGAGAGAGAGAGAGAGAGAGAGAGAGAGTCGAGAAGCGGATGTCGACTTTGATTATAAACAGCGACGATCAAACATAGTAGGTGATGACGGTGACAGCCTGCCTTCTCTCTTTGTCGTTAATCCCTTTTGATTTTTGGCTGCATAGTGCATACAGGTGGCTTTATTGTGAACAGCTTTTCGGCAGGCTTATTACGCGAACGGCATCCTTTATAAGCCGACAAGACAAGAGGGACGAGAGTCGATTGATCCTATTGGTTTAAACGGTCGGCGGAGCGTGATGCCATGAACGAAACATCCGAGTCCGCACCATTCCGGAACGATAAACAGGGTCTTGTTTATATGGTCACGTGACGCCACCGCCGGCCACCGCAGTATGATCTGAGATAGTCCAAAAATCAGAAAGTAAATTTCTTATCAATTGATCGATTGATAAACTTTCAAGCTCAAATTTAATAATATAGAACACTTTTAACATGCGCTTTAAATCTATAGCAATGTTACCGGAAAGTGTTAAATTCAGCTCGAAAGTCAAAAACAATGATTTTTTTTTTTTAACTTTTTCCCATGGATGCTTCATCGTGCATGGCAGGAAATCTACAACATATTCTTGTAAATTTGACAACACCGCAAAGCGCGCGAACACCAGAAAAGCTTGCTTTAATAATAATAATTGAGTGAAATCTTCCCCTCCGATATTTTTGTAAATAGTTTACACGCGGATTTTATAACTCTCTTGCGGTTATAATTAATAGCTAATTCCTACTTCCTCACGTCTGTTTGTTTGTTTGTTTGCCGAGCTGCTCATGAACATCCTCTACCCCTGCACTCATCCCCCTCCCTTCTCCCTTCTCCCGTGTGTACGGCAAACGCCCTCGCCTCGTCGTGTTATCATCAACGTAATGGCGCAACCACCAGGCTCTCTTCCATTCCATCTCTCTCACTTTCCCTTTGAATGTGTGAGCAGAAAAAGGAAAGAGAGAGAGTGGGATTGATCCCCTTTTCTATCCTTGTCTAACATACGTGTTTTCATAGAGAAAAGAGAGAGAGGGATGGACAATTCATCTCCTCGCGCTTCTGACAAACCCTCATACATTCGCGCGGTCTAGGTTTCACACACTTTAGCACGCATTAACTCTATCTTCAAGTTCTCGACGCGATCCTTCCATGCAGCAGTTTGCTTCAACGAAATCACAGCATCGATTGAAAGTTTTGTTTTTTTCTTCGGCGATGATTCAAGAACTCTATTGGCTTTCGTGATGACGTCAACCGGTGAAAAAGTTCGTTATTCATTTCCAAACCACCCCTCTCTTATCACTAAAATCGTAAACAGACAACACATCATTTAATGGGGCTCTTGGAAACCTTTTCAACACGGGATTGAAGAGTTGATTCTTGCATAAAAACCTGTAAAAATGACGATGAGTATACACTCAAAAATTACGAAATTCACTCTCAGAATCGGACATGATGGTGGAGAGACGCAGGTATCGTGGGAGATTCCTATCTAAATTGAGACATACCTCTGTGTCTCCAAAGAGAAAATGACAAATTATATAGGAATCTCCCATGATACCTGCGTCGAACCGCCATTACGATCTTGCCATTAAAGTAGTTATGTAGTTTTATTACTAAATTTTAGACTTTCTCAGTGTGATTATCGTGATTTTCGCTGCTGTTTACATCAGAATGGACTATTCATTTGCTCACAGCAAAAGTTTGCAAGAGCCCCATTTGTGAAATTTGTTGGCAGAAATTAATACACCGAGACATTTTAATTCGATTTTGATAGTAAATTAAGAAAGAGGGCCCTATAAATACGAGAGAGAGAGAGAGAGAGAGAGAGAGAGAGAGAGAGAGAGAGAGAGAGAGAGAGAGAGAGAATAGAGATGAATATAGGTATACATGAGGCACAGAGTGAGGGGGGAGAAATAGTTATTTTGATTTCTGCGTCCCAGGTACCCACTCTCAAACACTTACACTTCCGTTTAAACCGGTTTCAAATGTATTTGTCACATTTTTTTTTAAATTTAAAGGTTAAAAAATATGAGGCAAACAAACCGAGCCTGACGTGTGAAAAATGTCCATAAGAGTTTTCCATCATGGCTGCGCCTCTGGCAGTGGCGAGGCGTGAAATTTGGCAACCACGTATTTTCTCCATTTAAATTTACCAAAAAGGTCGAACGCTTCAGTGATCGGCGATGACCAGGTATTTCGACCTTTCTGATGTGTTTAAATGGGGAAAAAAAGAACGTTGCCAAATCGCACGCGCCGCCACTGGCATCTGGCCGCAGTGGCGGCTCGTGGGCTTTGGTATTGAGGAGGCTGTGGGGGGTTTGGGAGGAACACCACCAGCAGGGGGGGGGGGGGCGAACAACAACAGACTGGCGCGGACAAAAACAAACAGGCGCGGCTGGTCCGGCGACTGGCATGACGGTTATCCAGCTATACTGGCTCGGCAACGCTGCGGGAGTCGTGGAGGATAGCAGCCTCCGATACCTTCGTTAGTGCGTGCACAGTACTTGCTTGGTTGTTTGTGTGTGTGTGTGTGTGTGTGCCGAACACCACTACTTGACTGTGACTCGACCGCTCGACCGAGTCGGAGTCTGTGCCTCTCGACGAGGCACAGACTCTGGCACTGCTGACTGCTGTCGTTTCGCGACTCTGAAATCTCGTTGCCCGCCTGCTTATAACTTCCTTCTCTGGCGCTCTCTCCTAGTGAAGATTGACTCAAGTTTTAGAGTCACGGACATTGTGATTGCCTAATTTTAATATGTTGTCTCTCGTTACTGTCTTGTCGACGTTATTTTTTCTTCCCTCTGAATGTCTGGGGAGGCACAGCCTCCCTTGCCTCCTTAGGCGAGCCGCCACTGTCTGGCCGGTGCCTCCGTTCTGCCTCAACATCACGTCCAGCAAATCCTCTGTATCGCTAAACCTTGTTGTGATTGAGCGAACACATCAGAGGGCCGATCATTTACTTCATCGTTAAACCGATCGTTAAGACTGCTATGAGTGATTCAATTAGCCGAAAATTGTAAAAATTGGCTGTTGCTATGGTAACCATCGTTAAATGGCCCGCTATTTAGAGGTTACTCATGAATAGCCTTTAATTAACGAGACTCTTAACAATGGTTACCATAGCAACGGCCAAGTTTTACAATTTTCGACAAATAGAATCACTCATAGACAGTCTTATAACGATCGGTTTATCGATGAAGTAAATAATCGGCCCTCAGGTTAGGTTAGGACTTTAGTAATTAGTAGCCTCCAAAACGATCAATAACGATCATAGTAACGATTAACAGGGAGCGCTGCAGTTCACCGGTGCGATGATCGAATCAATTAGATCACTCAGTACTTTAATTTGATTTACGAGCAGGAGTATGAAGTTATCCTATATTATATTTGTAAGAATGAAGCTAAGTTCCGGGAGAACCGTTGCACCGTTCTGGAGGGGCCTGGTACCGATCGGTCGGGCTCGGCTCCAATGCTTCGGGAAAAATATAAGTTTTTCCGTGCGGGCCCCGCGTCCCTTTTTAAAATGCTAAAAACTTTTCTCTCAAAAAGTTGTGCGAGTGCGAAAAGGATGCGAATCAGTTCGTTTTGCAAGGGTGGGACGGAGAAGCGAGATTTCGTCGTCCTTTTTTAAATGCATACGTGCGGAAGAGCATACAATTTTGTACGCGTGTGAGCGAGAAACGTGATGCTCAGTCAATTTTTTTTTTTTAAATTTGATCGAGCGATTTGACGTTACCGTGGCGATTGTCATCATATGTTTTTTGCGCGGAAGGAACCATTTGGTTAGACACATTTTAATAGCGACTTTATGATATCGACGTATAGCTTCGACTTTTTATCCATTTTTTTTACGTAGATTATGCACGATGGGACAGTCACAGTGCTGCTAGATGTGTTGAAAAATATACAGGCACTTAAGACTTAATGTAAAGTATGTGTATTTTATGTTAAATCCGGCAGCACTGTACAGTCATCGATTGAAGATGGCTTGACGAAGTTGCTGTATATACGCGATGCATAGAGCTTCGATACTTATCATATGTTCAGATTTACAGAATAGTACAATCAACGAGTGATGACTTGATGAGATCGGTGCATTGATTCGATACCTCGATTGTAACCCAGCAAAGAGCTAGGTTTCGAGAATTTATAAAGAAACTAAATAATTAGGGTTATTATTGATAAGTGGTTACATTGATACATATTATTGATAAGCGCGGTGGTTACACTTTTCTTATTAATAATATATTTTTGAATGTTCCTGAGTAAAGTAAATAATTGGTTTCCTGTTAAAAATGCGTCGTTTACTTTAAATGTTTAAGTGGTTCATCCAAGAATACTACCAACGAACCGAGAATATGGTTACAGATTTGTTCATTTTTAAGTTGGCGATTTGAGCTGTTTTCGTATGTTCCTATGTCAGTTCGCATTTTGGCGAGGTTATGATGTTTTGAAGGTCTGTTTTTTCTTATTTAAAAAAAAAAAACAAAAACAAAAACAAAAACAAAAACAAAAACAAAGTTTTGATAGATCTCTTGAGCCTTGAGTATGTATAGTTTTGTATGGTTCATTTGATTATATACCTGTTATTTTTTTAAGCTGTGCAGTAATATTAGTGGGCCAGTGCTACGCTTATTTCATAATAGACGGTTTTTTTAGTGATGACTTGGTGATAACGTCGTCCGATAATGAGCGCTCCAAACAAAGACAAACTGTCTCTTGCTCTCACATAACCCCCATGTACTGATACTCTAATTTTAAAAAAAAAAAAAAAAAAAAAAAAAAAAAAAAAAAAAAAAAAGTGTGGTGAGACATCTTTTGTGAAATATTTTTTGGCATAAATGAATTCCTCGAGTTTTTAATGCTATTTTGATACTAACAATACAAACATGTCGTAAAACAAGGCCCTGTGTACGAATTACGACTCTAGAAATAGATGGATATACATGGGGATCAGTGGCGTAGCCAGGAATTTTTCTGGGGGGGGGGGGCGAAGGTCCGAAAATTGTCAAGGGGGGTCCAAAGATACTAATTAGGTCAAATTTGTCTGAATACGCAAAAAATGACCTTTTTTAGGACAAATTTTGGTGTCAATGGGGGGGGGGGGGGGGTGCGATAGTTTGGAGTATACGTTGTGCGAGTTTTATCACAACCGAATGCGACCGATGAGTTCATTTTTGATGTAATTTTTGGCTAACCGTTGACTTCACACTAAAACTTAATGGTGAAGTTGAGATGCCTGTCGGAACTGGGTCCAATAGACCCGTCGCGTCGTACGCTAAAATCAGCTGCCAGCAGCTGTTCACTGGTCATACAAACTTAGGCTTCATGACGTGGTCAAAAAAAATTCTAAAAAATGGAAATTTCGTCATTTTGAGGGGGGGAAAGGCTACCATTCTAAAGCGTCAATCCCCAAAAAAGATGAGCCAAATCGCTAAAAACATACATCACCAAATGCGCCAAGGAATTTTTGAAAAAGTAGCCAAAAAACGGCAATTTGCTCCAAAATCTATTGTCCAAAAGCGCTAAAAGAATGACCCCAAAAGTCCCAAATAAAATGTAGAGAGAGAGAAAGAAAGTTAGTTAGAGTCCTCACCAGTTATTTTTGGCTAGGATGTTAATGCAATAAGTCGATGAAAGAGGAAAGTGGTTGACAAAAAGTTCCCAAACGTAGCTTCATACATGCAGCAGTAAAGTTTGGGAACTTTTTATGCCTCTGTCTCCTTTTTAAACGTGATTTGCGCCAGTACGGCAAATGTAAGAGGAAGATCATGTATTTATCAGCATACGTCAAAATAATTTAAAAATTTAAACTTTTGACTATAGAGATAATAGGGAGTGTAAATGACCCCACGTCCAAAAAACTAAAAAATTTAAAATCTTAGATGAAGTTTGCTTGAATTTTTCGAACCAACCTCTTTTAAAAAATTGTTGTTGTTAATATAGGGCTGTTTGAAAAAGGTTTACTTTTCTCGCACAAAGTTTATCTTCTCTTCTAACGGACGGATTTTTGATTTACTGAAACGCAAATGTCATACTGTCACGTCAGTTCAATGATAGGTGATCGTAGGTATGCGATCTCGATCATATGCGTATTTGTTTGGTTATCCCGAACTTCTCATTTGATTGTGAATGCAGGTTTTTCACTCTCTCTATCTCTTTCTCTCCCCCCATTCTTTTCTCTGTATTGTTTTAATCGTATACTCTACGTGCGCTAATACGGTGCATCCGAATGCGCCGATTCTGGGGGTTATGGCATTTCCATGAGCGCCAAAAAAAATTGGCGGTTTTGGATCGGACCCTTTTGAGAACGACTAGCCCTAGAAGTTTTCAGTTTCATGAAAGGGGTGGGGGGCATGCTATTTATGTGCCTCCAAATGATGACTCCTGATGTTTTCTAAATCAAACAAAAATCACGCGCAAGACGCGAAACGGATCGCTTGGCCGCGAAGCGGCCAACGGCCACTAGTATGTTTATATTTCATTACCCCCGGGAGATATCTCTCACTCTCATTGTCATTCCAGACGCTCTTTCTTCCTTCTTCAGCTTTTCAATGACAAGAGTAAGGCGTGAGGACATGTGACGAGGGCACTAGCGCAATTCCATCTCTCTCATTTCCCATTTGAATGTATAAGTAGGAAAAGGACAGAATGAGGGGGTTCTATCCTCTTGTCCATCCTTGTCAAACATATACGTTTTTCAATGGAGAAAAGAAAGAGATGATGAAACTCTCGGTGCGCTACTGATCTAGGGGCAAGGAGTGGGAAAGAACCAGGCCTATACATATCTACAGTATACAATTTATGGACTATGTAAACCATGGGCGGATACAGAAAAGTGTCTTTCTCTCTCTCCTCCCATTTGAAAACGTGCGTCAGAAAAGGACAGTAGAAGGGGCCAAAGTCACGTGATGGCCCCCTCAGCAGTCCTTTTCTAACACATAAGTTCAAATGGAGGGAGAGAGAGAAAGACAATTCCCTGTATCCGCCCATGATGTAAACTAATTCAAAAAGGTAAGACTTTGATCTCGAGCGGCGGCTGCGTTGCCTAATTCGACGGGAAAGTCGCAAAAACTGCATACAAGTGTACTATTACCTTCAAAAGAAATTATTCTAAATACAATTTTCACTCTTTTAAATCTTGACAACCTTTACATAATTTTGCGGTTCTACGGTGTTTAGGGACTAAGCAGAATAATAAATTAAAGTACTATCATGAAAAATCGAAAACTCCATTGAAAACAATGGAAAAATGTATCAATCAGAATTTCGATCAGGGGACTTTCTTTTGTAAGTCATAGTACAATTGAGTTAAACGTAAAAATGCGTTTATTTATAAACTGATCAAAACGACAGCCACGATCACTCGAGTAAATATAAAGTAGAGAGTAAAGACAATTTTTAATTTCGATTTTTAACAATGTGTCTCGACGGCTCATTATTCTGACGTTTAAAAAAAAAACAAAAACAAAAAAAAAAAAACAAACAAAAAACCAAACAAAAAAAAAAAAAAAAAAAAAAACAAACAAACAAACCTAAAACAGAACTAAACGTATTTACAACAGATCAAGGGAGGGGTAAATCTCCCATCCCCCCTCCCGCCATACCACCCCTTCCAGGCACCTGGGACTCCACAGTGTAGTGAAATGTTCCAGTCCGTAAGGCGCATTGCATCTTTGACACACCATTGTTGAAGTTGTAAAGTTCGTGATTTCTTGCACATTTTCTTCGGCGAGACCCCTGCCGAACAAAGGAAGACTTTTTAACGTTTTCGCGCCCAAAACTCGAGGTCTCATAAATAGTAGTATAGTAATGCACTCTTGAGTCGGCAAAGAAGCCGGAAATTGGCTCCGAGCAGTTGCAGTCACGCTTTCCTCAACATCAAATATGAATGCGCTTTCTAGCATTTCATGCATGCAACATTGCCGAGTATCGTGAAAACTGAAAACAAAAGTAGGGCGTCACATTTTCTGGAGCAAGAGGTTATAAAATACGCGACGCTTAGTGGGTAAAATGCTACATTTTTTCAGAACTTTTTATCACGTTTTCATCTGCGTTTTGAAAACACAAATAAAAAAAAGCCAATTGGATTATGTTTCTTTGCCTTCGGTGAGAATGGGTTTTGCAAACTTTCTTTTCACTTTAGTCACTCTATATTTGAAAAAAAGATGACATTCGAATCATTTTATCAAAACAGACTCGATGCATCCTTTGATTTCACATATTTCACAAGTATTACAGACGAATTGTATGAATCTGCTTGAGAAAAAAGATTCGATTCGACAAGTGATTTACCAGAATCTATTTCCACGATATTATTCAACATTATCAAATGGAATATCGGGTGACTTGTTTCTCTTCACAATTCAACTTATTTTATTTTTTAGCGTTTTAGTTCAAATTTGTGTGGTTCGTTTACTATGACCAGGAATTACTGATTACTATAAGCAAACACACAGACTAATCTGATGTAGAGATCAGCGGAACTCGCACGAAAATCACAGGGGCGTCATTTCAAGTTCGGCTTGGGGGGGGGGGGGGGCATTTTTTTTTTTTTTTTTTTTCTCATCATATAATTTTAGAGCCAAAGAGCCGTCTTTTTGGGGGCAAAAATCGGACGACCTTTTTTTTTTGGGGGGGGGGGGGGCAATTGCCTCCCTAAATGACGCCCATGGAAAATCACACTAAAAAAGAGTCCGAAATTCAGTAATAAACTCACATTACTGCTATAACGGCAAGATCGTAATGGTCAATCAACTCAGGTACCATGGGAGATTCCTGTCCACTATGTCAATTTCTCTATACGGAAACACAGAGATATGTCTCAAATTAGATAGGAATCTCCCATGATACGTGCATCTCTCCGCCATTTAGCCCAATTCTGAAAGTGAATTTCGTGATTTTTGAGTGTACTCATCGTCATTTTTACAGGTTTTTACACAAGAATCAACTCCTCAATATCCCCTACAGCAAAAGTTTGCAAGAGCCCCATTTAATAGGTAATTTTATTCGTATGAAATCACACCGTTCAAACTCAACTTTAGGTAGGCAACCAGCAATACTTAACACGATGGATAGAACAATCGCGGGTTGCCTACCTAGCCAAAATTTAAGGCGTCAACTGATATCTGAGGCGAGGTTGAGGTTGAGCTGTGATACAAAACACTGACGAATAAAGAAAAGAAAGGGACGTGTCCGATGTGCTTATCATGCGCGGATAAAGGAATTTGTCTTTCTCTCTCTCCTTCCATTTGAACGTGTGCGTTAGAAAAGGACGGAGATAGGGGCTGAAGTCATGTGATGGACCTCTCTGCTATTCTTTTCTAATACACGGTTTCAAATGGGAGGAGAGAGAGATAGAACAATTCCTGTATCCGCCTGTGATGCTTATTATTATTATTCATGCGCTCTTTTCGAGTCGACGCATCCTAAAGAGATAGTCAGAGTCATTGTAAGATCACTTAAAACAATAGAGACGGGAGGCACAAGATTTCACGCAAAAGTTTCATGAACAATGTGACAATCACGGAGACAAAGAGGAATGAAGCAAGGGAACAAAGGTACACGACTACTTCAATACTTCAATACGAGAATCTGATTAGGTAATTCAAGCGTTAACATCTGAGGATGTTAGCGCTGAGGTGTCGATTTTTTTTATTTTTTTTTTGCTCCGACGAATTTGAACAATAACTGATGGAGGAGTAAGAAAATGTTAAAACGGCGCGAATCGTAGAATATTTCTGAGGGACTTTACGAACAATTTGCCGCTGAAAGTATCCATATTTAGAGAAGTTTGTTCTTCCTTTGTCTGATGGATCGAACCAGTAGCGCACCGAGAGTTCCTTCATCTCTCTCTTTTCTCCATTAAGAAACGTATGTTAGACAAGGAAGTACAAGGAGATAAAACCCCCTCCTTCTGTCCTTTTCCTACTCATACATTCAAATGGGAAATGAGAGAGATGGAAGAGATCCTGTTTGCGCCAGTGGATCGAACTCAAAGAAGTCACAACTTGGTCGCATACCGCAGCACAGTTGATCTTTTTAGCATATTTTCCATGAACTAGACACATGTTGATGTCTTGGCTTCAGAACTAATATGTCCTCATTCAGAAGAAGTAATGTGATCTGAGTAGTTTAATGATTCCTTTTATGTATACCGGCCGATGCGAAAATGCACCACCCGTGATGTTATCTTCCAAGAAAATTGCGAACACTGGGGCTCTTGCAAACTTTTGCTACACAGGACTGAAGAGTTGATGCTTGTATAAAAACCTGTGAAAATGACGATGAGTACACGATAAAATCACGATATTCACTCACAGAATCGGGCAAAATGGTGGAGAGACGCAGGTATCATGGAAGATTCTTTTTTTAATTTGAGACATATCACTGTGTTCAAAATAAGACTTCTTTTGCCTATAAACATGTGACCGAAAATGCCCCCCTTGAGGTACCCCAAAGTTTTAAAAAAATTGATGGTTTCCGTAGAGACAGTGACAAATTCGACAGAAATCTCCCACGATACCTGCGTTGAACTTCCATTACAAGCTTGCCGTTATGGCAGTTTGTGAGTTTATTATTGAATTTTAGACTTTCTTAGCGTGATTTCCTTGATTTTCGCTGGTCTTTACATCAGATTGGACTATTTATTTGCTTATAGCAAAAGCTTGCAAGAGAGCCCCTTTAAGATTCTTTCCTCAAAAAAAAAAAAAAAAAAAAAAAAAAAAAAAAAAAAAAAAAAAAAAAAAAAGATAAAAAGATACAAATTGAGTGATTTCAAGCAATTTAGAAATATTACACCAAAGAAGTAAAACATATAAAAAATAGAAAATAATTATACGATATTTTTGAATGATTTCAAGTTCCAAAGTTTGCAAGAGCCCAGTTTCAGACTCGTTTCATTTGGAAAAAGAACAAGACGAAGAAAAAAAAAATTAAATTCAGAGGATATTTTCGAATCTTTAACAGCCAATTGAAATCGGAATTTTCGAATTTTCGAATTTTTCAATTATGGCTCTTGCATTGCACACGTTACATAAGAAAAACACAGTGTTTTCTTCAAGAATCTGCGGGCCTCGATTATTATTGAGTAAGAGAAATGTTACCTCTCACTCGATCCCTACCATCCAGGTTTTCGGCGCTATGGATCAATGCACATACTATATAACTGCGAAATTCGACCAACTGTGCCAAGCTGCCTCGAGCCCCCCCCCCCCCCCCATTCCTTATGCGTTTGCACACTTTCCACAGATTGGGGACTTGTTAGCGCCGGCGTTAGAAAGGGTCTTCGGCAAGCTGCAAAAATTTACCGAGAGACAATTCCAGCTCCGGCGGAATAAATTTTACAGTCCAGTTAACCATTTTCCATTCATGACAAATTTTTCGAATAAGGTTAGAAAAGAAAACTTACTCGGCACGAAATGATCTCTAATCGCAGAGGCAGGCCCGCGCTCAAAAAGTTTGTCCTCCTTCTTAAATACGAATCCTCGATCCTTAATTCAAGTTTTAAGTACGGCGAAGGAAGGGAAGCAGGGTGGAGGACGCAGGACGTCGAAAACGGGAAAATTGCAGGTGCATTCGCTTGAGAAACTATGGGTGAAATACGTTGGCGGATATTTACTTTGTCTCTTTTCCCTACGCAATCTCGACTCCCCTCCCTCCCTCCCTATCTGCCTATCTCTCTCTCTCTCTCGCTCTCTCTCTCCCTCTCTCTCCCAATCTCCCTCTCCTTTCCACCTTCTTTTTTATACTCCCGTCCTCCTTACTCTGTTAATCATAGCTTGAAACTGCTTCATTGTATTTACAAAGCGGCAACATTCATTTGATGACCCTCGGAAAAAATGTCCACTAAAAATGTCCAAGACGAATATTGTCCAAATAAATAAGAACAAAGCCTTAAAACCCGAGAAATGTCCGTGAGTAAAAAAAAATTCAGTACACTTATAAAAATCTCACTCGAGAGAAAGTTGTACTTCTCTTCTAACTTTATATCAACTCCGAGTCTGACACAATTTTCGTACGACATACATATGAAAGTCCAGTATTCTTGAGTTCCTATTTAATTATTTATGTATTTATTTACTTATTTATTTATTTGTTTGGCCAACCTCGAAATGTATCGTTTAATCTGTGATATCTTGTTTATGTCGGTAGTTTTACTCAAGGAACCAGGCATAATTATTAATTAAGCATTTCCGAGGACGTAGAATTCATAATCGCAGAAAGGACGCATTGGTTGTTTGATTTTTAATAGCCAAAAGCCGTTCAAAAATGCGCTTATGAGGAAAAGACATTTTGCATCAGAGTTTGTTTGGAACCAGAGATCAGACGGCAATCTATATGTATACGTAACATCGCTCTATACGGCACCAGGGACCGGCGATTCAACCAGGCCGTTGGAGCAATAGTGTATCACTGAAATGTTATCACCGTTGTGGAAGGGGCGGGAGTCCGGCGAGAATTCGGGTTATTCCAACCTTCAAATGCATCGTTTAATCTATATAATATCTTGTTGATTTTTGCAGTTTTAGTCGTGGAACAATAGGCATAGTTAAGCATTTTCGAGGACGTCAAATTCAAAATCGCAAAATGGTCACATGAACTGTTTGATTTAATGGCCCTAAACGTTCGTTCAAAAATGCTCTTATGGGGAAAATTCATTGAATCAGATTTCGTTTGTAACCAGAGATCCTCAGATGGCAATCGCTTCACTTTATAAAACAGTCTATAATCATGTCAGTTTCATCAGCTCACCGGGCCGATGACTTTTAGAACGCTCCCATTGGTCCACTCCATCCACTGTACTCCGACGCCAGGACAATACTCACTCTTTTGTCCCATGGTTGCCACACTTACGACGTACTATGATGAGTCCGTAAATTTAACGTAGCTGAATCAAACGGTAAATCGGGGCAATTTCCTCTCAAATATCCGGCAACACCGTATAACGCGCAATTACCGCGAATCTTCTTCGCCCATCTCGCCTGAATCAACCCCCCCCCCTTCCCAACCGCCACCACCTACGACCAATATACCGCCGTCCGCCCCACCTTGGTCACGTGGTCATAGAGCTAGCGGGAGGAGGGACCCCGCCATACCATACGCATACGGCATACCGCGAAAGGCTATAAGATTCAAAAGATACTTTTCTTTTCTCCCCTCCGCCTTATTGACGGCCCCTCCCCCCCTCCCCACTGCACCCCTTCCCGCGACAATCCACTCTCTCCCTCTTTGTGTCATCTTATCTTGTGTTATACAGCGTGACCCGATCCGATATACAAGGGATATAATAAAAATTCCTTCCATCGAGTTCCATTCGTGTCCATTCTGAAAACGCCATTGACGGCCTGGCATCGGCATGACAGCGTTGCCAAATCTCATTTTAAAAAAAACTAATTTAAATCAAGTCGATTAGCGTGCGAAGAATGTACGGTCAGATCGCAGGTATATTGTCGCGGGACAAAAAAGAAATGTCAGACGGAGAATCCTTAGATTTTGGCTTGGGTCCGCACTCCGCAGTGCTTACATTCTGTACATTAGCGGATACAGGGGGGGGGGCGAAGGGGGCGATCGCCTTCCCCGTTCAACCAAAAAAGCTGGAAAAGAGGGGGAGGGAAGGCGAAAGAAGGGGGAAAAGAGGAGAGTAAAATGGAAAAAGGGGTCACCGGGGGAGGGATCGAAAAATCCCAATTTCGCCCCCCCCCCGTTCGCGAGGGCTGGATCCGCCAATGATTCTGTAAGATATGAAATGCGGGCTGCCTACCTCCAGGAGTCATCTGACATTTTTTGGTGCCAACGACTGGCTCATGGGACTGTTGCACTGCACTTTTGCTGCAAGCGATTCAAGGGTTGATTCAGGTGTAAAAATTTCCAAAAATAACTATGGTAGCACGAACTCACGGAATCCACTCCTAAACACGGAGAATTCTGTTAAATGCGTGAGTATGATGGCGGCGTTGGGCACTAACTAAAATTGGAATGTTTCAAATGTAGCTGTTTGAATTTTGATGACAATTTCCAAAAAAACATTCTGTAACCAGCCTACATTAAAATTAAGCCCTTAAGAGGGGTGTGAGGGTCTCCCCCTGAACGTTATAGGGGGTGTGGAAGTCTCCCCCAGAGTTTATTTAAGGGTGGAGTCTGGGGATCTCCCGAAAGTAATAAAGGGGGGGGGCAGAATAATTTTGATGTGAGAAAGTGTTCGTGGGGTACTTCCTGCAATTTATTTTCGCAGGTTTTTACCTCTGAATATATTATCCTTAAATTGCGTACAGCAAAAGTGTGCAACAGTCCCATTGGCAACGTCGAGTAACGGCGAGCCGGCGACGCGATCGCAATTGGGCCCAGCTTTGCAAAGCTGTAAAGCCTGGCGAGGCGACCTTTCAACCGCGGAGCAGCGCGACTCACCTTTTAGTTTTTATTATTTGCCCCCCCCCTCCACAACTTACCTGCATGGACGATACGATAGGCGTTTATCGCCATCATTTCATAGTTATTATCCCCCCCCTCTCTCGTACTCCGTTCAACGGCTGGACTGAGCCGCCCACACTTTCCTTTGATCGCGTTGCTCTTATATGAGTCTTACGGCATTACTCCCCCCCCCCCCCCAAACCTGTATTCAAAACGCTCGGTATCACTTTGATGAGGATTCTTTCGGTTTTCTTCCTGTCTTATCTTCTTTCCTAAACCGTTTTAGAAAGAAAAAGAAAAAAAAAATATTGACCGTGCGGATAAAAATCAGTTTAACGATTTTGAAACACCATTTATTTTGTCGACCCTTCCAAACGATGAAGATGGTTTTGAAATCCTTTGGCTCTCCGAGACCCGTTTTACATCTTAACGCTTAAAGGACACAAGGATCCTCATAAAAATCGAAGTAATAGGATTATTATGATATGATGGAAAAACTAGATCGTGGGAGTTCAGAATTTAGATATTTTACGTAGTTTCTAAGAAGTTTGTTACGTTGAGCTCTGACGAAAACGAGATTTTACTTTTAATTTCATTTTTGGTCCTATAAACATGAAGAAAGACGTCATAGTACTTAGTGCAATTCAGGTGCCTTCAACTGAAATTAAGTGAAACTATTACTGAAAAGATAGACCTCACTGAAAAAACAGTTATCGTGAGATGTGAGATGTACCATAACTTGGTTTAAATTTTCGACAGTCCGAGAAAAGTGTAAATTTTACGTTTTTCGTGGTTTGAGTTAAATCAGTGGCGTCGCGTGCAATTTGGCAAAAATGTATTCTATCCATATAAACTCATGTAAAATATCGAATTCAGGGGGTGCACAGTGCACGAGGAAAATTCGATATATTTAATGAGTTTAAGTGGAGCAGTTGCATTGTTGCCAGATATCACGCGACGCCACTGAGTTCAATAGTTCGATCTTTTTCATGGATTCAAATGGAGTAATTGCAACGTTGTCGAATTGCACGCTACGCCACTGTTGACGATGTGAAAACGCAAACGCATTGGAGGAGGGACCCCACGACTCACGTCCCACGAACGCGACCCCAGTGTGTGTGTGTGTGTGGGGGGGGGGCTTGGGGGAGGGGAGGAGGGTGTTACACTTGGCTTCATGTCCAGCAAAACTCGTCTGCGAAGTTTCCAAAACCCAATAATATTTATACCACGCATCTTGGGATAGGAGGACAAGGGCCGCAATGACGCAATAGACAATGTACACTATAAGTGATCTATATAGTGATCGGAGGGTGAAGGAGTGGATGGGTGGGGGGTTGAAGTTAATTCAGGGTGGCTTGATCAAATTTCAAAACCGCAGAAAACTGGAGTCGCGAGGCTGCCGAGATAAAAGCGACGAAAGAGCCCCGTGCAAAAAAAAAAAAAAGGAAGAAGAAGAAGAAGATGAGAGAGAGAGAGAGAGAGAGAGAGAGAGAGAGAGAGAGAGAGAGAGAGAGAGAGAGAGAGAGAGAGAGAGGAGAGAAAAATGAGCTCAAGCTCTCGTTGCTCTATGCTCTCATATACTTATGATTATACTTCCTATAATAGTCCTGCTCCTTATTATCGTTGTTGTTTTTGCTGTTGTTGTTGCTCCGCTGCACTGGGTAATTGCATATGTGCCAAAGGTCTAAGAAGTAGTATTCCGTTCTGTTGCCAGATGGCGCCCGCTCTTGCAGGCTTTTTAATAGAAATGGACTGCTTTGGTCAACGAGCTAAAGCAAAGAGGACTTGTGGGACGTGATATTCACACTTCACGGAGGTAGAGGTAGTTTCAGAAGTGTAGGCGGACCAAAACTATAATCTTTGGCGAATTTTCAACTTTTATTCCTTCAAATCAATACCGAATTTGCTCCTGGCTTTATTCTTTTGTGTTTAAAGTTTTCCTCATTGAAAAGTGAACAGTCAATTTCATTTTTATTCATTTTCATCGAGTAATATCAGAAATAATGTTGACAAATTCCAAAGATTATCGGTCTTGGTCCGCCTACACTTCTGAAACTACCTCTAGCCATGATGGAAATCTCTAATGGAAATTTTCACACAGGCTCGGTCTGTTTGCCTCACTTTTTTCAACCTTTATATTTAAAAAAAAAAAAAAAAAAAAAAAAAAAAAAAAAAAAAAAAAAAAAAGTTGGAACTTGCAACACTGGAACAGTGTTAGCAAAGAGAGCATGAGTGTCGGCCGTAAATCATTGTAAGTGTGGAGTTCCATATTGATAGTACAAAACTGCGACAAAGTCAATCGCAACGCTGCATTTGTGTTTGTATAACAGTGATCGCTGTAAAAATAACTTGATAGGTCAAAGTGGGAATGAAAATTTACTTATAGCGTGTTGAAACAGTTGTTCACGAGGCGAGGTGAATACTGTGGTTTTGAAAATCGATTTCGATAGTGATTGTTCCTTTAAAATCGGATGACGCAATACCAATCCTAGCAAGCCGTAAAGTCTAGTTTAGTTATTTGGGACTTTTTTAGATTTCTCTCGCCTGAACCAAAGTCATCAGGAAGGAAATTCTTAATACCAATCCTAGCAAGCCGGAAAGTCTAGTCTAGTTATTTGGGACTTCTATAGAATTTTCCTCGCTTGAACCAAAGTCATCACGATGGAAATTCTTCGTCTTTATGGTTTCAGCTCTTTTTGTCTCAGATTAAAAAATGAATGTTAATATTGATCAAATGTCATCCGACACTCATCAAGGCCCTTAAGGAACGTAATATGAACTTGAAAAAAGCTCATTCGATTTTTAAGGGAGCTTAAACGGTCCATGAGAGACGAAATTCGCGGATACAGAGTATCCACAGCTTATTTCAATGTTCGATCTGACAAGACCGTGCGCCTTTGAAAAATCGATATCTCGATAGTGAATCGATGTATTGCAATTCGGTTTGCACCGGTCGAAAGCGCTTGCTTGTGACTGACAACCTCGAAAATTTCAGATCCATCCGAGTTTATTTAATGACCTTACAGGACCTCTCGCGGCCGCAGTTAGACATTTCTTGTCAGAGTTACGCTGAAACGGGGAGTAGTTCCCCCCCTAAGATGATATTTTTTGGCTCGAAACTGCATTGGGCCCTCTCGGGACATCATTGGGACCCGAAAAAAAGCGGAACCGATATAATACGGCACACGACTGGTTCGTGAGAGACGAAATTCGCCTTTTTCCAGCCTCCAGCGCCCCTCTAAGGTCGATCTGACAAGACCGCGCGCCTTTGAAAAATCGATATCTCGAGAACGAATCGATGGATTGCGCACTGCGGTTTGGATTGGGCGGTAGCTTCAGCTTTTAGATAATTCTTGAAAAAAATTCAGATCCATCCAAGTTTTTAAACGGATCTTATGGGACCTCCCGCGGCCGCAGTTAGACATTGTACGTGAGACTTACGCTGGAGTTGGGGCCACGCCCCCCCCCCCGATATAGACTTTATCGGTCCGACATTTGTCAGGGCCCTTAATGAACTTCATGTGAACTCAAAAAACTCACATATGACTTCTCACGGCGCATGCTAGGTCCATGAGAGTCGAAATTCGCGGATTTTAGAGAATCTTAGATTTCTGACCCTATACCGCGCGCCTTTGAAAAATCGATATCTCGAGAGTAAATCGATGTATCGCAATTCGGTTTGGACCGATCAAAAGAGTAAGCTTACCGGTACTCGCCGTTAAAATTTTGGATCCATCTGATTTCATTTTGAGACCTTACTTGAGTTACTTGGACCCCAGTTGGAATTATTTTTTCGGAGTTACGCTGGCAAGGGGGTCGCTCCCTCTCTTGGAAAACTGTGGAGGGGGCCCTTTGCTGGGGCATACATTCTATTTTTCACTTTTTTTTTTTTTTTTTTTTTTTTTTTAATTTTATATTTGTGTCTAATCTAAGTTGGGGGAGGAGGAGGAGAGTACCTGCAAGTCAACCGGCAATTTACTTTTGATAGTGGCTGCGGGTCGAGGGTGCGGATTGCGGACTTTTAACTTGTTGTGGGGTTTACAGGGTGGCCGTGTCTAAACTTATGAGAAAAGAAGGCAACCACAGACCGGAAGAACGTTCAATTTCTGGTTCAGAGACCATGGACAAAGACATGGGCACCCGCAAAACAATTGCCCGGAGGGGCAACTTTTTGAATGTCAATGGAAGGTCTAGGGGACACCACCTAGAGACGGGCAAGTCTAGAGAACCCCCCCCCCCCACTTCCGCCCAAAATAGAAAATAAATCAATTATCCTTCCAAATGGTAGAAATTGTAAGTGATTGTAGCATGTAGTTGTATCAAAAGTAATTCTATTTTTGACGTGTTTGATATTATGAATAAAGTGACAGCATCAGATGATAGAAATAGTAAAAAGCTAAGTACAACTATTCCTTCTTTATTTTCATTGTCCTGATGAATTCTAAGAGTTAACCTATTTAAATTAACAAAACCAAAACTCTTGCCTATACATTCTCTAATCATGTAATTATCGACCAGAGGATTCTGAATTTTCAAGGAAGTTCGCAAAATTCTCGTTGCCAACGGTAGTTGCCAATGTAGACACGTTCATACTAGTAGATTTTAAAACTTCTTTCGGCGAGGGAGATGACGGGTGGGAAGTATGATGTCGTCTGAATCAGGAGGGGGTGGGGTAAAAATCAGGGGGAGGTCTAGATCTGGGGGGGAGAGGAATCCTGAAACTGGGGGGCGAGCTGTATAGTGGCAAGGGGCGGTTGGGCACCACTGCTTAGGGGGGGGGCTACTTCCCGCCCTGCCCCCCCCTAAATTACGCCCCTAATTAAAATTGTAAAGTAAACTAAGAATAAAGTTTGTTAACTCTTACTCCTTTCGTTATTATTTGATCTTCGAATGTTCCGATTCTTTTTTATTGTAAAGTTTTGATTTTTCTGAATTAGGGGGGGGGCGCCGCGCCGCCCCTCGGGGAGCGCCCATTGACAGATAAGGGAGAAAGGTAAGTGTAGGAATTTGCACGGGAATCCGGCGTAGTGTGCCGCAAAAATTACTACCAATGGCGGATCCAGAAAATTCTTTTAGGGGGGGGGGGGGGGCTTCACGTCTATGAATTTTCAAATTTGCAGGGAGGAATTTATGCGATTTTTTCTGTTGAAAAAAGGCAAAGGCTACCGTGAGTTGGGGGGGGGGGCGTGCCTTTCCCGAATCCGCCGCTGATTACCATGTAACACTGGGCCACGATGACCGATGTCGCATAAAACCAGGTAGAAGACCCGTGGCGGGCGTGGCATCCGTGATGGCTGTGAAATTGGGATGAAGTTGATGGACACACATCATTCATGCAATCTGCATAACGCGGCAAGCAACTGTTGTAGGCGTAGGTGCAGTAGTTCGTGGGGAGGGCAAAGGGGACGGGAGGTCGTCGCAAAACCATGGACGAAGATATAACTAGTTATATCTTCGTCCATGGCTCGGAATGGTCTTAAAATTTTCCTTAGGATTTGATCTAGAACGCAACGTTCTTACATTTTCGAAAAGTTAACTCTAGCTCTCGCAATTAACGATTAAAGGCGGAAAAAGCATGGTTTCTGGACCGCGGAACAGTGGCGTTATCTAGCGGATGAGAATCTTACTACAGGTCGCTGAGGATTCACCTTAAAACGCAACGCCGATCGCGTTCCCCAAACGAACTCTTTTAGCGGACCGAAACATCAACAATAACAGGATTGGAAATTTGAAATCATCTAAATGCATTTTAAATCGCAGAATACACGAACCATGGACACAATCCTCTGATATAAAACCCCAATATCTCATACAGAAAATTTCGTTGAAGTCTGATCCAAATTAGTAACGTAATTACATTCCCAAAAATGCTTAACCTCAATCTTGGCCAAAAACTCCCGCCACAAAGAAAAAGCGACAAATTGGGAGGACACCGGATTGGTGGAATCACATGGGTCAATCGGTCCTCGAGGACCCGTTCTCGATACTGAAACCAAGCGATCCCCCGAGCGGACCCCCGAACCATGCCGTTCCTATAAGAAAAGCATTATTGACCTTGTAGAAACGATTTCAATAGAGCATGACACTCATGCTCTAAAAAAAGTGACAAATACATTTGAAATTGGTTATAAACGAAAGTGAAAGTGTTTTAGAGTGAATATCTGAGCACAGAAATTCACAAGACTGTTTCTTCTGGAAGGATTTGCACGATAAAGAAACTGGCACATGACAGACAAAATGCAAAATTTTCTCACCTGATAGCCACTCCGCAGATAGTGTCCAGATAGCATCTCTAAAACACTTGCACTTTCGTTTAAAACCATTTTCCACTGGATTAATTGAAAAAAAAGGATTTAAGCAATGAGCTATAACTTTAGAGTGGCACATCAAGAAACGTTCCGCTGGTTCATTGTCGTCACCTAGGGCGCCGCCATCTTGCCGTAAAAATCGACTTTGAGGGTTTTGTAGGTTGTTTCCGGTCGTTTCGTGAACAAACTCGGGCATCGCCGGAAACGACCTACAAAACTTAACCCGAAACCTTGGAATCTACCGTCCAAATTCCCGCCAAATTCCGCGGAACGACCTACAAAATTTAACCTCGAACCTTGGAATCTGCCGTCCAAACTCCGCTTTTTCCCGGGTTTTCTTCTACCCTGTGTGGCACAAGGTGGACCAGCCCGCTAAAGCCCTAAAGTTATAGCTCATTGGAGTTAAGGTTAAAAAAGTGAGGCAAACAAACCAAATTCAAACCACCCATGCTGCCACACTTTGAGATAGGACTTTTAACATGTATGGCTCCATCTATCGCTATGGCTTGTTCTTTTAGTGGATCAAAATACCTTATCGAAGACGGTCCGAGGACCTCTCTGGTTCCAAACAAACTCTGTACAATGTATTTTCCCCATAAGCACATTTTTGAACTGAAATTTTGGCTATTAAATCAAACAACTTATGCGACATTTTTGCGATTATGAATTCTACGTCCTTAGAAATGCTGAATAATGCCTTGCTCCACGTGTAAAACTGTCGAAATCAACAAGATATTACAGATTAAACGATGAATTTGGAGGTTGGCATCACTCGAATGTTATTTTCGTTGTTGTGGAATGGGCGGGAATCCGACTAGAATTCGGGTGATTACAACCTCCAAATGCATCCTGTAATCTGTGTTATCTTGTTGATCTCGGCAGATTTACTTGAGAAACCAGGCATAATTAAGTATTTTTGAGGACGTAGAACTCATAATCGCAGAAAGGTTGCATTAATTGCTTGATTGAATACCCAATATTTCCTTCAAAAATGTACTCACTTAGGTATTCGGGGAAATACTTTGAGTCAGATCAGAGTTCATTTGGAACCAGAAAAACTCATCGTATATCAGTGTGAAAAACTAGCGAAAAAAATGATAATGATACACGGAAAAAAACTACGGTGAAAATAACCATACGGATACTTGATTTTGGCACCTGCTAGATGTTATGGTAATGTTAACCAGAAGTATACTATGTTTTGACTAGGTACTAGGTGATGTTACCTGATTACATGTCGAATTTACTCAAAGTATCGGTAAATGTACCATACTTCTGGTCAAGTTTACCATAACATCTAGCAGGTGCCAAAATCAGGTATCCGTATGGTTATTTTCACTCATCTTTTTTTTCCGTGTACACATCTTGTTCAAATGGGAAAATAGACTTGAGAGCAGACCGGGTCATCCCGAGGGAATCCTAACGCCTCCTTGACAAAGGCCTCTCAATGCTACCTGGGGCTACCCCTCTGCTCTTCGGGGCATCAAAAATGTTAGTTTAAATGGAAAAAAGGCTTACGCATAGAGGGAGACCCGGTCATGTCGGGGGCTCCCTAACGCTTACATGGCAGTGAGTTCTCAAAACGTCCCATCTGCTCTTCCGAGGTAGTATCGCTGATGTTGCTTTAAACAGGGAAATAGACTTACGATCAGATCTTTTCATCAAGGGCCTCCTAACGCTTTCTTGACAAAGGGCTCTCTGCTCTTCTGGGGTATCCTCAATCAGTAGCGTACGCAGAAATATGTCTCTCTTTCTCTTCTCTCGTATAAATGTATGTGCTGGAAAAGGAAAGCAATAGGGGCAGAAGTCTCGTTTTAGCCCCTGCTCCTGTCCTTTTCTAACACAGGTGCTCTAATGGAGCAAGAGAGAGAAAGACAAATTCCTGCGTACGCTACTGTCCTCAATGTTACTTTACATGGGAAAACAGACATGTTCGTTCATCTCCCAAAATCCTAACGCCAACAATAGTTATATGGAATGAAAAAATGGGACTCTTGCAAACTTTTGCTGCAGGATATTAAAGATTTGAATCTTGCATAAAAACCTGTAAAAATAAAGATGGGTGCAGTAAAAAATCACGAAATGCACTCTTAGAGTCGGGCTTAGTGGCGGTATAGCGCAGGCATCATGGAATATTTCCTATCTAAATTGAGACGTATCTTTGTGTTTCCGTAGAGAAAGTAACAACACAGAATAATACAATCAGAACGGAAACTCCCATAAGAGCCAATGGAAGCAAGTTTGAAATTTAACGGCACCAATAGGCAACGCTGTGGTCCTATATCCCAACATGGCGGACGTGTGTGATTTGTGTTGAGACTCATTTATTTCTGTAAATTCTGAAAAGAAATCTTAAGTTTCTGGCCTCACTTTTATTCTTTTGGTAATTCAGAATAACAATTATCTCGGATAATGTCCTATATTTTTCTTTTCGCGCGCGAATCCAGATGTAAACATCCTATATCCCAACATGGCGGACGCGAAATGAATTTGCTTCAAAGTCCGACAGAGTTTCCATTCTGGTTGTATTATTCTGTGGTAATAAATTAGACAGGAATCTCCCATAATACCTGCGTAGCTTCGCCATTACGATCTTGCCGTTACAATAGTTATCTCAGTTTAATACTCAATTTTAGACTTCTTTTGTGTGGTTTTCGTGATTTTCGCAGTTTTTACATCAGATGGGACCAGTGGCGCACCGAAGGGGGTGGTTTTAGGGTCAAAACCCTCCCTAAGCATTTAGATTTTGCCCTGAAAAAGATCATCGTCGGCCAAAATTTCTTTCAAAACCCCCCCTAAGGCCTCAAAAAATGAAAAATTTGCGGTGAAACCCCCACCAAACTAAAGTTCTCGGTGCGCCACTGGATGGGACTATTCATTTGTTCACAGCAAAAGTTTAAAAGAGCCTCATTGTATCAGCACGGGCGATCCTTCCATAGGAGACTTGGCAACCATGCAAGTTACATTGTCTCTTGCGCGGGAACTTTAGTCGTAGCGTACGGAGAGTGACTTTACCTGGCCGCCACGCCAAGCCAAGCCACGCCACCACTCGAGTGGGAGTCGAGGAATGCGGTCGCTGGGAGAGAGAGAGCCGTAGCGTAGTCGGAGAGTCCTGTGCTCTCGGTACACTCTCTGTGCTTACACTCGTTGTACAGAGAACACTCTCTCATTGTCAAGAAGAGCTCACGCGGTTCCTTCACTTTTATTTTTCTGCCGCCCTCGTTCGCACCCCCCCCTCCCGGGGTTTTGGTTTTTGTTTTTACTTTCTCACTCTAATGAAATTAGAAAAATTGAGAAAGTATTGCAATGGCGCAGAGATTTTGGATGCATTTTGTTTCGATACTTGGCCCGATGCGACTAAGTCAATCATGATAATTATAAAATAATTGGCTCTTATCATGCCTAGTACTATCCTAAAGAACATCCATCCATGATATTTCAATATTTCTTAACCATATGTGCTAGGGAGGAGTAAATGCACAAAATTTCTGCGGCGTCTGTCTGTCTGTAGTCATGAACGTGAAACCCAGCATAACTTTTGAACTGCTGATCCATATGCATCCAAATTTTTCAAAGATGTTGCTTTTAACATTCCCCAGAGGGACTTTTTTTGTTTTTGTTTTGTTTCTTTTTAAATTTAAATTTTTAAGTTAGTTATGGATGAAAAATGGTTTCCATTAAAATCAATGGGAAAATGGGTCAAAAAAGAGAAAAATTTAAATATTTTAAAGGGGGGGGTCTGGGGGTCTTCCCCAGAATACTAAAGGGGGTCTGAGAGTCTCCCCCAGAATACTAGAGGGGGTCTGGGGGTCTCCCCCAGAATACTTAAGGGGGGTCTGGGGGTCTCTCCCAGAATACTTAAGGGGGGTCTGGGGGTCTCTCCCAGAATACTTAAGGGGGGTCTGGGGGTCTCCCCCAGAATAATAAAGGGGGGTCTGAGGTATTCCCCAGAATACTTAAGGGGGGTATGGGGGTCCCCCCAGAATTCTTAAGGGGGATCTGGGGGCCCCCCAGATAAAAATGGAGGGAGAAAGTGTTCGAAGGGTGTTCCCTACAGTTTATTTTTAAAATATAATGATCGTAAAACCGATATTCTAGATCCTTCCCGAGTCTCCCAAAGTTTCAAGTCTAAGATTGGCAAAGCAAGCGTAAAGGATCGAATCAACCGTATTGAATCAACGTAGAAGTATCGCGATTACCGTATGAGCCCGCAAGACAGTGGCGTAGCGTGCGATTTGGCAACGTCGCATTGCGTCCATTTAAATCCTTGTAGAAGGTCGAATACGAAGGTGTTCGATGAACACCCAATAGTTCGATCTCTTCCATGGGTTTATATAGGGACGAACTGAAACGTTGCCAAATTGCACGCTATACCACTGCCGCAGGATCAACTCATTTCTAAAAATTCTCGTTACGAAACTGGACATTCAATAGGTGGATTGTATTATATACCTGATTTCCTTAGTTTATAATCGGTTAGACGACTATGGCCATTTCAGAATAAAATTCCATCTTCAAGTCTTGGGTAGAAAAAACACAAATCGAAAAAATTTTTTCTACCCAAGACCTGAAGATGGAATCTTATTCTGAAATGGCCATAGTCGTCTAACCGATTATAAACTAAGGAAATCAGGTATATAATACAATCCACCTATTGAATCTAATTAAACCTGATCATGAAATTTACTCATTTATCATCATTTATTCGAAACTGGACATTTTTCTCCGCGTATCTTACTGGTTGCCTAGAAGCTGCCACGATGATTGTCCTTTGTCCGTTTGAAGCCATTAAATTTCCGGCAGTGAATATACTTAGAACTCAACTATAGAAACTTTAGAAAAGTTCCAGTATTGATTTAAGCCAAATTAACCCTTTTTGTGGACTACTAAGTAATTTCATGCAACGTGACATTTGAATTCACTGTGAGCCACGCACGGAGAATATCCGATTCGGGAGAGAAAACCGGCATTATGGAACATAGCCGTAGCCAGGATATTGTCTTTCTCTCTCTTAGCGTATTTGAACGCATATGTTAGAAAAGGACAGAAAGAGGGCTGAAGTCACGTGACAGCCCCTATATCCATCATTTTCTAACACATGCGTTCAAATGGGCTAAGACAGAGAAAGACAATATGCTGGCTACGGCTATGTTATGGAACATTTTACAACTAAATGAGTCATCTTAACGACTTAGAGATGTGGGCCGGAGCCTGGGAAATCCGCACAATTGATATTAAAATGTAAAACAAAATTCGGAAAAAAAGAAGAAGAAAAAAATACCGTGGCAGCAATTGCGGAGTCCTCCGTACAAACCGAGCAACGAAACTGTTGCAATTAACCTGCAAGTGGGTAATTTGTCACTGCGAGCGGTTAATGGCCTTACCGCAGCACAAATGACTCGCGATATCTTCCACCAAATTGCCCGCCTCCGCCCTCCAACCCCCCCCCCCGCAACCGCCGCAGCAAAGAGCAAAGAACAAAATAAATCTAGATGATGAGATAAAAGATCTGGAAAGGGGGGGGAGGATAAAAAAAAGGTGGTGGTAGGGGAGGGAAGTTGCATCACAATTTTTTGTGGCTTCTTACATTTACCAATTAACGCTCCTGACTACCTCTTTTTCTTACCCTCGACCCCCCCCCCCCCAGCGCGCATAATGAACGTAAATGAGTTTCAGTTTCCGCAGCATCATTTGCGCCGACTGAAATGAGCGCCGCATTGAGTATCTCTGAGGGAGTTTTTAAGACACGATTTGGGTTTCTAGTTTGAAAAATTCGAACTCTCTCTCTCTCTCTCTCTCTCTCTCTCTCTCTCTCTCTCTCCCCCTCTCTCTCTCTCTCTCTCTCTCTCTCTCTCTCTTTCCTTCCTTCCTCTTTCCCTTCTTTTCTTCAGGGAGAACTGTTTATTATAATTTCGCTGTTGAACATATCAATGAAAGGGGAATTTATAATTGGTTTAAGTTTAAACACCCGATTCGTATAAATGAATCCCTGGTAAAAATCCATGGGCGGAGCTAGCAATTTGGCAACTGTGGATTCTTCCCATTTGAATGTATGAGAAACAATCGATTAGAAATTGGGCCATGGCCCCCTCAAGAATCGACTGTTTCCTATACAATCAAATGGGAAGAATCCAAAGTTGCCAAATTGCTTGATCCGCCCTTGTAAAAATCCTCATCAAAAGTCATCAAAAAAATCTCAATAATGAGATTTAGAATCCGATCTCGTGTTGATCTCACAATGATCTCATGATGAATAGAAATCATATTGAGTTCAGCATGAAATCATCGTGAGATCAACATGAAATTAGATTCCAAATCTCAAGCTGAGATTTTTTGTTAATTTCTGATGAGGATTTTTACCAAAGAATGTGGTTAGTTAACAATGTTTTTCCTCCATTTGAATCTACGACAATAATCGAATGCTGGTGAAGCGCTGTTTCCCTATCGAATCGATTGTTTCACATAGAACCAAATGAAGGAATAACACTGTTGCCAAAGTGCGCGAGCTGCTACTGTTTTATGGAGCCTCCTTCCGGAGACTGCCTTAACTTACGACGAAATAAGAGTACTCGTAGCCATAGCCGTAGCCAGGATATTGTCTTTCTCTCTCTTGGCCCATTTGAACGTATGTGTTAGAAAAGGGTGGATATAGGGGCTGTCACGTGACTTTAGCCCCTCTTTCTGTCCTTTTCTAACGCATGCGTTTAAATGGGCCAAGAGAGAGAAAGACAATATCCTGGCTACGGCTATGCTCGTAGCCAATGGTGTCGCGTGCCATCTGGCAACAATGCAACTGCTCCATTTAAACTCATTAAATATATCGAATTTTCCTTGTGCACTGTGAACCCCCTGAATTCGATATTTTACATGAGTTTAAATGGATAGAATACATTGTTGCCGAATTGCACGCGACGCCACTGCTCGTAGCAGTAACATTAACAAATCATTATCGGATGAACTTTTCTGCCGTTCTAGGAAACGAGGCGTCCCCCCCCCCCCACCGGAACGTTGTCAGTGGCATCAGGGGTAAAGAAGAGTCGTGGTGTTTTCTTCCCTTTTTTCCGTTCTCTTGTTTCCTCTCGGAAAACACAACTTTTAATTTAAAGTTCTCGGGTATTCGGTTGAGTTTAAAACTCCTCCTTAACTATTGAAGCAACGAACTTGAGCTGTGGACTTATACGTTTAAAAGTACGAAGTAAAAGCTAAGTTATTTTTGTACATTTTTAAGTGCTCGCATATGTTAAAAGTTAAAGAGGGCTTGTGTCTCGTATTTACACAGACTGACTCCGTATGAAAAAAAAAAAAAAAAAAAGGAGGAATTAATTTCAGCAAAAATTGTCGTCGGAGAAGTTTCTGCAAGATCACGAAGTTTCAAAGTCTCTCCTCTCAAATGGGAAGTTTTCCGCCGTACTTAAAGTGGTTATAACGACTCAAAGCCGAAAGTTAGTTTTATTTTCTAGATCTCGTTTCACAGTAAATCCCGATGGTAGAGAATTTGATCATCGTTTAAAGGTGGGTTTATTTTCTAGATCTCGTTTCATAGAAAATCCGGATGGGAAATTTTAATTTCATATTAATTTAAAAGAGAGTAAAGTATATACTTGAATATACTTTGTTGCCAGTCTTTGAGCTTTGTATAGCGTCTTTCGGTTGTGAAAATATTCAAGATGAAGTCTCCCCTGGAAGTTCGAGTCGAGTATCTTAAATAATGTCAAAGCTTAAAAACCACCGACAACAATCAATTAATAGACTGGGACCAAATAATGTTCGGTCCCAAGTGTGACTTACACTTACGCATGGTCATGGTGACCGTGCGTGAGCTCTTCGATTGGTCGAAACCGCACGCAAGATGCACGCAATTCAATGCTAGGGACCGAACATTATTTGGTCCGCGATACTTGTGAAAGTTATGTTTTGCATTGGTAGGGGGGGGGGGGGGGGGTTCAGGTCGTTTAGTATAAAAGGCGGTAAACTACTATTACTAAGCTTGCAGCCGAAGTTTGCAACAGCTTCATTTTTGCTTAAAAATCTATCTTAAACGTCCACAGAAATCTCAAGGTGTTTTGGTTCAAAACGTTTGCCATCTCTTTTTCTTTCTTCCTCTTCCCATTTGACTATTATGTGCTAGAAAAAGATAGACAGAGAAGCCATCTCGAGACATTCGTCCCTTCCTCGGTTCTCTTCTAACACAGACGTTCAGGTGAGGGGGGAAAGGGAGAACCAGAGAGAGAGAGAGAGAGAGATAGAGAGAGAGAGAGAGAGAGAAAGAGAGAGAGAGAGAGAGAGAGAGAGAGAGAGAGAGGGAGAGAGAGAGAGCCCTGGATCCATCGATCCGCCTCTGTTCGCGCATCCTTTTGAACTTTCACAAATTGCTTTTGATGGTGTTTACAAATCGGAGCTCGCAGTGATTTTCAACTCATCTTACACTCTAAAGACTTCCCGAATCTAAAGGGGGAAAAAACCCCGTCGAATTGTAAGAGGAGTTTGAAAGAAAAGTGGTCTGTGAGTGTGTGTGGTGTGTGAGTGTGTTTGTGGGGGGTTGTATGTGTATGTACTCAGAAAAGAAGACATATGCGAACAAAAACTCGAGATTTTGTTTAATCAACTGATTAAAACTAAGAAAAAACAAAACTAAACTAAACGCAAAAACGAGTGTTTGAATAGTCACTTTGACAAAGCACTGCAAATTGAGAAGGTGGTGTGCAGAAGAGCAAGTAAAAATGAATAGTAAGGAATAGGATTGGTAACATTGTAGGACAAAGCCACGTGAGGTCGAGTCTTGCACTGGAAATACTGGAATCTTGCGGGCTAAGAACTCTGATCAAGGTCAACCGACTAGAATTTTTGTTTTTTATTTTTTTTCGCACGAGGGTCGCTCAAAAAGTAAAGATAACACTTTATTTTTAGGGTTTCTACTGCCCTAAAAAAAACGCAATGCTTTACTTCTTCTCTTGACTCTGAGGAGCTCAATAACTTACGTTGATTTTCAAAAGAAGCAAAATTGTCAGAGGTATCGAACATTTTCCGCACTGCAGACTCAAAATATTTCCTGCCACATTCACTGACATTCTCAGCAGTGACGTCGCGTTGCATGCAGTAGGGCGACGCTGCATTCTGTCCATTTAAACGCATGAGAAAGGTCGAACTATTGAAGGTGCACAGTGCACTCCCTCGAATCGATATTTTGCATGGATTTGGGTGAGAAAATTGTAACGTTGCCATACCACATAAAACGCCTCGGGCTCTCTGACTCCGTAACTGCAGCTCTGTGCAAACAAACTATATTAACCTTAAAGCTCATCGTTTATGAAAAGAGACATTAGTTTTGAAACGAAACTCACGGAATTCTTTCTCGATTATACCATCACGCAGCACTTTTCAATGTAAAAGAAACTAAACCAAGGTAGACTAATACAGGCAGATGCATTAGCCTTTTTGGAGGGTCCAGTCCATCTGGTCCCGGGTCAGCTGGCCTACGGATTTTAGGCCTACAAGAAAATTGACCTACAATATTCGACCTACAATATTTTAGTCTACATTATTTTGCCTACTCTACAATTTGACCAACACAGTTTTTTACCTTATTAAGATTTGGCCTTACATCGATTTTAGTCAAATAGGACCTTCATGTTTTTTATCCTAAAGAAACGTAAATTTTAAAGCAGCCTCCTTTTTTCAAGTTATGAACCGTAACTCTCATTCCAATCATAGACTCTTTTCAGAGCGAAAAATATATCAACTGTTACATCATCATAGGTAACCATAGCAAAATGCCGCATCTTATTCTTAAACTGACAGTTTATTAGGTCTTCGTGCTGGCTCAAATCCCACCCCACCACGAGAAAGTATAAAGCAAATTAGGCCACAACTACTACCTGTAGAGTGTAGATCTCATTCCGTATACTACCTGTAGTATTTTTAGGCTAAACAACATGAAGGTCTTACTTGACTAAAATCAACGTAAAGCCAAATGAATATTAGGGAAAAAGCCGTGTGGGTCAAATTGCAGTGTAGGCAAAATAATTTAGACTAAAGTATTGTAGGTGGAATGTTGTAGGTCAAATTTCTTGTAGGCCTAAAATCTGTAGGTCAACTGACCGGGGACCTTTTTGGATTATACTTCTCTCGGAAGCTTGTAGGTTAGCGACAGCGCCGGCTCGTGCAATGTGGCAACATCGGATTCTCACCATTTAGACCTACATAAAATGATCGATCTTCAGGGGCTTCACCGAATCCCTAAGAGATCGATACTTTTGCACAGGTTCAAATGGCAGAGAACATGGTTGCCAAATGGTACGAGCCGTCACTGGTTAGCAACGTCAGTCAGTTCATAAATCAGGGATCGTAAATCGAAAAACGTCATCCATCAAACGGAGTCTACGCATATGTATATCAACCTCGTGAACTGGCCAATCAAAGAATCACAGCTCGCACTTCGTAACGTAAGTCGGTTCACAACTTCCTTGCATTATATCCACCATATTTTTATGCATCTACCTGTATCAATTCACCTGGAAACTGAACGATTTATAAAAGGATTTACCGAGTCACTGAAGAGTCCTGGTTCCTTCATTCCATTGCTCGTGTTAGGGCTGCCACCTGCAACAATACAAGAACAAAGACAAAGATGAGAAAGATGCGAAAAGAAGCGTCGAGAAGATGCGTTGGGGCAGCGTAGCCATTTTTCCGGATAGTTATCTAAATTTTTACCCCTTGGACTTCAAGTAAAATTTTGTAATTTGCAAGAAAATCTGGCAACATTGCGTTTGCTGATAGGCAAAATGGACACTGCGGAGTACGGATATTTAACTATCCACTGAATTTGTATCTCTATCTCTCATTGACAAAGAAAGATATTTCAAATCGTCATTGCTTGCAAAATAATATTTCATCAAGCGCCTTCAATTACCGGGATAGGCTAAATGAACACTGCGGAGTACGGATATTTAACTACCCACTGAATTTGTATCTCCTATCTCTCATTGACAGTAAAAGCTACTCCAAATCGTTAAGACTTGACAAATAATCTTTCATCGAGCGCCTTCAATTACCAGGCTAGGCAAAACCAACAACATGGAGTACAAATATTCAACTACCCACTGAATTTGTATCTTCTTCTCTCATTTGCAGTGAAAGATATTTCAAATCGTCATTGCTTGCTAAATAATATTTCAGCAAGCGCCTTCAATTACCGGGATAGGCAAAATGAACACCGCGGGGTACGAATATTTAACTACCCACTGAATTTATATCTCCTCTCTCATTGACGGTGAAAGCTACTCCAAATCGTTAACACTTGACAAATAATATTTCATCGAGCGCCTTCAATTACCGAGATAGGCAAAATGAACACCAAAAGTACGAGTATTTAAGTACCCGTTTAATTTGAGTGGTATAACTTACGGTATAGTAAAAGGTTTCAATCCGTTCAGTAAGGCCGAACTGTTGAATATGCCACTTCCAGATTTGCAGGTTTGCGCATAAATGAACGCATGTAAAATATTTGAATTTTTCGGACTCATTTCCACTAAAGGGATCTAACTCGATTTTTTATGTTGCCATTTTCACTTGACTTTAATATTATTATAAAATTAGACCTAGTGCAACGAATTTCTTGAATTTTTTAGGAACTTTCTTTCCAAACTTTCAGTTTTAGTCCTGAAAATACCAAGCAATTTTAAACATCAGATTATTTTTAAGGGAATTAGAAAAAGTGTTTATTTAATACAGTTTTAAATTTATAAAACGCAGCGTTGCCAGACTGTTTGCGACGTCTCCGATAAAAGATCCAAATAAAATAGACATAAGACCTGAAAGCACAGAATGACACACTCAGAATGGAAACTCCCATGAAAGCCAATTGAAATATTTTTTTCGATCTGTTTTGTTGTTTTATCGGCAAGATGGCGAACATATCTCTGTCTCCGTCTTTCGCATTGCTTTAGATGGAGATACTTTCGAAGTTGTCAAGATGGCGGACCAGAAAATAATGCTTCAGATTGAACTGAACTTTCAATTCTGATTGTAGTATTCTGTTTTTAAAGAATCGCATGTGAACGAAGCGTATTTTCGTCATTGGCGGATCCAGGAAGTTATGCTTCCCTCTCTTTCCCCATTAGAGTGTGTGTGTTAGAAAAGAACAGACCAGGAGAAGTCACGTGATTTTCGTCCCCTCTTCTATCCTTTTCTAACACATGCGTTTTAATGGGAAAAGAGAGAGAAGGGCAATTTATTGGATCCGCCAGTGATTTCCGTGAACCAAGTCAGCTGAAATGAACTTGAATCTTGTCAAAGAACGAGTCCTATTTGATGGTCACAAAGAGGAATCGTGATCCATTAGGTTAATGTTTGGCTCACTGATAATGTTACTGTTCCGGTGACAATGTAGTTTGGTTTATGGTTCGTTAGAGGGCGCTCGTTGGCTCTACATTCACGTTCTCGTTGACGCTTGCTTTTCCTCGGAGTCCTCGGACGCTTCTTGTGTGTGTGTGTCTGCGTGAGTAAAAGTGAAAATGTATACGTGACGAAGAAGTTTGTGGGTGGGTATCTGAGTCGGTCTGTGGAGAACTATAACCATTATTCGGATGGGTTTCTGGTGTTTATCGAGCGTGAGGGCGCTGTGCTGGCGAGGACCTTCATGTCTTCACGCAAGGGGTTTCCGCTAGGATCGTAGAACGGTCTAGAGCAGGACAAAACGATTCAGAGTTAAAGTTCCATTTATTCATCCGTTTATTCATTTATTTATTTGGATTCAGTTCGTTAGAACGAGTCGTTCTACGCAGAGACAAGAGAGACCAGGCATTGGCCGATCGCGCTTTGGACGATTTCATTTTCGGGGATTCAACCAATACCGTCTATAAGCATACCTGGCTGATTTTTTGAGGTTAGGGTCGTCTTTGTATACATACGCTTATGGAAAGGGAAATCTTGGTGAAAATCAAAATTGTGATTTATCTCCTCTGTAATTTTCAACTCTTCACTGCTTTGTGGAAGTAAATACGCCCAAAACTTTCATTATTGACTTACTTTTCCAATTTTGGTTTAACTTCAAAAAACCAACCAAAGAATCGATGACGTCACAAGCGGGCCATAAGCTTGCATATGTATACCAAGACGAACATAACCTCCCCAATCTCAAACAGAGCAGCCGGGTATGAGTAGAGACGGTATTGATACAACCATACAACATGAGGAACAACATCCAACGGCTCCTATGTGGATTGTTGACATATGACCAAAACAATGGCCTTTTGTTCTGATTGACTACGATTTAACGAACATCAACATCTTTGCTCAACAGTCCGCATGGCACAGCTGTTGGACGTTGCTTTGTTGCGACCCCGAAAAAAAAAAATTGCCACTATGAGCGAGATATGTAAGTGCGTGGTCTCTGTTGTCTCTGGTTCTAACAAGTCGATCGAATATTTAACGTCCGAGAATTGTCTTTCTCTCTCTCCTTCCATTTGAACTTATGTGTTAGAAAAGGACAGCAGAGGGGGCCATCACGTGACTTTGGCCCCCTCTTCTGTCCTTTTCTAACGCACGTTTTCAAATGGGAGGAGAGAGAGAAAGACGATTCTCTGTATCCGCCCATGGTATCAGCCTCTCTATTGCTATAGCTCGTTGAAATGGACCGAACACGTATATGAGAGGAACTAGCGGGGACAAAGATAAATGGCCCAGGTTTGCAACACGCAATGCACAGTATACCATTCAACACATGTATTACGTGTGTTGCGTATTGCATATCCTGACCAGGTATATCTTTGTGCCCGCTAGTACGTCTCCTCGTCGTCTAACTGTTTCCATGCACCCAATCCTAATGAATCTACCTGTATTAATCTACCCTGACTGTATAAGTCACCGCTAAACGAAAACGATTCGAGCAAACAATCTAAGGCCTGTGCTCACAGAATCGTTTCGAAACAAAATTGAGCGGCGGGAAGAAAACGAGGATGAAAAAGAAGTCCCAACGCTGCACAATGGTCAGAGATCGGAAAAAAGTGGCCAAAAGTAAGAAAATAAATTTTTCGCCGATTTCTAACCAATTTATGATTTGTAAACTTTCTAGTCCAATTTTAATCGCAGACAACGCTTTTTACAATTAATTTAAAGTACAAAATAATGTTAATCGAAAGTTTTAAGTAAAGTTCAGAGAGCCGAAAACGATGATGTTTCATGACTTTTTTTTCACTGATTTTTGTTGCCACTTTTTATCGACTTCAAACCGTAGTGCGGTGGTACGGTGTGCGAATTCCGCTTCAGAGCTCATATTAAATTTAATTAATCAGTAAAAACGCGGTTAAATTTTCGATACCTAAACAAACAAGGAGCCCCAGACCGGAAGGAAGAATAACTGGGGGGAGAGGTAAAGGGGAGGGGGAGGGTGGCGGTTGTGTCAGACAGAGCATGCATTGAGGCGGTCTCAGGGATGAAATGCCCAAAGTCGTGAGGTTAGCTCTTTTAAAACGGATCACCAGCATGGTTCAATTGATATTTCCGCGGAAGAGCCCACCGGTTATTTTAAAGGCCCTTCTTTTCGAAAGGCAGACTGCCATTGTTGAGCGAGGACAACAAGGCACCGCAGTGCGATCTCGTGAGCAAACATGGCGTTCGCTCACGTTCGCGAGTCGAGTATAGACTATAGAGTCGACTCGCATTTCGTTTTTGTTTAATCTTTTACCGGGATTCCTAACCCCCCCCCCCCCTCAACTACTTCCGCAACCCCTGATGGGAAGCATTGCCTGAAGGGAATGAAGCAGAAGGAAAATAAGGAAGTCTCTGTGAGCGGATTGTGACGATTCATACCGTTGACATAGTTTATGGGATGAAAAGGAAAGGGGGGGGGGAGGGGAGGACGAGGAAGAAAAAAGTTTCTGATGGTTGAGCACAAGCGAAAAAAGAATTTACAAAGATACTAGCAATTAAGGAATTTAGCGCTCAAGTTAAGTTTGTATGCCTGTAATTAATTATAAAAAGAAACAAAACCGAAAAAAAAATGTTGAGATTTTTAGAGATTTCGGAAACAGATTTTTGGTAACGGCTTTCTCCACATTTTAATTTTTTTTTTTTTTTACTTTTTAAAAAAAAATAATTTCGAGTTAAAAATGGCTCCGATTTGAGCCGAAACGGCCCCACCAAATTTGCCCCAAATTTGTACTTTGCGTGTTTCCAGCGTTTCTCCCATTACACCTGTTCCTTTTAATTATAAAAGCAAAGGGAAACCTTAAAAGAGAAGCACACTTTGAGGACATGTCCTAAGATACCCAGGAACAGTTACAAAAATCGATCTCCAGTTCGATTTTCGGAAAAGCCTATAGATAGGCGACTTTAAAAGATTAGTTTAAGACGACAGCCACCGTCAATCCCTCTCTCGCGGATCCTGATCTCCCCCCCCCCACCAGTCAGCCGCTCGCCCCTTCCGCTAATCAGTGGCGTAGCGTGCAATTTGGCAACGTTGCAGTTCGTCCCATTTCAACCCATGAAAAAGATCGAAATGTTGGGTGTTCGGTGAACACCTTCGCATTCGACCTTTCTACATGGGTTTATATGGAAAAAATACAACGTTGCAAAATTGCTCGCCACGCCACTGCCGCTAATCTACTGATCGCGATCTATGAGAGAGCGCGGGTAACACTATAACAGCACTACACTGCGTCTGCGCTCTGAGGCCGAGACCCCGGTCGGTCCAGCTGAGCTGAACTGGATCGAGAGGAAAAGAGATAAAGATCCAAACTTGGGAGAGTGCTTGAACCGGTTCTAGCGGTTCGGTTACCGGCTCAAACTTCCAGCTCTCGGACTTGGGCAAACCCCCTTCCCCCCTCACCACCCCTTCAGCACTTAAATCTGGACGCCGGCGCCACACAATGAGCAAATTTCAGAAGCTTACTGGTGCATAGGCGGTTTTTTTTTTTTTTTTTTTTTTTAAGGACGACACCCCAGAGCGGAGAAAAATCACTGAGCCAGTTCCCCTTGATCAAAAGCTGGTTCAGTTAGAGGCAGATTTAAACAGAGCTAGAGGCAAATGGCTGGTAATCGATTACACGATTATAGGCTATCCCAAGAACGATTGGACTTGACAGCTGTAGGTTTGAAAGAAAACATCAGCTTCCATCCTCATTCCTCATACAGGACAACTTGATTGGTTAGGAGCAGTAAGAAGCTGATGTCTTCGTGAAAACCATGTAGATTGTAGAAGTGTCAAATCCAATCTTTTCTGGGAAAAAGTATACCAAGAAATCGTAATCCTCGTTTTTTTGGAGGGTGATTTTATGGTAATGATGCAGGGCTGATTTTTATAAGTCACCCAACATGTTAATCGTAAAAGAATTAGATCTAATCGAAAAGACCCTAAAATTTAATATTTATCCATGATAAATGCATTTAATTACCACCAAAAGATTTGACGATAACCGATTACTCAGTAAATGTGTAATCGATTACTCTCCTATTTGCCCAACTCTAGTTTTAAATGAGTTCCCCGCTGACATTCCACGATGTTTATGCGCAGTTTACAGGATTTCGGCTTCTGCGCATCAAAACCGACGTCTCTGCCAATAGGAACGTTTTGGCGCTGATCACGTGATACAACTGCTGACATCAGCCAACTCATCCGAAACGACCGCGACCTGTACAATTGGTCTGTTGCAAAACTCTACCAAAAAAGCGTACAGAGATCGTTTCAGAAGAGAAGGCGCACCTAGACCAGTAATCTTTGGAATTTTTCAACGTTATTTCGCGTGTTACAAAATGAAAATTAATGAAAATGAATCGGAGCGTGGGTTTTTCGTTGAGGAACGCTTTAGAATCAAAAGTTTAAAGTCGGAGGCAAGTTATTTTGTATTGATTGAAATTAATGAAAATTGAAAGTTCGCTGAGGATTATGGTCTATAGGTGCGCCTATAGACTTCTGAAACGAGCTCTAAACAGCGGATTCTTGAGTAGTGTTTTCACTTTTCAGAGAGGGTCGAAGATCAAAGATTACTTTTACATAAAACGGAAAAAAAGACTATGGCGTAATTTACCATCTGCATAGCTGTTTTTGGAGTCTGCTAGCAGGTATGGTAAATTTCACTGAATTATGGTAAAGTGTTACCTGCAGGTTAACTTAATTTACCAAAAGGTACGTTGCGTTTACCATGCTATGGTAAAATGTACTATACTTGTTAGCAGACTCCAGTATCAGCTACATGCACATAATGCTAAATTCTACCAGTCTTTCTTTGCCGTGTACAGATACGACAAAAGCAAGCCCACATTTTCTTTTAAGTATAATAAACGCCCCGCGCCGCAAATGATGAAAAAAATATATATTTTCCGCTAGCAAAAGCTAGACATGTCCATGGCCAGAAAAAAATCCAAGTGCCTCTCCAATGTGCGACACGACACGGCACAGCGTCGCACGATATGAAAGATACCGTCGATGGTCGATGCCTCTTAATGCAGGCCTGACCATCTGATATTTTGACTCATTATCTATTCTTTTCTTTCTCTCATAAGCTCAGAATAAAATTGTCTTCCAGTGCCTCATACTTGATGTGTGGGCTGTATCTCTCCTTTTCCCGCCTTTTTACTCTTAAATCTTCGGTGTTTGTCATTTATTCACTTTTATTCAGTTGATCTGACGACTGCCGATGACGACGCGACCGACGCACTATGGTCTGAGATCGTTAAAAAGTGGCAAAAAATTAGAAAGTAAATTTATCATTTTTAAATTTTGAAGACCAATTTTAACCTCAGAGAATACTTTCAACTAGTAACTTAGACGTGGTAATGTCACTGGAAAAAATTTAAAATAAGCTTGAAAGATAGAAAACAAGATTTTTATGACTTTTTCCCTCGTGAATTTTGGCCACTATTTTTCGATCTCGGACCATAGTGCGACGGCCCGACTGACGACGGACGACAAGCTATGGACAAGATAGGGCACCGGTTATTGAATGAATTAATTCAATTGTACCACGCTTTTGGTCATTGGTGTTGCCGCATCGAATTTAGGGTTGATCGATGGATTTTTCGCAGTTATCACGTGGTGGCAACTGTAAATCACATAAAAAGAAAAAAAGGGCCCAAAAACCTCAGGTGTGCTCCTCACTGGAACAACTGATAGCAGCGAGATGTTTATTTCTCGCCTAAGGAGCCAACGAGTAGTACCAATAGAATGGGCAATACATGTTAGAAGCAGTGGCGTAGCGTGCAATCTGGCAACATTGCAATTTGTCCATTTAAACCCATGGAAAAGATCGAACTATTTGGTGTTCGGCGAACACCTTCGCATTCGACATTTTACATGGATTTAAATGGCCACAAAACAACGTTGCCAAATTGCAACCTTCGCTTCGCTAGGTTAAAAGTCCTATCCCGACATGAGGCAGCATGGGCGATCTGATTCTGGTTTGTGTGCCTCAGTTGCCACCCCGTAATAACTGCAAAAAATCAATCGAATCAACCCTAAACTCGATGCGGCAACACCGATGACCAAAAGCGTGGTACAATTTGAATTACCCTCATGACAAAAATTGTAATCAGTTCAGTTTTGTGTCCCTGCCTGGCAACCCTGTAACTGCATAGCGCCACTACCTCCTATTCACGCTCATGCAGCTATATACACGGCGCCTGACCAGAGCACAATACTCCCTTCCAAAACGCACTCATCTATACATATTCAACGCCATTCATAACATCCACATTCCATCTCTCTTTCAATATCCATGTCTCTGTCTTTTTAGCTCCAAGTATTTTTAAGGCTTTCCAAGCCAAGAGCCCTAACCAGCCCTCGACAAGGAGCATTCGCGCTTCGACTCCGCAACGATCACTATACTTCTTAAAAATCATTCTTCTAAAATAAAACTCTAATATTTTCTGTGCAAATCTGTGTTAATATAATTTCATCAATCTCAAAATCACTGGTCTCACAACATCAGTAGACATTGGTTTTGAATAAAAGTGCAAGTGTTTTAGAGTGGCTACCTGGACACAGGATTTTCATTCTTAATATTTTAATGAGTGGGTTTTGGAACTTTCTGAAGCTCTAAATGTTATTTTCAAATAATTTTACAAGGGATCCAACCCTCCATAACGCTGCACCAAAAGTTTGAAATAAACCCACTGAAGATTTTCAGACCCCTTGATCACAAATTACCTTCACAAGGGACAACGCTTCGACTAATTGTAAGTTCGTTGAAATGTGTCGGCTTTAAACATTTGCAGGTCATAACTTCGTATTAAATTTTAGGTTTTCATGGCTAAACTTGTGGACTAGTTTTATTCCTTACGCTACGAATTAGGTATACAATGGGTCTGTTGCAAACTTTAGCTACACCGATTAAGAGAGTTTGATCCAATGTAAAATAGCCTGAAAAGTCATTGGTGGCACCGGAAAGTCATAAAATGCAATAATAAACTCACAAGAAGCGTTTAATGAAATCCAAGATGACGGAGAAATATCGAGCGATTTGTATGCCTGCACCACAAACACCCAAGGATAGCCAACCTCACAAAATCGATCACAACCAATCACACGTAAACAAACACATAACCTCTACCTCCAGTGAGGTTGTCAAAGTTGGCCATCCTTGGATGTTCGTGGTGCATGTATACACACCGCTTGATATATCTCAGCCATCTTGGCTTTCATTAAACGCCTCTTGTGAGTTTATTATTGCATTTTATGACTTTCTGATGCCAATAAAGGACTTTTCAGGCAATTATATATTAGATTATACAAGCTTAATTGTTGTAGCAAAAGCTTGCAACAGACCCATTACGATTCTCTTCTCTAGCAAGAAAAGGCCCCAGTTCCTGTGAATCACCATATGCACATATTTTCGTAGAACAATAAGTGCATTTTCTAAGAAGAATCGACTCCTTGAAAATTTCAAAGAAATTCCTCGTTGAGAGAGAAAAAGCATAAATGAAAGAATCGTCGGGGGAAAACAGCGGCACTAAGCAGTAAGCAGTCATTCATATACCTCAGTTCAATGACCGAAAGTTATTCTCGCTGAATTTGCGTTATTCTGTAACGTCGCGGATTTTTGCGCGATGAAGCGCGGAGCACGCGCTTAGTGAGCATCGATTGGCTGTAAATACTAAACAAGTCCAGTGTAATCATCTTGTTTACGTCTGCGTTATTCGCCGTAAGTCTGCACAGAGGTGATGCCAGGTCTTGCATAAAATCTACAAATCTGCCGTATAATTTAATTTGGACTTGGCCTGGTGGCATGCCGCCACTTATGATGTAGTGTTTTTTTTGTTTTTTTGTTTCATTTTTGTTGTTTTTTTTTGCAAAATCTGACAGCGGTGCTGATTGTAGCACTTGCGAACAAGTGCAAGGTAAGTATAATTTCTGCTGAATGACAGAACCTATCGAATCGAGACGGGGGCATTGAACTTGGGGATAAACTTTGTCCGTCTCATTGAGAAGTTTTCTTCTTTCCGAACAGGGCCTCATTAGTGGCGGCGCGTGCAATTTGGCAACACTGCATTCTATCCATTTAAACTCATGTAAAAGGTCGAATGCAGAGGGTGCACAGAGCATAAGGAAAATTCTATAAATTTAATGAGTCTAAATGGAGTCCAGATGGCACGCGACGCCACTGCAGGGCCGAGGTCCCAGGCCCCCAGGGGCTTCATTTAGGGGGTGGGTGGATGCTTCCCTCAAGGATTTGCCAAAATCTAAGCTGAATCAACTGAAATTATTCAATTCACTTATACGGTCCGTTGCAGGGTTGCCGTTCGGCGTATAATTAATCGCATTTTTCAATTCACCGATGATTCCACCGGTTGAGAAAAGATTACACAGTTCAATTCAATGTATGACTGAAATGCACGAAAATACGCTGATCTGTAATCTCATCTCAATCGGTGAAAACTCTGTTGATTTATTAAAATATCCGCAAGTTTTTTAAAGTCATCGACGACTCCACCGATTGAGAAAAGATTACAGATCCGAGCATTTTCGTGCATTACAGTCATACATTGAATTGAACTATGCAATCTTTTCTCAACCGGTGGAATCATCGGTGAATTGAAAAATGCGATTAATTATACGCAAAACGGTAGCCCTGGTCCGTTGATGAAATACAAAGGCAGCCACAATTTTGCAAAAGAGAAATTAAATGACCAAATTATGTACTCAAATACTAGGAAAGGAAGGCTGAAATGTGGGTAAATGCCAAAAACATCAATAGTTTGGTCTTGTTTTTCATTCACTATACAAAAGTAAATTTATACTACAACCTTCAAAAAGTGGCTAAGAAACGGCGACTTTGAACAATAGTTACATTGAAGGGTTAGGAGAGTCCTATTTAATCCGTCACTTTCTCCTTGCTAGCAACGGACATCTGGTCAAAAAAGAGACTTTGATAAGTCAAGGATCCACATTCCGAAGAGGATTGTACTAAACATAGCCATTAAAAATTGACTTCTCAAAATCATTTCCCTAAGTTCCAAAGGGGAATTTTGAAAAATTCAATCCTTCCTTAACTCCAGAATTTTGGCCTATACAAGAATAACTATTTCGCTGGTATGTAACACCAAAAATTGAAAGAAGCTCATATTCATGACCGACGAAGAACATGAAGATAAAATTCGCCAGAGGAGGTGAAACTTTGCACCAGATATACATTGTCCCAGTGGCGGCTCGTGCGATTTGGCAACAGTGTTTTTATCCCATTTAAATACATGGAAAACAACCGAAACTCCAGGAGGCTGCAAGCCTCCGCTTGAATCGATTTTTTACCTAAGTTTAAGGGGGAAAAATGCATGGTTGCCAAATCTCACGGGCCGCTACTGCATTGTCCAAAAGTTGCAAAAATCTCATTTTGATGAACGTCGGTGAACATGTTGTTAAAATCTGTCAGCGGTGAAAATTCGCTGTTTCGGGGTTCAATTCTCCGTAGCAAGGTAAGATTTTAAAGGCTTAGATGGAACTATAGTTGGCAGGACTGGTATGGCGGGAGGAGAGAGAAGGTTTGTAAGGATGTGAGGGAGGGAGAGGGTGTCTGAAGGCAAGGTAACCGCGAATCAAATGCGGATGGGGGATGGAGTGTAAACTGCAAGCACACATGCACGAATCAGCCATTACCATAACCTTAAAAGCTTCGTCGACGAATCAACTCCAAGTCCCGTGAGCGCATTATGGCTGCATTCCAGCGTTGGAGACTTGCGCTGCGCAAAACCGCGAAGAAGAATAGACTTGTCGGCGTAGTTGCCAGATCTATGCGGAAAAATAGTGATCTACTAAAAAAAAGCCAGAATTATTCTACGAAAGAAATGATAACAGTTTTCAGCAGAATTCTTGTGTTTCACAGTGGAAGTATGGCAATTTTAGCCAGAAATTCTGGCATTTTTTACCAGAATAATTTGGCTTTCTAGTCCACAAAAACCTAGTGAAAAACACAAAAAATTCTGGCCAAAATGGCTTACAGAAAAACCAGACAAAAAAACACTTTGGTAACACTGATAAAACTTTTGGTGTAAAAATGATCCACCAAAAGACTTAACGTGAAGCCAATCAAATCTTCAGTTGGCCCAGCAAAATCTTTTATAGTTCGGCGTACAAAACCTTTGGTCACCTCTACTAAAGTGTTTTCTTGGTCATTTCTCTACGAAAGGTTTTGTCAGCGCTACCACAGCGCAGCGTTTCTTTCTGTTTTTTCTCTGCTATTGCTAACTTTTGCTAAAAACGATTGAATTTTTACTTTCTTGAGCGAAAGGTAACGAAAATTACGATGAGCACATTAAAACATTTAGAAAGTCAATCACACACTTACGAAATGACGTTAAAGTTTAAGGTGTAATGGCGTAGCAATGCAGATTCCATGGGAGAAGATTCCCATGGAATTTGAGGCTTTCTATTGTGTATTTACAAATCATAGGAAAGATATTTTTTTTCTTGGTTATTGTAGCTTTCATCCAAACTATGGAAACTTTCAGTCAACAAAGTCGAAAAACAAGTCTTAAAAAAAAAACAAAAAAAACAAAAAAAAAAAAAAAAACATGGAAGTAGGATCGTCGACTGATGCACTACGGTTGAAATCGTACGAAAATGGCCAAAACTCAGTGAAAACCAATTCAATCAAAATCATCGTATTTGACCATTTAGCTTAACCCTTTATGGACCAAGCCCGAGTATACTCGTTTTTTTCCTCTAGTCTATTTCACATTGATCCAGTCTTCATTTTGGATAAACGCGAATATAGATAAACACACTACAATAGACAAGGTCTCCTCATGCGCCTTCAATCCGTCGTATAGGCAATTCCAACTCCATCAAGTACGAACAGTTAACTATACCTTCCCTTTATAAACGGAGGAGTGGCGTTCTCTTGAACTAACCTGGTCCTTAAAGGGTTACTGTGAAACTTTCCAGGGACATTTTTAGGTTTAAATTACCGGTTAAAAAAGTTATTTGTATCGTTGAAATTGGTCTTGAAAGTTTATAAAGGAGGAATTTATGAGAAATTGACTTCCTGATTATTGGCCACTTTTTGATGATCTTAGAACATAGTGCGGTGGTAGAGGGAGGGGTGGACTGGGAGGGAGATTTGAGGGGGGGGGGTGACGCGCATTTCTCTTCGTCTCGCGTGTCTTCGCGTGTTGTGACGAGTCAGGCTCGTAAGCGCAGCATTCTTTTACGATTATGATTAACTCCACTAACAGCAAGAGCTATGCGCGGCGTCCTCCTCTGGCTCCTCATATCACTGCTTTTGATTCCTCAATTCTATTTTACGACCCATTCCGATCATACTATGCGAAAAGCGCTTCTCTCGGACCTGTAATGTAACTTTTATACGCCTGGGATTTTATACAACCGCAATATCGCGAAATATAATATCACAGTACGGATGATGCAATCAGTACAAACAATCATAAACTAGGCCAAAAACAATTTCACAAAAAATAAAAAAAAATAAAAAACGGCTATGTGACATCAAAGAGTAAACAAGAGTCGCAATTGAATGGAAGGCCTGCGTGGTCAACGTAGATAAGGGATCCAAACGCGGGCTGGCCTCTGATTGGCTGCAACGGGTGGAGCAAAAATGACTCGGGGTATAGGGAAAATAACACGGGATTTTCGTTCCGGGGCGTTTATCTCGAAACCTAAGCAAAATAGTATCTAAACAATTTATACGAGTCGATTTAGCAGATTTTTCCGAACAATTTGATAGGTCATAAGTGCCTTTTTATTGCAAATTCGAAAAGACTGTTTCAGTTTAAAAGTACGCACAATAGTGAGTTACTCAAACACTGCTCAAACACACGCCAAGCATGTAATCACACTATTGTGCGTACTTTTAAACTGAAACAATCTTTTCGAATTTGCAATAAAGTGGCACTTATGACCTATCAAATTGTTCGGAAAAATCTGCTGAATCGACTCGTATAAATTGTTTAGATACTATTTTGCTTAGGTTTCGAGATAAACGCCCCGGAACGAAAATCCCGTGTTATTTTCCCTATACCCCGAGTCATTTTTGCTCCACCCGTTGCAGCCAATCAGAGGCCAGCCCGCGTTCGGATCCCTTATCTACGTTGACCACGCAGGCCTTCCATTCAATTGCGACTCTTGTTTGCTCTTTGTGTGACATTTTTATATTCTGAAAAACATGCGATTAAATTCCGAATCGATTATTTTTAAGATCAACGTCTCAAGAGTATAAATGGTGGTCCGTGGTGGGAAGGGGCTTTGAGGGGCTTACGCCCCCTATTTTTTGAAAAATGACCTGAAAAAAAAGGTGAAAATTAAGGTTATTACGTTTATTGTACTATTTTGTAATCTTTGATAAACCAGAAAATACCAGACAGCAAATGCAGCCAACATTTTATGTATTTAGACCATAATTTTGTAGTTACGATGTTGATTACATACATATCTATAAATACACGGGTGGTTCTGTCTACGCAGTAATATGCCGGTGCAAGTAGAGGCTGTTTGAACTTTAAATGATTCCCTGAAATTAGTGAGGTTTTTGAACGTTTATATTTTATAACGTGCGCATCGTTATTTTCGTCAAATTTTACGCAAGAATCAAGGTTCCATAAAAATTGTTACAGCAAAAAGATGCAACAAAAAACATTGGCGACACTGTAAATGGTTGGCGTGGATATCGAACTTTATATGTTACAGCGACGAACGTACAGACTTCACCAATCATCAACCAAGAAGCGGTTCAAAAATTAAATAGGAAAAAGATTATAGCATTTATCTTCCCATGCCGTGCTTTCTCCTGCTTAAGAAACTCTTTTAATCCTCCACTATACACTCCTATACTTACTCTTATTCATTCAAAGACATAATTTACTGTGAATTAGGCACAAATAGACCGGGCCTCGGCGGACGGAATCGAGCGGTGCGCACTGCGCAGGCAGTCAGTCCTCCCCCCCCCTCTCTCTCTCTCTCTCTCTCTCTCTCTCTCTCTCTCTCTCTCTCACCATCTGGTCAATCCTTTTTTTTTTTTTTAATCGGTGGACGGTGGCTTATGCTTAATGTCACAATGACATGAAAAGGAGGAAGCGCATAAAAATGAAAGTGGCCAAAGAGCAATACAATTTGGTAGTCACGAAGTTGCCTCTCTCTCTCTCTCTATCAACTCATTTATACACACGTGTTAGAAAAGGAAAGACGCGTTGCGTCGTCGGGAGAGTTCTTTTGATGTTCGGGAACAGTCCATTCATTTTCCTATTTCAAATTAATACATCCTTGCGGTCGACGATGGAAAAAGACTGTACATTGGTTGCGTTGCTGACTACCGAAACATTATTCAAGCTCAAGAAAATTCGTTCGGCTACTAACGGAGGACCTTTCACGCAGGATTTAATACATATCGATGGCCTAGGTCAAAAAACACGTAAGTATACAGTCGACTCCTCATATTTCGGCTCAGGTAGACCACACACAATCACGAGCGTAGCGTGCAATTTGGAAACGTTGCAGTTAGTCCATTTAAACCCATGAAAAATATCGAAGTATTGGGTGTTTGGTGAACACCTTCGCATTCGACTTTTTACACGGGTTTAATTGGACAAAATTAAAAAGCTGCTAAACAGCACGCTTCGCCACGGCCCACAATGATTAAATTAATTGTGATAAGCATTGCAGGTAGCCCACCTGAACAAAAATTTGAGGAGTCGACATGGGCAAAGCGAGCAATTTGGCAACTGTGGATTCTTCCCATTTGATTGTATAGGAAACAATCGATTCTTAAGGGGGCAATGGCCCGATTTCTAATCGATTGTTTCTCATATATTCAAATGGGAAGAATCCACAGTTGCCACATTGCTAGCTCCGCCGATGGGAGTCGACTGACATTATTTAATTCGTACTCAGTATCAGTTTCGAACTTTCGTTTCGTGAAGTGAAGAGCTCGGCCCTGGACGTTCAGTCAATTTTATTTTTCCTTTTAGTAATTTCTCTAGACCAGGGTACTTTCTTTTGGAAGTCATAGTACCTTAAATGCAGGACGTGGCCACCATCTGGCAACACAGTTATCGGGCACAGCGATGGAAAGATGTGCGCGCAAATACAGTGTTGCCAGATTGGGGTGAAAAAACCCGTACGTTTTACATTGATTTCAATGGGGGTACGATACATACGGCTTTTTACCCTCGATCCGGCAACACTGGCGCAAGACCAAGACGTGAAGACAGAATATCCGAACGTGATAAGGAGATGATTAAGTTCACGGTGACCGCGCCAATGACTGATTTCTACGGCGGAGAAGGAGCCATGTGCCGGGTTTCTGGTGACCGCGCGGTGACCAACACCAACGGACGCAGACGTCACCGTTGCGTTGTGTTTCGTTGACACCGACGAATGATGTCTCCCGAGAGATGAGATGAGATGAGGAGGAGGCTGCTATGGTGTATAATGTATATAGTATAAATACAGTATAGTAAAATAGGTATGGTGCGTGCGGAGACGGGTGTTGTAACAACTAGTAGGTGAGGGGAGGGGGAATGGAGGATTTATACGAATACGATGAATGGATGAATGAATGAAATGAATGAATGAATGGTCTCTAAATGAATGGAAATAAGGAGCAGGTAAGCGTAAGTTGAACGTTGTCGAATAGAGACCGGTTTAGTATCATAGTGTGTGACACCTTAGACTGATCGGCTGTAAACGTGAAGTCTCTATTTATGGGAGAGTTAAGGCAAATGAATCAGGGCCCTGACTACCCATAGGCTGCCCGTTTGCTGCTGCCTTGGCCGGCCGGGGCATTGCCGTGGGCCTGAGCCGCCCTGAGGCACACGAATTAATTGTCTTCCCTTGACTACAGGGTAACAGTAAGTTTATAAACATTATCTATCCGATTCACTGGCGCAACCAGGATCTCTTCCGTCTCTCTCATTTCCCATTCGAATGTACAAGTAGGAAAAGGACAGAAAGCGGGGGTTTTATCCCCTTGTCCATCCTTGTCTAACATAGGTTTCTTAATGGAGAAAAGAAAGAGATGAAGAAACTCTCGGTGCGCTACTGATCCGATTCAATGAAATCATTGGAAAATCTCCCGAGATGCCGCGGCCGTTTGGACCGTTAATTGGAAAAAGTAGGTCAACATTGGAAAAAGAAAGGGAAAACACAACAAACGAAAAGGAGAAAAGGATCAAATCGAAAAAGGAATCGAAGAGTGAAAAGAACGGGTCACCCAAAGCACATCTAGATGTTCAATTGATAAGAACTCGTGTGAAAATATAGTTTCAAGAGGCAAAGAAGCACATTTGTATTTCCCCGTAAGAACGCGTAAAACGGGTCATGAATAGGAGCCAGTGGCGTAGCGTGCAATTTGTCAACGTTGTACTGTATCCATTTAAACTTATGTAAAAGGTCGAATGCGAAGGTGTTCACCGAACACCCAACACTTCGATTTTTTTCCACAGGTTTAAATATGGACGAACTGCAGCGTTGCCGAATTGCACGCCACGGATAGGAGCTATAGTAACATTTGAGTCGGATTCAAATTGCCAACATTGATAGCTTTCCTGTATGGTATGAAAGCTAGCTCTTATTTGAGCCTCTTTGAATATAACATAAGCTGCCTTTAGTATAAATTGTCTCTGGCATCATCTGGCGTTTTAGTAATCTCTGGTTTGTTTTCTATCTCGCGTGTTCTTGTCTTTTATTTTCGTGTTGAATGCAAATTGCGATAGGAAAAAAAAAGAAAAGAAAAAAAAACAGATGATTATTTGCTCCTTTCTGCAGAACAGCGAGGAGAAAGTTGTGCAAGTTGAATTCGTATGCTCGAATTGTCTGTTTTTATAGACTACCAACGAGAGCGCGATATCATGTTGGATATATGTTGCCAATTTTCGCACAACACTCACTTTTTTTTTCAAGAGTGATCTGAAGAAAAATCGGATCGTGAATAAGATAAATAAAGGTAAGTAAGTACACCTCAATGGGTGGAGAGCCAATAGCCTGAAAAAAAGAAGAAAAAAATTGAACTTTGATAAAATAAACATTCGCATGTTGTGACACGTGAGGCTTGTAAGGATCGTTCATGATAAGTTGGCCGATGACAGCAGCTCGGAATGAATATGCGCAGTTGCGAGTTCGATACATTTGCGCATCAAAATCTGCCCAGCGGGCCGATCATTTACTTTATCGTTGAACCGATCGTTAAAACTGTCTACGAGTGATGCTATTGGTCGAAAATTGTAAAACTTGGCTGTTGCTATAGTAACCATCGTTAAGAGTCTCGTTTTATAAAGGCTTTTTATGAGTAACCTTTAAAAAACGGACACTATAACGATGGTTACCATAGCAACGGATAAGTCTTACAATATTCGACCAATACACGGAGAAAACATACAATGTATATTTGTTATGGCAACAGGAAATTTTTCTCAGTGTGCTGTCACACTTTAAGATGGGGTTTCCAACATGTTTAGCCTCTGGCCTCTCTATTCTACTGCTATACCTCGTCGGAATGCCCCTAATCTATCCTTCCCTGACACACGCAATCAAATGGGTTAGAAAGAGAAGAAAAAGTTCCTATGGATCCGGTTAGGCCCGCATTCAACGTTTCAGGGGCCGAAAAATGTTGGTCCGAATTAAAAAGTACATGATAAGATGCATGGTGAGGCCGTAAACTATCTACAAGCATGCTCAAATCCTCACCATCCACCAATGTAGTTTTATAATTTCGGACCGACATTTTCCGGCCCCTGTCCCACTAAAGTCGAAACCTCGTACCAAGGTTTGCCGCCCGCTCCCGTTGCGGGCATAGTACCCACTGACTATATAGTGAGCAGAGTGAAAAGAGCGTAGATTGCAGAGTTGCGAGGGACATTTTTCTGCATAGAGATCATTTGGATCATTGAAAATTGAATTTAATGAAATGGAGCAGAAGTGAAAGTGAAACTTTCCGAGTTCATCGCGTTGCGTTGCGCGTCGCGTCACGTCGCACAGAGGGGCGAACTCAATGGGAGAGGCTGAACAGGGTCTGTAAACTTCAGATGCTTGTAACTTCGTTACTTCGTTAACCCCTTATGGACCAAGCCCGAATGTACTCTGGTTTCTCCTCCAGTCTATTTCACATTGTTCCAGTATCAGGATTCCGAATAAACACGATTCTCGATGTAGTAGAAAAAGATGAGATTTCGTCTGGCGCCTTCAATCCGTCGTATATGCAATTCCAACTCCCCCGAGTACGAACAGTTAACTACCTTCCCTATACACACGGAAAAGTGACATTCATGTGAACTAACCTGGTCTTCAAAGGGATAATACGCAATACAATGTGGAAATTTGACTGTGATGTCATTGATTTTATCGTAAAATTATCTACAAGAATAACTCCTTACAATGTACGTTTTGTGACCGTAAACAGATCAAAAATTTGCATTTTTTAAATATATTTCATGTCCGATCCCTCCCATTGAATCGTTCCACTGTGCGTCGCCAAGCTAATGGTACTCAAGGGCCAAATAGTATAATATAATTCTTCAGTTGCCTCGGCCACGATTGTAGCCGTAGCCAGGATATTGTCTTTCTCTCTCTTTTAGCCGTTTAAACGTATTTGTTAGAGAAGGATGGATATAGGGGCTGTCACGTGATTTCAGCCCCTGTTTCTGTCCTTTTCTAACACATGCAGTCAAATGGACTAAGAGAGAGAAAGTCAAATTCCTGTTTACAGCTATGGCCACGTTAGGGCCTCAAATCCATTTCAACAAATCGCCAGCACTCGCATTTACGACGATCAATGATTATGGACTTTTTTAGTTCAACGGTACACACACGTAAGTACATCGAGGAGCGGCTCAAGATCCAGTAATAACAAGCCAGTGCGACAGTGGGTGCGTTTTACCATTCACCGGGTCCGCGCACCGGTGCAACTGTAGCTGCACCGAATTATTTTTATTCTCCGCGTGCATATCCAATGAATGGAGCTCTTGCAAATTTTTGATACAGGGGACTGAAGAGCTGATTCTTGCAATAAAAAACCTGTAAAAATGACGATGACCATGAAATCACGAAATTAACTCTCAGAATCGGGCATTAAGGCAGAGTGACGCAGGTACCACGGGAGATCCCCGTCTGATTTGTGACATATCTCACAATCAGTGTATATCCTTAGAGAAATTGAAAAATTAGACAGGAATATTCCATGATACCTGCGTAGCTCCGCCATTATAATATTGCCGTTATAGCTATTTTCTGAGCTTATGACTAAATTCTAGACTTTCTCAGCGTGACTTTCGTGATTTTTGCTAGGTTTTACATCATATATTTTACTATTCATTTGCTTACAGCAAAATTTTGCAAGAGCCCGGTTAAAGGTTTCCATAGTAACCTTTAAGTAATTCCCTTCTTTGTATTATTATTATTATTGTTGTTGTCTTATGAATATCCTTGATATTCGATCTTGTTTCCAATTATCTTTAAATTTAATTAAATATAGTAATTGAATATATTAAATATATAAATTATCTTCAAATTTGTTATATATTCACTCAACAAGCCCCATTGCATCGAAGTGTTATACCGACATACGAAAACCAAAACTGACTTATAGAAAGTTAGAAACGGATAAAATAAAGCCATGTTCACTCGTAGATGGCGAGGCACCAAAAGTTGAACGCAAAACGAAAGGAAAAGTAATAAACGAAGATTCCCCCCCCCCCCCCGTGTACTTTAAAATAAACTCATCCCGCTTATATTGTAGCAATCGAGAAAACAAAAATTGAAAAAACACAATGAAACTCACCCTTAAATGAGCAGAAAAATTCCAAGATAAAATGAAACACAAAAGGTTGATCAACATTTCCAAAACTCATCGGACACACAGTTCAAACGGACAAGACTAGAATTTGACTCAAAATAGAATTGACTTAAGTCCTATGCTGAGCTCCGCACTTCATGACAGTTCGAAACTGAGCACCTCCTTAGTAGCGTTTTAGAATTCACACTACTACACTGGCACAACCAGAATCTCTTCCATCTCTCTCATTTCCCATTTGAATGTATAAGTAGGAAAAGGACAGAAAGAGAGGGTTTTATCCCGTTGTCCATACTTGTCTAACATACGTTTTTCAATGGAGAAAAGAGAGAGATGAAGAAACTCTCGGTGCGCTACTGATTCACACCTTGTTATTGTCTCGATGCATTAAAGATTGTGGATATAGCAGTACTTTTCAATATACATAGATATACTACATCACAGGATAATGTAATAGTTTCTTCACGGATGCAGTAAACGGATGAATTCTATAGCGCTACCCTTCGCACGAAAATCGTGAAAATCGTGAAAAGTGAAAACCTTACGAAAAAGAGGGACCGAGGGAGGCGGGTGGTCTACGCAACCGGAAGAATCGAGAAACCGAAGGCAAAAAGACTCAACCAAAGGCAGAGCTGCCGATTTTGCGTAGATTTAATGACATTTTTAAATTCACCGATGATTCCACCGGCTGAGAAAAGATTACATGGTTCAATTCAGTGTATTACTGTCTGTAATGCACGAAAATACTCTGACCTGTAATATTTTCTCAATCGGTGGAAACGCCGTTAATTGATTAAAATATACCGGTTGAGAAAAGATAAAAGACGCTAGTATTTTCGTGCACTACAGTCATGCACTGAACTAAACTCTATAATCTTTTCTCAGCCGGTGGAATCATCGGTGAATTTCAAAATGCCATTAAATCTACGCAAATCGGCAGCGCTGACCAAAGGACAGACAAAATGGGGAAACCCAACATATAGCATCTCTTCAAGTCAAATAGAACAGGCCGGTCAATTACAAGTAAAGAGTTAAAAAGAAAAAGCGTAGTTTCAGGAAAACGGCGCAAAATCATTGGATAAGACTGGGCGACTAGTTGAATGAGGATTACCAGCCTTGACCCTAAGAAGTGTTTATCGAATAGTATATCTCTGGAATCAAGTATCTCTCCGCTACGTTCGATAAGATATCGGCTCGTTTCAAGCAGCTAGTGTTGCCAGATTGGGTTGAAACAGCCGTACGCTTTACATTGATTTAAATGGGGACGATACCGGCTTTTTACCCTCGATCTGGCAACACTGCAAGAAGCCGAAAGCTGTGAGTGACCCAACTGCAAAATCACGTACCGGCAAAATAGGCTGCGGCGCGGCGGCTCGTACAATATGACAACAACGCATTTTCTCCATCTACACCCATGTAAAACAATCGATCATTAGGAAGTGCATTAGCACCCCCAAGATATCGATACTTTTGCACAGCTTTAAATAGAAAATAAGTATGGTTGCCAAATTGCACGAGCCGTCATCGAAGTAGGAACTATTTACAGAGGAGCAAAAAAAAAAAACAACACCGATTTGACAGAAGCTGAGAATAAATTAGAGTAACTTTTGCACCATTCTTACTCTTGCTATGCACTCTTGGCTTTCTAGCAGTTTATGTAGACTTGTGCAACTGCTTACACGGCCCAGTGGCTCATGCTATTTGTAAAATCTTTTAATTTTTTTCATTTAAATCTATGCAAAAGAATTATTCCTTTCTCAAGGGTCAGGGATTCAGGGAATTCCCTGAGGATCGATTACTTAACATGGGTATAAATGGAAGCGATCGCTCGAGCCGTCTTGCCACTAGTTCGGCTATCGTATACACGTTACGTTTAACCGCGAGGGAAATTCGATGCGCGACGCTGGAAAATTGGACGAATCGAATTTATCTGATAATCGAATTAAAACCTTGCGGCGGCGAGAGGGAGAAGGGGAAAATAAGTAGATGACCCTTTTATTTACGCGAGTTTCAGCCGACAAGGCGGAGGCGGGGCGAAGCGTGCGTGAATGTAGGGGGGAGGGGGGAGATAGATAGTGCCACCCGACCACACACAACTTACTACGATACACGACACATTTTACGCACACGCGCGGGGATTCGATTTCGGCGGGGGCGGGCCGCTGCAGTTTCATTCATGAACGAAAACTCTCGTATAAGACAAGCTCATTCACAAATGTCGATTGTCGAATTCACGCACAAGCATCTCTTCATCCATGTCGGCAACAACGTATACAGGGTGTTTCAGACCACCCGTCCACTATCTTTTTAGCGAAAACGGCGCAAGATAATGAAATTCTGACGAAACTTTTCCAATGTATATCGACCCCAAAGAATTCAGGGAAAATATTGCCGACCCCGAAAAACGGCCCCTAAGGGTCTAATTGGGCCCCTAAAAAGGGCCAAATTGCTGTTTCTCAATGTTTTCTTATGGAGTGGGTGTTTTTTTTTATTTCAGGAACGAATTGTACGCCTAAAAATAAGCATGTTTTGATCAGGGCATAATTTTCAAAAAATGGCCCTTCCTCAAGTTAGGGGCCGTTTTAAAAAAAAATAGGGGCCATTTTGAATCGCTCGCTGTGACCTTGAAAATTGACGGATTTCAAAAACTAAACATATTCTGAATCAGCAGATCAAGGGCTTTCATTTAATGTATCACAACCTTATTTTCTGCGAAAAAATATTGGCGGCTCCCTCCCCCCTAAATTTTGGGGCTTCGGGGGCCTCTACGAAAAAAATTTCAAATGGCAAGGTATAGGTTGTGATACATCATTGGAAAGCTCTGGAAAAGACGAAAAAAATGGTCCAAACCGGAAGTCAATCCGATCATTTTAACGAGAGTTACGGCCTGGCCTCTCCCCCTCAATTTTGGGGCTTTGGGGGCGGGGCCACTTTGAGTAAAATTGGAAATGGCAGGGTACAAATTTTTAAAATCATTCGAAAGCCCTTGAAATGACAAAGAAAATAGTCCAAACCGGGCCTCAATCCGATAATTTCAACGGGAGTTACAGCCATTCAAAGATTTGAAGTATTTTTCTCGTATTGCGGAGGATTCATCGAGGAGGCCATAGAAAACAAAATCCCGCGAATACAAGAAAAATACTTCAAATCTTTGAATGGCTGTAACTCCCGTTGAAATTATCGGATTGAGGCCCGGTTTGGACTATTTTCTTTGTCATTTCAAGGGCTTTCGAATGATTTTAAAAATGTGTACCCTGCCATTTCCAATTTTACTCAAAGGGGCCCCGCCCCCAAAGCCCCAAAATTGAGGGGGAGAGGCCAGGCCGTAACTCTCGTTGAAATGATCGGATTGACTTCCGGTTTGGACCATTTTTTTCGTCTTTTCCAGAGCTTTCCAATGATGTATCACAACCTATACCTTGCCATTTGAAATTTTTTTCGTAGAGGCCCCCGAAGCCCCAAAATTTAGGGGGGAGGGGGCCGCCAATATCTTTTCGCAGAAAATAAGGTTGTGATACATTAAATGAAAGCCCTTGATCTGCTGATTCAGAATATGATTAGTTTTTGAAATCCGTCAATTTTCAAGGTCACAGCGAGCGATTCAAAATGGCCCCTATTTTTTTTTTTTAAAACGGCCCCTAACTTGAGGAAGGGCCATTTTTTGAAAATTATGCCCTGATCAAAACATGCTTATTTTTAGGCGTACAATTCGTTTCTGAAATAAAAAAACACCCACTCCATAAGAAAACATTGAGAAACAGCAATTTGGCCCTTTTTAGGGGCCCAATTAGGCCCTTAGAGGCCGTTTTTCGGGGTCGGCAATATTTTCCCTGAATTCTTTGGGGTCGATATACATTGGAAAAGTTTCGTCAGAATTTCATTATCTTGCGCCGTTTTCGCTAAAAAGTTAGTGGACGGGTGGTCTGAAACACCCTGTATATAATTGCAAGCATCGCACTCTCCTGTGAGTGTGGAACTGCCTCCGACCCAGCAGACCGACATTTCCACCCCGCTCACTTTATTTATTTATTTATTTACTAGGGGGCTTCGCCCCCTTGCCGCTCCGCGGCCCGTTCCCCGGAGGCGCTTCGCGCCTACTATTCGGCGCTGCGCGCCGCCTTTCACCACTATATAAAATTGAGAAAAGATTAGGGGAGATAGGTCAGTTACGCAAGAAAGAGAGAAGTGACCAGTTCGAAGACTGCGGGATGGGGGGTAGATTCAAGGGTTCACCCCGCTTATCGGGCTAGGCGGAGCGGAGGAGTGGGGAGGCTCTGGCTCTCCCGTACAACTCGGCTCATTTACCCCCCGTCGCCACGTCAGCAATTAGTCACGGCACTTCCGGGCGCACACACAAAAATGCCAGAAAATGAAAAAATCGAAGGTTTTGAGAGAAATGAGAAAAAATCGAGTTTTCGGTCAGCTACTCGTTAGATTTTAAGCGTGCCCATGGAACATGGCACGCTTATTCCGATCGTTTTGCTGCTAACAATATAATACAATGTATACAATGTAATAAGGCAGCCTATGCTTTCCACGTGTATTCCTATGCTGAGTGGCCTAAAGTTGAAAATCGGCTGTTTTTGAATTTTGTGATTTTTTCCTGTCGTGTCTGTTGCGTTTTGAGGATTGCAATGGTACAATTATGAAATCGTACCTTCTAAAGTTTGCAGCAAAAATAGTTGGATTCATTTTAATGCTTTAGTTTTTTTATAATTCCAATTAAACGACGGACTCACCACTTTTGAGGGGTAAGTGGAGTGCGGTGAGGTAATATTTTGCGTTTTATGTTGCCAACTTTGTTGTAATTTTACTCTGCTGTGTTGGTTTTACGATGAATAAATTTTTGTTTGTTTTTATGATTAATTTGTTATGTTGGACATTGTTTTTGGGTTATTTTGTTACGTTTATTGAATATAATTGATTTTAAAGTACATTCGGGGTTTTTTCGTACGGGCGGCCGATAATGAGTCGTTGTGTGATGTTTTTTTTTTTTTTTTATTATTGTTTTGCAGCCGGTGATTGTTTGGCTGCATTGGCTGCACTGCGGCTCACCTGTTCACTAATTTGATCATCTTTCTCTGTGAATGTCTAGAGTCAGCTGATATTTTCGAATAGAAGGCGCGAAATAAAACCGATACAGATCATGGTTTTACTTATAGGATACCTTCTCACAAAAGTAAAGCTTCAAGAAGAACCCGCTAGAGAGCGCGGAATGAAGTAGTCACGTTTCTTTGCCTTTATTTGATCAGCTGATAAATGATTTTTTTTTTTTTTTTTTTTTTTTTTTTTTTTTTTTTTTTTAAGCGCAATTTTTAACATTCAATCTTTTATGGGTTGAAAATGGATCTCATTAAAATAAACAAATTAGATCAGTATTCTTTTAATTTTTTAGTTTCGGGAATTGTTACAACATTAACGCCTGTTCGAAAGTGTAAGCGAAGTTTTGGTTTTTGTATTATTTTTTTAGAGGACGAGACAGGCTCAATTAATGGTATTTGTTTTGATGAAAAGGGGTCCATCCAGCTACCATTAGGAGTGCCCCCCCTCAAAAATGGATGAAACTTTCAGGGATGATAGAGCTAAGCATCATCTTTCAGAATATCTGCAGTTTTTTGAATTTGGTCAACTGGGAGCGGGAGTGCAGGGGGTCAAAGTCAAAACCTCCAATGCTCCATAACTTTTGAACGAAAATAGATATTGACGTGAACTTTGCACCAAAAGATGCGTATTTTAAAGATCTTTCGATTGATGTGCTACAGTGTTTAGTTCAAAAATATTTGACCCTTTTTTTGCATTTTGTTTTACTTTTGAAGTTTCCAAAAATCCGTTTTTTGAGTTTGAAAAATAGGCGCAATGAAGGAATCTGAACGAAAAACTATGGCGGCCATATATGATTTGAGAATTTTGAAAAACTTATGTCAAAAATAAATTCAGCGACCCAAAAAACCCGCTTCCACCAAGTTTCAATGAATTTCATCGATTATTGGTGGAGCAACAAATTTTTTTGTAGAATCGAAAGTCGGAACCCTATTTTTGGCCTAGATTTGAAACTTTGCGCGGTCATAACTCTTGAACGAAATGTTTTTCGGCATCGCGGTTTGCGCCATCTGAAAGCTTATAAAATCAGCTTTCTTCACAGAAGTTTTTTGTTCAGATTCCTACGTTGCGCCTATTTTTCAAACTTATAAAACGAATTTTTTTCTCTACTTTTAGATTATAAATGAATTTTTACATCTGCATTGAGGGTTTTTTCGAGAAAAGTTGAAAAATGTGTTTGAATCCCCCAGAATACACCCCAAGAGGTTGTCAGGAGCTTATGAAAATATCAGAAATGAAAAAATTGGAGTCAATTTTCTGTCTGATTGTTTTGTTTCAAATCATTTGTTTCAGTAATTTTCGAGAAAAATGCCAGCAACGGATGCTCTGGCTCACTTTGTATATAAAATATAGTAGACTTCTTTTATTCTATTCAGGTCCTCTGGTATTTAATCACTGTCCGATGAGTAAAATAATTGAAATCTCATGCGCTGAGTCCAGACTATACTTGCTCTCTTTGAGAGGATCCAAAAATTAAATATAATCATCAAAGGTACCACTATACGGCCAATTTTGTAAAATAAGCACATGTATGGAGAGGGGGGAGGGGTGGAAGCTTTTATATGCGTAACTTTTTTTGCTTCTCATTGATAGAATGTCATCGAATGAAAGGCTAGAAACTCTGCAACTCTGGTAAGCAACTCTGTTTGCTTGAAGGGACGCATCGCAATGAAGTAGGGGACTACACTAATTATAGTTGTCAAAGTTGATGCATAAATTATTAATACTTCAATTAGTATGTACGTCTGTAATGTTTTTACTGGATGCTAATCATAGCGTTTTTTCCAAGTAGATGATTCAGCCTAATTTTATCTTGAGTATTCACCATAAGGTTTCTCTGTACAGTAAAGCCTTTAATGAAAACATAGCAGGAATTGCTTTTATTGACATTAATTGTAATTGTTTAATTTTCAGATCCAAATCGGCCAATACTGTGTCTAAAAATTCAGATATTGAAAGGAATGACTCTATTTCGTCTCTATCAATATGTAGACATTTATTAATTACCTTCTTTTACCTTTCATCACCATATTCCACCAACAAAACCATGGCCTACCTATCTTTTCTTTCTCATTTTATTAAATTATAAATAGAATCTTTTACATCCATTCAACGCAGAATCGAATCATTAAAACTTCAAATACTCTATAATCAGTGATTTCATCCAAATTTTCATTATTGAATCATTCATGTATATTATAAATCTATTTATTCAATTCATATGTTAGTTACATACTACAATGTCTCCTTAAGAATTGCTGATGCATTTCAAACAGCTGTAATCCACAAATGAACAAAACACTGAACCAATTGTAATGTGTCACTGCAAAAACAACGACTCAAAAATATTTTTTTCAGATATACGTCTCAAATGCATATACATTGTCATATTTTCTTAATCAAAGCTCCAACAGCACTTCCTGTACCTTAAATAATATACAATAAATTGACAAATCTTCTCCCATGAACTACATTATAATAAATATATTTAAACCATGTATGCGTAAACCTTTATGCAAAACTTATTTCTGCAAAACCCAGCAGAGCAGAAGACCAAATGAAACAACTTATGCGCAGATTTTTATGTTTACAATTTACAGGCACGCTTTTCCAATACATGCAATGTATCGGAGCTTCCCTGCTTGTTTATATTATAGTAAGATTTATTTATTTATTCATTCTCTCTCTCTCTCTCTCTCTCTCTCTCTCTTTCTTTCTCTCTCACTCTCCTATTTACTCTCTCTCTCTCTCTCTCTCTCTCTCTCTCTCTCTCTCTCTCTCTCTCTCTCTCTCTCTCTCTCTCTCTTTCTTTTTTTTCTTTTTTAAGATTTTAAGAAAGATTTTAAGAAGAATTTTTTTTTTTTTTTTTATGTCATGTCTTTATTTATTAATTATTGCTTACTTATCTACCTATATCTTTATTTTGTTTGTTTATTTTCTCTTTTGATAACTTAATTTCGATTCATATTTTATTTTGTAATGTTTTTATACATTTATGAATCTTCGTTGCTAATTTAATTTAATTATTTACTTAACTTTTTTTTTTTTTTTTTTTTTTTTTTTTTTTTTAATCTATTCATTTATTTATTTATCAATTTATTTATTTATTTATTTATTTATTTATTTATTTATTTACTTATTTATTTATTTATCTCTCTGTTCACTTAGTGTTAGGTTAAATGTAAGAGAGGGCCTTGGAGCTCTAATTTTGCCTAGTGTTTTGTGAACTAATTTGTTTCTAAATTGTTTCTCTCTTTGTTTCTTTTTGTGAGCAAAATAAAAAATCGATTCATCATCATCATCATCTCTCCCTCTCTCTCCCCCTCTCTCTCTCTCAGCACTATCTTTTTAAATGTTCGTCTAGGTTTTTTTTTTTTTAATTTTTTATTTCCTCTTTCCTTTACTCCCTTCGAATAATCGTAAAGAAAGGAGGAAGAGGAAAGTGGCAACGTTGCAGCTTGTTTGCGTCCGAATCGGAACTGATGAATCCCGTTAGTCCGTAGCGATGCAGCTAGAGAAGTAAAGTGCCGCGTCACACTATACAGCCCGCCGCACAATGACAATACCAACTTGTCCAACTTTACACAGCTTTTGCTCGACACGTAAGTACACTGAAAAAAGAAAGCTTAACTTTTAAAAAAGCTTCGCAGAGCAAAAGTTCTAGCTCTGTACCATAGAAAGTGGCAGCTGTACCGAAGCAATACTTTGGTACAGTAACAACCCTATCTCCTTGCTTTTGCTCTATATGAAACAGTGCTTCGATACAACCGCAACTTGTTCCGGTAGAGCTAGAACGAACTTTTGCTCTGCGAAGCTATTTTAAAAACCTGCTTTGGCTGCACTTAAACTTCCCTTTTTCAGCGTATTGGAGTTCATTTTTAACTTTTTCGGTGGCACACTGGCTCACTGACGCCGAGATTTTCCGGTGGTCACTTATGACACTCGATGGACTATAGAGTCCCCCGATCCCCCGATGGCAACTCTTCATAGGGAGTACCGAAACGAGTTCAACGAGTTCTGATTGGTTGTTGATTTAACACAGGAAGTTCCAAAAGCTTCTGACGCTATCTAACAACGAATCGTGGAGACGAAAAAAGTTGATTTGCTATCTTACCAATCATGTCAATTTTTCGACTCCTTTTGCTTTGAGCTTTATAAACGTCGTGTCCAATGGCGTATCGTGCAATTTGGCAAAATTGTATTTTGTTCATCTAACCACCGAACACCCAACCGTCCGATCTTTTTCAAGAATTTAAATGGACATGACACGACACACCGTTGCCAAATCGCACGCTACGCCACTGGTCGTGTCTTGAGTCGATTTGCCCTTTAAAGAGTTCCCATCCAGTGGCGAGGCGTGCGATTTGGCAACGTTCCTTTTCCCCCATTTAAACCCATTAGAAAGGTCGAAATGCCTGGTCATCGCCGACGACTGGAGCGTTCGACTTTTTTGGTGAATTTAAATGGAGAAAATATATAGTTGCCAAATTTCACGCTTCGCCACTGTTCCTATCAAGGGACTCTAGGCCAACTAAGAGTGGGAGTGCCCGTTTACGCAGATTAAATCCAGACGGAAGTCTAGTGAGGTTTTCAAATCGTCTGCAAATGAACGTAAATGAAAATCAAAGCTCTGTTACAACATACTATAAAGCGGATTTAAAACAAATGAAAGGTTTATTTCAATTAAAATTCACATGCTAAGCCGGTCACGGCGTCACGCCCTGCGATCAGCGCCGCGATCTAAATGATGCCTCTGTCACGCATCTTCAAAGGTAAATAAGCCATATTATAAAAGCATGCTTCAGTCCATTTCTAATTCGAGATAAGTTGATAGATTATGGATTCTCTTCGCAAAACAACTATGTTGTGAATGGATGAAAGTAAGTACAGGTAGTTGTTTAAGTCCTACGTCGACGATTCGATGCGATTCGAATGACAGCAAGTAACCCTAACCTTTCTCGATTTTCAGACAACGAGAGAGAAGAAAGATATTGGTGAGTTAGTTTCACGCTTGTAATGTGGATTCCGTCGATTCCCCAACGCAGGACATGGGCCGATACAGGGAATTGTCTTCCTCTCTCTCCTCCCATTTGAAAACGTGCGTTAGAAAAGGACAGCAGAGGGGGCCAAAGTCACGTTATGGCCCCCTCTGCTATCCTTTTCTAACACTTAAGTTCAAATGGAGGGAGAGAGAGGAAGACAATTCCCTGTATCCGCCCATGTCGCAGGACTGATGCATCACTGCTTGCGCACCAGTTGGTGTGAAACTGACAGTATTCATATTCTATTTCATTTAGGAGATTTGAGATTTTGTTTAAAATCCCCCTCAAATAAACAGATAGTATAACGGTATGGATATATTACATGGTCAAGTTTGCCGTTTTATTTCTTGCGAGTAGAACTCGGTTTTTCCGGGTGCTTCGATAATCCAACCGACTGGCTGCCGTGTCGCGCCACAACACAAAAACAAAGAGCAGAAAACGTCTTCCTCGATTCAACTGAGAAGTCGCTCGTTGCAATCGACCGATCGTGACCCTCGCCGCACTATAATCCGAGATGATCAAAAAGTGGCAAAAAATCAAAAATAAATTCATTGTCAATTTATCATATAGAGATATATTCTCAAGAATCTCAAGAGCAATTTGAGTCACCGAAAACAGATAGAACAAAATAATGTAAACCTAGGAAATGTCGCTGAAAAGTTTTAAACTGAACCTTGTATGTATAGTTGGAAACGATGATTTGTGACTTTTTTTTTTCATTGATTAGATTTTTGGCCCCTTTTTCCGATCTCTGACCACAGTGCGCCGGGCGATTGCGGTGAAGCGCCACAACGCCGCACAGTGGAGTGATTCAAAGGGAGGGGGTCGGACATGGAATAAATAACTAAAAATGACAATTTGAACGGTTTTTACCGTCAAAAAAACAAACTATATAAGGTGATTTTCTTGTAGACAATTGTTCAATATAGAACCAATGAAACCGTTTTCAAACTTCTATTTTTCGAAATAACAAAAATATGCGCATTCAAAGTCACCACGCCATGTCCGGCCTCTCCCAATGACTCGTTCCACTGTGCGGCGTGGAATCGCCACGACTGCGAATCCATGTACTCAGTGGCGTCGCGTGCCATCTGGCAACAATGCAACTGCTCCATTTAAACTCATTAAATATATCGAATTTTCCTTGTGCACCCCCTGAATTCGATCTTTTACATGAGTTTAAATGGTTAGAATACATTATTGCCAAATTGCACGCGACGCCACGGTGATAGGTCATGATGTCCAAAAATAAATGTCCAAAAATCAAAATGTCCAAAACTCCAATGTCCAAAACTCCAATGTCCAAAAGTTTTGCTAATGTCCAAAGACATAAAATGTCCGAAAACATACATTCAATGTCCAAAAAAAAAAGTTAGATTAGGAGCGTATGATAATGTCTATAATGTACCTACTTGGATTTCATTCGTCTTCAGAGTCACCGACCTCATCTGCCGCAGGCTCATCAGAGACGCGAATGTAATACGCTATACCTCGGAGGTACCTAGGGATCTCATTTGCCTCCTTAAATTCTTGATAGCGCCTCACTCGTCTCTCAATTCGCTCCTGATTCTCCCTGGATTTTTTACTGATCTGCTGGCGGATGCGTGTGTGTTCTAAATCAAGTTGTGTGCACAGCTGCTCCGTATCATTCTGATCTCGCCTCATGTAGTCCAAAAAATTTTCCCTATGCTTAGGTGGTGCGTTTTGACCATTTTTTGATATTTTGAATGGAATGATTCAACTACATTATTGGTCCGGTGAATGCCATTTAGAGTAAGCTCGTAGACGGACCATAGTCTGGGCGGATATCTAGGGGGGAAATGCTGGGCGGCGATGAGTTGCTGGTTTGCCTGTGACATAAGTTTCGTCAATGTAATCAGCAAATTCTTGGACGACTAAGGGCGCTTCGTCGTATAGGAGATCGAAAACACTAAAAATGTCGGCAACAGGTATGAACGGCAGACCCATGAACGCGAGTAAGGAGTTCCTAACCAGTGGCTCGTGGATATTCTTGTAACTTGCCACTAAATTTCTCTCAACAATATTTCTCCACAATGATTGCTCAAAATGGAATAGACAGCAATGGAGGTCTGCATCAGGAAACTCTTCACGGCAAGCATTAATATTTGCTAGCTCGAAATCTGACATCATATGTCTGGGTTCCAAGCGTAGATGATGGCGAACGGCAAAGTTTTTCAACTCCTGGTACACAATTCTGTAAGTCTGCTCGTCTTTCTTAATAGACAAAACGTACGCAAATGGGAAGCAATACCCTCTGTATTCTCCATGAACCGTCATCAGCTGCAGAAACTGGCGAGGGACAATTTTGAAAGTACCATCAGTGAAAAGCATCATACTAGTTACTAACTTTTCCATATTTTGGACAGTTGTAAATATTAAAATACGATTTTCATCGTCTATTCCTGAATCGTACATTAAAAAGCGTTGTCATGTTTGGAATTTTGAATAATAAATCGCAGGAAACATTTAAATTTCGAAATTTGAAAATTTTGTTAAGAATTTTGAAGTAGAATTTGAAGTTTTGATGTGACTCCTTTTTAGGTTATAGCCACGAAAGAAATCTAAATTCAATTTCTAGGAATCTCGTTTCCTTGGTTCCCCGTATAACCTGTTGCCTAATTTAACTAATACTGCTTGTAAATCATTGAAATCCGCGTACCATTAGCTTATTTTTTGCCTCTCATCTCTCAATTACATACCGGGGGGGGGGGGGAGGTGTCCAGGGGTCTGGACCCCCCCCCCACCCCATTGACACCAAATTTTTCCCTAAAAATAAGTCATTGTTTGCGGACAAATTTGACCAAATTATCTTTGGAACACCCCCCCCCCCCTTTAACAATTTTCGGACCCCGGACTTCATGCTTTGAACGTACCCTAACCTATTTTTTTTCGGACATTTTCTTTTCGGACATTTCATGTCTTTGGACATTAGAAAAACGTTTGGACATTTCTTTAGTTGGACATTGAAGTTTTGGACATTTTGACTTTTGGACATGTTTTTTTGGACATCGTGACCTACCACCGACGCCACTGCATGTACGAGGGTCATCCAAAAAGTAAGGTTCCCTCGTCTATTTCTCCAAAAGTAAGCACGATAGATCAAATCTGTAATTTTTTTTTTATTTCCGATACTCTTAGCTTTCCAGTGGTACCAAGTTTTTTAAATTTGGACCACTGGTTCACTAGAAAATCAATTTTTAGCCGGACAAGTCGCGGCACGATCCGTCCACCTCTCGACGCGCTGACGGAGATGCACATCACCTTGTCGCATCATTGTTGTCGCTTTCCACACCTCACCAGGTATCACTGATAAGACAGGCACAATCATCTGTCCACTGTTTTGAAGATTTATCAATGAAAATGAATTTACTGATAAAATTTGGGCAGCTCCATTATGATCGACTGATCATTGAATCAGTGTTACGCGTATCATCATAGAGTTGCCACTGCAAAATGTTTCTCAGTGTGAAATCCGTGCCGTTATTCGTTTTTTTGTCGCGAAAGAGAAGAGTGCGAAATTTTTCCTCATCCTCCGTATTCTCCAGATCTTGCTCCTAGTGACTATCATCTCTTCCCGCAGCTCAAAGAAGACCTTGGTGGATAGCACTTTCAAAATGATCAACAGGTGATATCCGCAGTTAATGACTGGCTCCGTAATTAACCAAAGCAGTTCTTCGAGAGAGGCATTAAGTAAGAAACTTCTGCCACGGTATGAAAAATGCATCGATCGGAATGGTGATTACGTGGAAAAATGAGGTAAGACTCTTAAATAGTCAATTTTAAGTTTCCAAAAGGCACCTCTCCATAATTGTTTCCGAATCGCAGGAAACCCAAAACATTTGACGAGATTTATAGCGCGTCGAGAGGTGGACGGAACGTGCCGCGACTTGTCCGGCTGAAAATTGATTTTCTAGTGAACTAGTGGTCCAAATTTAAAAAACTTGGTACCGCTGGAAAGCTGAGAGTATCAGAAATAAAAAACTTTTTACAGATTTGATCTATCGTGCTTACTTTTGGAGAAAGAGACGAGGGAACCTTACTTTTTGGATGACCCTCGTATATACACTGACTGCGTGGTCCACTGTTCCATGGTCCCTCGTATCTCGTCGGTGGACCGTCGAAGATGGACAACGGTGAGACCGCGAGAACCATCGCCGGAATAACATTTTTATATATTCACCGATTATTTCATTGATTAGCCAAAATATTTCACAGTTCAATACAGTTTATGTCGGTAAATGGTAATGTACAAAAATACTCGCATCATCGAGGGATTTTGTAGTGCATGCACACTCATAACACTTCGATTTTTCGTACGGGTTTAGACGTTCAAAATCCAACGTTGCAAGAATGCCACAGACGAAAGAGGGCACCTCGTTCTTTAAGGCCCCTTCCTTCACTTTATTCGTTTAGAATTATAGTGACCACCGGGGCCGATCATTTACTTATCGATAAACCGATCGTTAAAACTGTAGAAAAGTGACGCTATTGGTAAAATGGGGCAGTTGCAAGGGTCTGAAATGTTGTGTTTTTACAAAGGAAATGAGAGTACGCCTTTGGTTTCTAATTAAGTCCCATTTTTTCGAAAATGAATTTTTGGTCCAAAATACATTTTTTTTTTAAAAATGGTTATTCAGCGTAGTGAAGTCAGTACGCAAACGATTTTTTTTCTTACAATTTTACAATTGTGAATCTCCAAAACCAGAAAATTTAGACATAAAATCAAAGACATGTACCGTACCGTTGTTCTCAGCTCAAATACCACCGTTTTCTTTAAAAAAAATACACAATTTTGGATCCTTGCAACTATGCTCCATTGTAAAACTTGGCAGTTGCTAAGATAACTATCGGCTAAGTACCGGTTTTTATAAAGGCTACTCAATGAATGACTTTAAAATAAGGGCACTTTAACGATAGTTACCATAGCAATAGCCACTCTTTACAAATTTAGACCAAAAAGCATCACTCACAGACAGCGGCGTTCGCAGGGGGGGGGGGGCTAAGGGGGCTAAAGCCCCTCCCCCAGACCTCCGATTTTTGGGGGGGGGGAAGGGAAGGGAGGAACAATTTTTCGTCAAACGCTCATCAGTGCGAGCCCCTCCCAAGAAAAATCCTGTGTACGCCTTTGCTCACAGACCTTCTTAACGATCGGTTTATGGATGAAGAAATGATCGGCCCCCAGACAGATAAAAAATTAAGAGAGCTTTTTGGAAGAAATTCTTGTTTAGTTAATGATATAAGTTTTCCTATGTATATTGTGTTTCCTTCTGCGCAAACAGAATAGTTAGCTCCTTTCATATAAAATTATAAAAGCCGCCTGATTCTATTCCCGTTATAAACAGCCACGGTCGACGCCGATATGCGCGCTGTTTCTTTTAGCTGTTTTTGTACTTAAACTGTGAACGTTTTGAATAAAAGACAGTATGAAATTAAAAGAGCTGTATTCAAAATGAGCATTTTTGGCCCAAGAAAGAAAACCTTTCAAATTTTCAGGGTTGATAGAACTACTCAAGAGCTTTCTAAAAATGGCCAGTTTTTTGTTCTAGCCCTCTTGGAAGAGGGGGGGCGGGGGGTCAAAGTTGGAACCTTTAACCCCCCGTAACTTTTTAACAAGTTGACCAATTTGAATGCGGTTTTTTTTAAAATGTAGCTTTTTTAATGTTCTTTCGATTGATGTGCCACACTTTACCTTTTGAGGAATTTTAAGACAATTTTTTTCAATTTTTTCGATTTTTGAAATTCCAATTTTTTTTTGTTTTGCATTTTTGAACCGGGGAAAACGCACTGAGGGTAACAAATACCAGTCTGGATTAAAGCTCTTTTAATTTGCTTTCAAGTAGTTCAAACCGCGTGTTGGGGAAACGTTTCGTTCAAAAGTTATAAGCACGTAAAGTTGACGCGGAACCGATTGCGGCGTGCTCAGGGCCCGCGTTTTTGACTTAAGGTCGGCCGCTCCTCTCCGACTGGAAAGGAATAATAAATATTCTGGCTTAATGCGATTAATACCAATACTCAACCCATTTTAAACTAATAAACAAGTGTTTTCAATGGTCTTTCATCATTTTTCCAACTTTCAAAGCCCAAAAAGGAGGCCCCGCCCCCACCAAAAAAAAAAAAAAAAAAAAAAAAAAAAAAAAAAAAAAAAAAAAAAAATGTACTTCCCTCTGAAAAAAAAATAAATAAATAAATACCAAATAAACTCCCTCTAATAATGTTCGAAACGCAAGCTCCTCCAAACAAACAGAACGGAACAACTAACGACCAGTGGCATCGCGTGCAGCATGACAACGTTGCAATGTTCTCATTTAAACTCTTGCAAAATATCGAATCAAGGGAGTGCACTGTGCACCTCCAACAGTCCGACCTTTTTCATAAGTTTAAATGGACAAAATGCTGCGTTGACAGATTGCACGCAACGCTACCGCTAACGACTAAAGCAGGTTTTTTTGGGCCTCCTTTTTGGGCTTTGAAAGTTGGAAAAATGATGAAAGACCATTGAAAACACTTGTTTATTAGTTTAAAATGGGTTGAGTATTGGTATTAATCGCATTAAGCCAGAATATTTATTATTCCTTTCCAGTCGGAGAGGAGCGGCCGACCTTAAGTCAAAAACGCGGGCCCTGAGCACGCCGCAATCGGTTCCGCGTCAACTTTACGTGCTTATAACTTTTGAACGAAACGTTTCCCCAACACGCGGTTTGAACTACTTGAAAGCAAATTAAAAGAGCTTTAATCCAGACTGGTATTTGTTACCCTCAGTGCGTTTTCCCCGGTTCAAAAATGCAAAACAAAAAAAAATTGGAATTTCAAAAATCGAAAAAATTGAAAAAAATTGTCTTAAAATTCCTCAAAAGGTAAAGTGTGGCACATCAATCGAAAGAACATTAAAAAAGCTACATTTTAAAAAAAACCGCATTCAAATTGGTCAACTTGTTAAAAAGTTACGGGGGGTTAAAGGTTCCAACTTTGACCCCCCGCCCCCCCTCTTCCAAGAGGGCTAGAACAAAAAACTGGCCATTTTTAGAAAGCTCTTGAGTAGCTCTATCAACCCTGAAAATTTGAAAGGTTTTCTTTCTTGGGCCAAAAATGCTCATTTTGAATACAGCTCTTTTTCGTGAAAAATTGCTGCTTTCCATCACGATTATCGGACACAGTCAGCAATATGAACATGGGTGGATACAGGGAATTGTCATTCTCTCTCTCCCTCCATTAGAACTTATGTGTTAGAAAAGGATAGCAGAGGGGGCCATCACGTGACTTTGGCCCCCTCTGTCCTTTTTTAACGCACGTTGTCAAATGGGAAGAGAGAGAGAAAGACAATTCCTTGTATCCGCCCAAGAATATGAATCATGAGCAAAAGTTACTGGCCTCTTGATGATCGATGAAAAACCGCGCCCTTGGAAAGTCCGTCGGTAAAATATAGACATCACAAAATACCTCGGAGAGACTGTTATAAAACACAATAATTTTAAATCAGTTTATCGTCATTGAATCATGAAAAATCCTTCGCCCACCCCAACACCCCAATGCCCCATAAACAACGGAATTTATTTTCCATTTATTTGAAACAAGAACAAGAAAATTAAAGTTTTGGTTCAACTTAAACTTTTATTTATGAAGGGAGGGTGAAATCTACCAAGACACAGGTAAGCACTGGGCAAGTTTAGAAAGATGGGTCGGGCTGGGTTGGGGTGAGACGGGAGGGGTGGGGAGGGGACCAGAAACACGACTTCTTTACACAGGTGAACAAAAGGCTTTGGAAGCAAGCATGGAAAACTTTTTCAATTACATCGACATACAGTTCTTGGAAACTTGAGGGTAGGCAGAAGGCACGCAAGGTACGGTGGGAGTTTGATGGTGGTGGGAGGCTGGAGGGCTGCCCTGTGCCCTGGGCCCAAGGTGTTTACATCCGACATTATAACATTTTGAAACAAAACATAACGTAACATGGTGCTTTTCTTTCTGTGAGTCATCATTTCGAAGAAACGACAGTGCAGAAAATATTCATTTAATATACAAAATGTGGTTCAGCGGAGGACAATTAAAAGGTGAACACTGAACAGGAGAGAGAGTTTCTGAGGGTGAGGGGGAGAAGTCACGATTTTTTTCTCCTTTTTTTTACCAGTTTGTCAGCCAGAGCTGCCACTTTGCGTAAAATTAATGTCATTTTTTCAATCCACCGGTGACTCCAACGGTTGAGAAAAGATTACACAGTTCAGTTCAGTGTATATGACTGTACTGCACGAAAATAATCTGATCTGTAATCTTTTCTCAATAGGTGCAATCGCCGTTAAATTATTGAAATATCCGCAAGTTTTTTAAAGTCATCGACGGCTTCATTAGTTGAGAAAAGATTACAGATCATATTTTAGCGCAGTACAGTCCAAAGATTACTTATACATACAGATATGGCATAAGCCCGAATTTTGTTAAGTTGACTCCGGCCGTGATACAACCGGGCATACCGAGGGGATCATAAAGATTACAGAGAAAAGATTTTCCATGTTTGTCTGTTACAAAACTGTTCCATGTTCCACGTTCCACTGTTCACGTTCCGTGTTTGTTCTAGTTCCGCAGACAAACACAGGAAAAGTGGGAAACGTAATCTTTTCAGACCAGAATTCTGTAATCTTTATGATCCCCTCTGTATGCCCGGTTGTATCACGGCCGGCGTTTTATCCATTTTTCACTTTACATGGGCGAGATGGCTAATGCCATATCTGTAGGTATAAGTAATCTTTGGTACAGTCATACACTGTACCGAACTCTGTAATCTTTTCTCAACCGGTGGAATCATCGATGAATTTAAAAATGCCATCAATTTATACGCAAAACGGCAGCTCTGTTGTCAGTCAAAGCTGCAAAAAGGTTCTCTTATGCGCCACCGTTTTAAATCTCACACTTGTGAAAAAAAAGGGGGGGAGGGAAATTAAATTGCATTGAAACATCTGTTGAAGACACGTGGAACGGTTGGCTGGAGGAGCGGGACAGGAATGAAACAGAAGTCGCAATTAAAAGTGCGTTGAATTAAGCGCGTTCAAAAAGCTGTGAAAGTTTAAATTCGCGCTTCTGTCCCGCATCTCAGTCAGCGTTGCCGCTCAGCGAGTTCATAGAGATAAATCATCTATAGAGCTGCGTGAGAACAATTAATTCACACGCAAATCTCGGTTGGCAGGCTAATTTTTAACGTAATATACATACAGTGTGCTATGATTTTTCAGAAACACTTAAAAATATTCTAAGGAGATTTCAAAAGTATTATGGTCTGAAATCTTTAAAAAGTGGCCAAAAGTCACAAAGTACAGACTGTAGCGTCATTTGCGGGGGTCAGAGGGGGACCAATACCAATGCCCCCCAAGGGTCGGCCAATTTTTTTTTTTTTTTTTTTATTATTTTTTTTTTTAAAGGAATTTGGGGCTGTAGAGTGTCTAAAATAATATTCAGGAGGAAAAAAAAAAAAAAAAAAGGTTATCACATCCCCCCCCCCCCAAGCAGAACCTGAAATGACGCCCCTGAGTACAGTGAAAGTTCGTTGTGTGGAACGTCCTTTAGGTGGACAAGTGGACCGCCGAGTGGACTTTTTTTTCAGCCCTGTGAAACCTCTCATACTATGACCGTAGTTTTCTAAGTGGAACTTTCGCTGAGTGGAACTTTTTTGGGGCAGGACTGAGGCTCCACACAAAGAATTTTCACTATAAATTTCACATCGAGTTATCATTCATAAACTTTTGAGACCAATTTTAATCACAAAAGACACTTTCAAAATGTACGTTAAGCCTATAGAAACGTTACTGAAAATCAAGCCTTCATGTTCGCAAACGATGATTTTTTATTACTTTTTTTTCACCGATTTTGGCCACTTTTTTCGATTCCAGACCATAGTGCAGAAGTCGGACGGCAATCGATACGAAACATCTCTCTATACTGAAACAGTTTATAATATCCAGCGGGCCGATCATTTACTTCATCGTTGAAGCGATCCTTAAGATTGTCTATGAGTGATTCTATAGGTCAAAAATTATGTAAAACTTGGCCGTTGCTATGGTAACCATCGTTAAAGTGTCTTTCTTTAAAAGGTTATTCATGAGTAACCATTAGAATGTGGACACTTCAACGATGGGTACCATAGCAACGGCCAAGTTTTACAATTTCCGACCAATAGAATCACTCATATACAGTCTTAACCATTGGTTTAACGACGAAGTAAATGATCGGCCCGCAGAGGCAATAGTTGCAGAACTGATACTAACACAGTACTATGGAATTTAGATTCCAGAAAACCAACATTTCTACTGAACTTACAATGGAGCTCTTGCAAGGTTTTGCTGTAGGCAAATTGACAGTCGACTCTAGTGTAAACTGCTTCGAAAATAACGACGAGACCATTAAAAAAATCTAAAACTCATACTCAAAGAGAAAACTTTTTTGACTTGAAATTTCGGGTGACAACCCTTGCAAGTATGCACCAACCTCGGATTCGCACCCCCAAACAAAAGAACAGAACCTACGAATTTGAACAATGAGATTAATGAATTTTCTATCAAAAAGTAAATTTGAAGGTTCATCTATACATATTTTGTCGCTAGGAGCACGGTGATAACAACAGAAAAGTTCTACGTTGCGTAGTAAACGAGAAAGATGGCACTTGATTTCATGATCTGCGTTCTTTTGTTTGGGGGTGCAAAACTTACGTAGTGCAAACATACACGGGTGTGGTCCATCTGAACTTTGAGTTTAGCTCTCTCTGCGAGGAGTGAATTTTGGACTTTATAAATGGTCTCATCGTTATTTTCGTAGCATTTTTCATTAGAATTGATAGACCATTTATCTATAGCAAAACCTTGCAAGAGCTCCATTATGAGGTGTAAATTTCCTCAAAGAAATTGACGAAGAATTAACCCCCCCCCCCCCCATTTTAAATTGCGTAGGCACGCACTCACTGCATCTGTTTCTATTCGTGTGATTCGAATAACTGCGATATTTTTTTCTCACAAAGTAAAAGTAAATAAATAATTAAGAACGTTGCCAACTGTCCAATTCAAGTCAGTAACGCTTTTTTTTTTTTTTTTTTTTTTTTTTTTTTAAATATTACACTTGAAGCCTTTCAATTCCATGTAGCAACACTGGTTGCGACAAAGTTACTCGGAGAGAGAGTAAATGGAGGGGTGGGGGAAGGGAAGGAGGGATGAGGGGGGGGGGGAGGAATTTCTACAAATGTGATTCAAGATTCTTTCCCAGGTTGTTCTTTTAATTGAGTCGGGCACGCAAACGGTCTGCAAGGAAGGAAGGAAGAAACACCGACAGCAAAAAACAACTGGATTTTGTGAAATTATTTTAATGGCTTGACGAATGCTCTTTTTCCTACAGAAAAACTACATATTTATGGCGTTCATGAGATTTAAATGGATATACAGTGTGTCCGTAAAATAAAAAAAAAGAACTCACGAATATCCCGAGAACGGCTTAGGATTTTGAATGACGCTAAAGTATACGTTTCTTTATTTCGATGAGGATATCTTTCTAAAGAATATTCGAGTTCAACAAATATCTCCTATGAAAGAACTTGGCGTTTGTCTTTCCTCAAAATTAGAAGCCGTCCTCGAAATATTCGGAAGTAAATGCTCAATTCTTTTTAAAACACCCCGTATAGCGAGAGTGCGGGCAGAGGTGAGGATGCGGAGAGGCGACAGGGAATGTGCGCACTTGAATTGAGATATATAAACATTATTTTCACTTTCAACGGAGAATTTCTGGATTTTTAACGTCTCTATATCTACCCCCCTCCCCCTCACTCTCTCTCTCTTTCTTACACACACACACGTACTCCCACACACACTTTCGACTTTATTAATTTCCAGAGACACGAGCTTTACAGTATCAGATGCATGTGATGCGAGCGACACAATTCCTTCGGCGAAGTAGTGTCGCCAATAATGCTTTGGATTAAATTAAATGTACTGTCGAGAGTTATAAATTAGAGATGATACATGTTTGTGGTTTGGCTGCAGACTTTAGAGTGCGGAGCAGAGCTACCGTCTTGCGTATAATTAATGCGATATTTTTCAATTCACCGATGATTCCACCGGTTGAGAAAAGATTACACAGTTCATTTCAGTGTATGACTGTAATGCACGAAAATACTCTAATCTGTAATCTTTTCTCCAGACGATGGAAACGCCGTTAATTATTTAAAATGCCCGCAAATTCTTGAAAGTCATCGACGAATCCACCAGTTGAGAAAAGATTACAGATTAGAGTATTTTCTCGTATTACGCAGTCATACACTGAACTGAACTGAGTGATCTTTTCTCAACCGACGGAAACATTGATTACTTAAAAAATACCATTAATTATACCCCAAAACGGCAGCTCTGGTGCGGAGTACTATAAATTAGAGAAACTGAAACAAGACCTGTTTCCACTTCACAATGATTAATTAATCGCACTCCTCGAACGCGCAATACCACTACATTTAAGACGTTGGCGGATTCAGGACAGAGGCGGATTCAGGACTGAGGCGGCTCGTGGAATTTGGCAACAATGTCATCCCTCCATTTGATTGTATGTAAAACAATCGATTCAAAAGTGAAGCAGTGCTTCACCAACAATCGAGATGTATATAAAAAAAAAAAAAAAACAAATGGAGCAAAGACAGCGTTGCCAAATAGCACGAGCCGCCGCTGATTCAGGAATCTATCCTTCTCTCGCTTCTCCCATTAGAACGCGTGCGTAAGAAAAGGACAGATTAGGGTCAGCCACTTGATTTTCACCCCCTTTTCTATCTTTTCTAACACATTCATTCAAATGGCCGGAGAGAGAGAAGGAAAAATCCTGGATTCGTCAATAATGTCATTTCTTTTACTTGTCTTTTTATGGAGAGTCATTTCATACTAATACTGTCCTCCACAGAAGTCTTTGGGTTTTTTGTTTTCATTTTTATTTTTTGTATTTTTTTTTTTTTTTTTAAAAAAGAAAAATACTCGATTTTTTACAAATAGGTCCCGATAGATCCGGTGGCGGTGAAAATTCGGAGCGAAACGCATTTAACTTGAAAGATTGAGGTGATTCTTCAGCGTTTAGTGCCGATTTCTGCCACCAGAGCGCTACGGTTCGATTAATGTCAAATTACAGGCCGAAAGTAATTTAAATTTACGAAAATGGAGTGGTCGATTACGAGATAATCATCTGAAGAATGTCTTGGCAAAATATGTCATCAACATCTCCAAAAATTAGGCTGAATGAACCAAAAAATGAAATATTGCATTTCTATACAAGAATCGGTTTGTGATATTCCGTTTTTGGTACTTTCGTCTTTCAGCCTTATTTTTGGAGTTATTGACGAGAAATTTTGCAGAGAAGTTCCTCAACTGATTATCTAGTAACGTTTTCTCAAACATAAATTATTTTCGGCCGGTAATTTGACATTAATCGATCGGTAGCGCTCTGGTGGTAGAGATCGGCACTGAACGCTGAAGAATCACCTTAAATGTTAGGAGGTGGAACACGGACAAAGACGGGGGCGTGAAGTGTATTGCAAGTGACCGAGTGTCAAAAAAAGCCCCAGCAGATAGTTGAAATATATAGGTATAGTACAGGGGTCAAGTGACGTTACCTTAGCAACGAAGGAGGAAAACACTGATATATTATTCGTTAAATGACCAAAACTTTCTCCTCACCACTTGTCTTACAGACTCTCGGCTGTCCGTCCTATAGAGTAGTCACTAAGAAAATAAGTGAATTTTACCTGAAACAGAAAAAACAGCAAACAGTTAGATAAGTTTATTCAAGTAAATCAATGAATAACATTGATTAATCTATAAAAATAATCGGGGAGTTCAACTGAACATATTTCAATAATTATTAATGTATTTCACATATGTAGGTTTAAAACGGAGGAAAGTGAACATGGGCGTAATTTAGAGGGTTGGGGGAGGACCACGACATTTAAGGAAAATTCTGGATATCGGGGGGGTGGGAGTTTGTCTTGGTTGATGGGTCAAAAAATATGTAAAAAATTTAACGTAAACATATCCTATACGTAATAACCTTGTTACAGTGGCGTAGCCAGGGGGGGTGTCCAGGGGGTCTGCCCCCCCCCCCCATGACACCAAAATTTGTCCTAAAAAAGGTCATTTTTTGCGTTTTCAGACAAATTTTACCAAATTATACTCTGTTCACTATACGACGGGCCCTCGACCACCGGACAGTATTTATTTGAAAACGTGTAAATGACAACACGGCAGGCTCGGCGCATTCATAGCGCTCACTGATCGAACCTTTCCTCAACCCCCTTTGTTCATGCTATTTTATTGTCTCTCAGGGTTCAGTCGGAAGAATTAGCGTCGCATCACAACTTTTTGTAATTCAAACTTGGGCTTAATTTTTCCTCATTATTCAATCTCGGCATGAAATTTCAAGTTGATTAGTGTCTAACAACACGCAATTCGGACTGAGTGTTCAAGAAATATGATTTAAATTTCAAAATTTATGAAAAAACCGTTTCCGTGAATCATAATCATTTCGTGCTCTTATTTGGTATCAATGTGATGGTTTTCGCTAGCTGAATTTGGATCCGTTATGAGACTTCCTATCAACGGACTCTGAATAAAGTTGAGATGAAACTTTGAATTTCCTTAGGACTTGAATGTATCAACCTTTGTCTTGAGTTGCCGAGACTTTGCATGGAACAATACACCGAAGACAGCTAGTTGACGAAGGTGAGGTTGGAAAGACCCGATGCACCCCTGATTTTCTCGGCTCACTATTGTGCTAACTCGGGATGAATACATTGCAGTGTCGCCAGTGTGTGCAAAACTGACCGCTGGTCGAGGGCCCGTCGTATAGTGAACAGAGTATAGTATCTTTGGACCCCCCCCCCCCCCCTAGAAAAATCCTGGCTACGCCACTGCCTTGTTATTCCATTCAAATCATCTGAAAATGTTGAAATTTGGGAAAACTGCCCCGGTATACAAGCCGTGTTACAAACTCTGTCGGTAGGTGTAAGTCAGTATCCTTATTTGCTTTAATGGAAAGTTTTAGAGCTTTTATTGAATACTTGAAAGTATTGTAGTGGTTTTTAGAGCCAATGTCGGTTTTTTCCTTCCGCTGGGTTTTCACCCCGATAGTTCAATCGTCTGTAGAAAAAACTTAAAAGACCTCCATTATTCGAACGAAAAATTAGGCAACAGCGTGGAAAATAGCAGGGGGACTCAAGTAAAAACCGACAGCTCTTCTCTTCCCAAGTAGTAATGGCTTCGGCCGAGCACCGAGCTATTGGCCGCGGATACAGGAGGACTAAGGCTGAGACTCGCTTGACTTCATCTTTCTGGTCTCTGCTCCACGTCCCCCCCCCCCCCGTTAAGTGGCGAGGAACCAGGTAAGGGAATGGAGGGGGTGAGGGGAGGAATTAGATCCCCCCCCCCCGTACGATCTCATCCTTGCAACGTGATGCTGAGTTGGTTGCGGTTGTAAGCTCAAACGCGCGCCGGGCGGTCAAATGTAGTAAAAATGACCGTAATTCTGTATCTCTCTCTCTCTCTCTCTCTCTCTCTCTCTCTCTCTCTCTCTCTCTCTCTCTCTCTCTCTCTCTCTCTCTCTCTCTCTCTCTCTCTCTCTCTCTCTCTCTCTCTGTCTCCCTCTCCTTCTTTTCTCTATCATTCTCTCTCTCATTCCTCCTTCGCACTATCGTCTTCCCTCTCTCTCTAATTCTCTCCCTCTCCCTCTCTCTCCTCTCCTTTTCTCTCTCTCTCTCCTACTCTCTATCGTTTCTCTCTCTCTCTCTCTCTCTCTCTCTCTCTCTCTCTCCCCTCTCTCTCTCTCCCTCTCTCTCTCTCTCTCTCTCTCTCTCTCTCTCTCTCTCTTTTCTCTCTCTCTCTCTCTCTCTCTCTCTCTCTCTATTTCTCTCCCCCTCTCTCTCTATCTCTCTCATTTCTCCTTCGCACTATCGTCTTCCCTCTCTCTCTCCTCTCCAACTCTCTATCGTTTCTCTCTCTCTCCTTCTATCAATTTCTCTCTCCCCCTCTCTCTCTCTCTCTCTCTCTCTCTCTCATTCCTCCTTCCCACTATCGTCTTCCCTCTCTCTCTATTTCTCTCCCTTTCCCTCTCTCTCTATTTCTCTCCCTTTCCCTCTCTCTCTCTCTTTCTCTCACTCCCCCTCTCTCTTCTTCTTCTCTCAATCGCTCTCCCTCTCTCCGACCCCCACTCCTTTCTTAACTCCTGTCGCTCCTTCGCTAGAACTCAGCTCATTAAATAGAGCAAAAATAAATTTCAACCAAAGGCGGCGGAGATCGAAAAGGTCAAGGTTCCTCGAGATTCTAGTCTTCTTCTGTCTCTTTACGTGCATCTTTGCTGATTATTTGTGCCGTCTCATCTCTCTCTCTCTCTCTCTCTCTCTCTCTCTCTCTCTCTCTCTCTCTCTCTCTCTCTCTCTCTCTCTCTCTCTCTCTCTCTCTCGTCGAGACATTCCCAAGCTTAAGCGACCAAGCGTTCTTGGTATGGCCGCGGTTCTGCGATACATGATCCAACGGACCACGTTCGGATGAAAATTGAAATAGGATCCGAATAATGGTTGGTGACGATTTTTTTCCAGGAGTTATGGTGTATAAGCATAGCTCACAAGCGTGACTCGCGAGCCAGGTAAAACTGATAATCCGAGTTACTTTTTAAAAAAACGAAATCCGTAAAGCCACCTGAAATCCAGGATCTATCATCTTTGAAGGCGATTTCGTCGAAAAAGTGGCTAGGCGGATTTTGGAAGATCGAGGGGATCATTTTTATCTCGACACATTATTGGGCTGCTCAAAAATTGACAAATTCTTTTGGTGCTTTTGCATTGCTGATATCCAAACTGCGTACAGTGTATACACGCTGAAAACCACTTTCATCAGTATAAATAGAAAGCCTACTGACAATGAGATCAGTGGGATTTTTCAATTGTCAGAATGTCAGTCGGCTCCTTACATTTGGGTTCAAGTAGGCAACCTGCAATACGCATCACAATGAATTCAAACATAGCGGGTGGCCTAACTGAGCCAAACTATAAGGCGTCAACTGGCATTATTAGAACCAATGTATGCCCAGTAGGTCGTTAACGACCCTTTCGTTGTGTTATTTTTGGACCACACTTCGGTCAGTTTGGACCAATTTTACTCAAAAACCAATTTTGGGAGTTTTTAGTTTGTAAAATTCAGCTGCCTCAAAAAATTCCTGTTTTTTTTTAATTTTTTCGTGCTTTCAGTTCTCAAATTGTGTTTTTTGAGAAAAACGCCTAACATGTTTCAAATAGTTCTGGGCATTCATGGGTTATTTTGCGGACTGTACACACGTGGTCTCTGATGAGAACAGAATAGATCCATATCTCTCTCACAATCAGGAATGCTCTCTAACAAGAGAATGATCCATCGCGGAATGAAATGAAAACGTGTGATCAACTGTTCTGATAAGATTCTCTGCTTTCAACCCGACGGACAATAGAGGAGGCTATAATAAAGCCAAGAGACTCCGCACGCGGCTTTTGTTGAAATCATACCGGCTTTGTCACGAAAATCGAGTTGTATCATGAACCGCAAGAGAGACGCAAAATTACCGGCTGAAAAACTTGATTGTGTCATTATTTGACCTTCGCTTACAATGACCAGTGCTGCTGTTTTCAGTAAAATAAAATACATTTTCTTGAATTTAACTCACAAAGTGAAGGTATTGAATTTTTCGACAGATTTGGTAACACTGTTGTTGACACAATTTGTACAATGTTGATACAGTTACCAGTAATGCCATTTACGGCAGAAATTATCCAAATGTTACAGTGAGTTAGCCAGGAAATTTGGATAATTTCTGCCATGAATACGGCAACAGTGACTGTTATACTCTCCGCAGACGAAATAGAGCACAACCAGTGGCGGCTCGTGCAATCTGGCAGCCGTGCACTTTTTCCATTTAAACTTATGCAAAAAGATCGATGCTAGGTGAGGCGCTACGCCTCACCAAGTAATCGATTATTTTACACAGTTTTAAATGGAGGAAATCCATTGTTGCCACATTGCACGAGCCGCCGCTGAGCACAACAACATTCACGCGTCCTTTTCCTTTTAGTATCAGCGCGACCGTTGATAGTGGTTTAGATTCGAACGCTGTCGACGGCACATCTGATGTAAAATCGCGGGAAATCACATTAGAAGCATCAAACAGTCTCAAAATCCACTCATAAACCTACAAAAAGCATTTAAAGGAAAGCCTAAGATGGCGGTCAAACGGACGAATCGACTCTGCATGCATGAAAATGATTTGCCTATAGGCAAAGAGCAAACCGCTTATTTACTATCAGAAAAAAAATTAGCTCAAGCTTAATGGTGATGTACAAACTAACTATATCCAGATTTGATTTAGTTCATTCTAAAGCTAATAAGCTAACGATTGTACTGATATCCACAGATTAAATTTTTCTCCACTGGTTCTCTTTTTATGAACTTTTAAAGCGATTGAATACAGTGTTCAAAAACACTTCATTTAAAACAGTGTAGGCCAAGAACTAATCAGAATAAACCAAATCTGATGAAAACACAATTTTCGTCAGCTTATTAGCTTTCAAATGAGCGAAAGTAAATCTCGATGCAACTATTTTGTAAGTCACCATTACACTTGATCTGAATTTTTTCTGTTAGTAAATAAACGGTTTGCTCTTTGCCAAGGCAAATCGCAAGCCGACTGCGATTTACCTGCGACATAATAAAAAAAAGGCCAATGACGGAACTTTATATTGTCAGTTAGAATGTAAACAAACGGCTCACTTCCTCCAAGTGCCAATATTTTGTGTCACTCTGTGTGTTTTTTCTCCGATACATCTTACTTTCTCGTTAATGTTCATGATTATTAAGGTGAATATAACAGTAGAGGCTCTTGCCATTAGCAACAATGTTTTTCCTCCATTTGAAGCTGTGTGAAACAATCGATTGTTGGTGAATCGCCGCTTCACCATTGAATCGATTATTTTGCATGAAATAAAATGCAGGGAAAACACTGTGGCCAAATTGCACAAGCTGCCAGTGGAATATATTACGTTTTGTGTCGATTTATCGCAGAATTCTGAAAAGGAAACACCGGACAAGTATACCTACTTTGCCGAATGTGCTGATCATGGTCAATGAGCTATAACTTTAGAGTGGCACATCAAGGAACGTTCAGATGGTTCATTGTTGTCACCTAGGGCGCCGCCATCTTGCCGTAAAAATCAATTTTGAGGTTAAGTTTTGTAGGTTGTTTCCGGTCATTTCGTAAACAAACTCGGGCATCGCCGGAAACGGCCTTCAAAATTTAACCTCAAACCTTGGAATCTGCCGTCCAAATTCCCGCCAAATTCCGAACGACCTACAAAATTTAACCTCAAACCTTGGAATCTGCCGTCCAAATTCCACTTTTTCCCGGGATTCCTTCTACCCTGTGTGGCACAAGGTGGACCAGCCCGCTGCCACTCTAAAGTTATAGCTCATTGATCGTGGTGTATGCATGCAGGGTTGATTTGCCCGTTCGACCGCCATCTTGGGCTTTCCTTAACACGCCTTTTTATAGATTTACGAGTAAATTTAGAGACTTTCGGATGCTTTCAATGTAATTTTCACACGATTATACACCAAAACCAACCCTTCATTTAACACTGTAATAAAAGTATGCAACAGATCCATTGACCCTTTACCACACAGCTGCAGCATAAGTTTGCAATACAGACCAATTAAAGAGACAAGCAAACCGCGTCAAAATGCACATTGCATAGGCTTAGCTTTCGGATAGTACTTGACGTAGGTCCTCTGTGGTTACAGCTCGTTGATAAACTTGTTCCTGATTCATGATCGGGCATCTGTTGAGTGTTGAAGCTACACGAAACCAACTGGTGCCATAAAGTAGATATTTCTCATCAATTTATCATTTATAAACTTCAAGACCAATTTTAATCACACAAAACACTTCCGTCAAGTAATTTAAACTCAGAAATTTAACTGAAAAGTTTTAAATTAAACTTTAAAAAGGTTCAAAGCAATGGTTTTGGATGACTTTTTCACTAATTTGAGGCCCCCTTTTTTTTTTTTTTTTTTTTTTTTTCTTTTTCTATTTTTTTTGTAAGTTTAAGTGCCCTCTTTTACCAAATGAGGCCTAATACTTAGACGAAATGTAGATATATTTCTCATCAATTTATCATTTATAAACTTTCAAGACCAATTTTTATCACACAAAATACTTTCGTCAAGTACTTTAAACCCAGAAATTTAACTGAAAAGTTTTAAATTAAACTTTAAAAAGGTTCAAAGCAATGGTTTTTGATGATTTTTTCACTAATTTGAGGCCAATTTTTTTTGTAAGTTTAAGTGTCCTATTTTACCAAATGAGGTCTAACAAACGAAACGGAAGAGAGAAAAAAATATAAAAGATGAAAGGGAGAAGAACATCCATGTCCTTCTGAGATGTTCAAATTTTGTCTACTCGACCGGGATTCGGACCTGGGACCTCTGAATTAGCGGCCAGTTGTGTTGACCACCAGACCTCGGAGGCCGACTTTGCGGCCACCTGTTTTTGATCTCAGACTATGGTGTGGTGTAGGCAATGAGATATAATTTTAGAGAGGCACATCAAGGAACGTTCCGCTGGTTCATTGTTGTCACCTAGGGCGCCACCATCCTGCCGTAAAAATCGATTTTGAGTTTAAATTTTGTAGGTCGTCTCCGGTCGTTCCGTAAACAAACTCGCGCATCGCCGGAAACGACCTACAAAATTTAACCTCAAACCTTGGAATCTGCCGTCCAAATTCCGCTTTTTCCTGGGATTCCTTCTACCCTGTGTGGCACAAGGTGGACCAGCCCGCTGCCACTCTAAAGTTGTGGCTCATTGGGTGTAAGGGTTGGGAAGTATTATAGGAGCTACATTTAAAAACAGAGCGGAAAATTCGAACGAAGAACTGCACTGCAAATTATAATAATAATTAAGTTCGTTTGAACTTGCGGGTATAAGCGTGGCAAAAGGCTATACCCATACCCCACTTCAATAAAAACAGTTTACTTGAACTTTACATTTTACTTGATAAACAAAAGCGAATATTTTAGAGCGCTGATAACAAAAGTATACGTTCCAATTCAAAACCTCTCTTCCCGGTTATACCGTGAAAATTGAGAAAAATAAATGCAAAGTCTGAAAAACAGAGTAAAGCGATGTTATATAATAACAACCTCATTTAAAACGGTGTATTTTTAGTGAGTCGATTTGTATCCCTCTGATTATTATACGGCTGTCGAAAACCAAGAAAATATTTTTGTTTCCAAGTTTCTTGTTCTCGGTTTTGCCAGATCGAGGGTGAAAAGCCGTATCGTCTCCATTGAAATCAATGTAAAGCATACGGCTTTTTCACCCCAATCTGGCAACACTGCTTGGTCTCGAGATTTTGCTATGCTTCCGCAAAAGATTCCAGTTGAACGTTCAAGCCCTTGAAATTGTGTAACAGACCTTCGGACTGGGAATTATTTATCCTTGCGGCAGTGTTGCTCTTTTTGCAAAAGGCAAAAGAAAAGAAACTGTATGAAATACCCCACGAAAACTTCCTCACATCAAACCAAATCTGGGAGGACCCCCAGACCCCCTTATATTTCCTGGGGAACACCTCCAAACTCCCTTTATTACTCTAGGGGAGACCTCCAGACCCCCTTTAATATTATAGGGGAGGCCCCCAGATCCCCGCCCCTTAAGAGGTTAATTTAACAGTAGGCTGATTGAAGAATGCTTTTGCAAATTTTCATCAAAATTCAAACAGGTTTATTGGAATTAATCCAATTTTTCCCTATCCATTAATTCAATCAGGTTTATTGGAATTATTCCAATTTTTCCCTACCCATCTTCTCATGGATTTCAATGAAAACACTTTATCCTCCATAACTTACTTAAAATTTAAAAAGTTAAAAAAAAAAACAAAAAAAAACAAAAACAAAAAACAAAAAAAAAAAAACAAAGCCCTTCTGGAAAATGTTAGAAGCAACAACTCTGCAAAATTTGGATGCATAAGGACCATTGGTTCAGAAGTTATGCTGGAATATAGACATCTGCACGCAATCGCAAATACTTTCTCAATTTTCTTAATTTTTTTTTTTTTTTACTTTTAGTGAGAAAGTAAGAATAATATTGTTTAAAGAGTTGTGTGAGCGGGGACTTTAAAAAACTTGGGAACGAAATGGGTACGGGGAGGTGACAGGTCTAGACTCTCGAAGACACTCACTCCTAAACTCGGAATAAAATACAGCCAATGTGTACTTACTTTTTGCTATCCCCCCCCCCACAAACATTTTAACTCCATAAATTAAATGTTTTTCAAGTTTGTCTCAAATTCTAGGCTGCTACCGTTAGGAATACTTATGTTCTGGATTATATATGTACAGTTGGCGAATTAAAGATTGTCAGTAGATGCCTTTGAATCTGGCTTAGGTAGGCCACTTACAATACTTATCATTATGTATTCAAGCATTGCCGGTGGCCTACCTGAGCCAAAATCTAAGGCGTCGACTTACATTCATTAATTCGCGGACTGTACTTTCATATTTTATTTTTTTCATTTAATAAATTAAAGCTGAGCAATTGGCAACTTCGTAGTCAATTTATTAAGTAATTGAAATTCAGAAACAGAATACTGTCAAATATTTTCCATATTTGCTCATAGGTACAGAGTTGAGTGAGTGCAATGACTGCCCCCCCCTCCCCGATAGCTTTTGAAAATTATCATTATTTGTGAATGGTCCAAATGTTATACATATACCAAGACGCATCATGAATAAATCGGACATTCGGTTCATCTGCGCATTCTCATATTTAAAAGTTGCAGGAAAAAAATAGAGCAATAAAATAAAAGGTAGGTTGGGACAAGATTCGATAAATGATGGTTTCAGTGGCGTCTCGTGCAACGTGGCAACAACCTGATTTCTCCATTCAAACCTATGTAAAACAATCGATCTTCAGGAGGTGCAAATGCACCCTTGATATATCGATATTTTGCATGGGTTTAAATGACAAATAAGCATGGTTCCCAAAGTGCACGAGCCGCCACTGGATGGATCCATGCTACAAATAGTAATTATTCCATTGGTTTGGTCTGAGGCACAGGGTTGATTAATTCTCCAGAAACTTTCGAAAATGTCAATAGTTCAATTTATTGCCGTTTTTATAGTGGACTAATCGGCGATATTCACCTTGAAAATATTTGACCTGAGATCGAACATAAAATTCCCCCTTTTTTTGTCCGTTTTACTTTCAAAAAGAGCATGGGCTGATCCAGCAATCTGGCAACAGTGTATTCGTCCCATTTGATTGCATGGCAAATAGTCGATTAGTCGCAAGGCCATGGCTCCTTCAAATATCAATTGTTTATCATACATTCAAATGGGAATAATGCGCAGTTGCCAGATTGCTGGATCCAGGGGTGCAAAATGTTCCAAAACTTCGGAAGTTTCATGCGATCCATAACTTATTTCCTCACAGAATTTTAAAAAATTTCCTCACAAAAATTTGAAAGTGATGACTTTTTTTTGCTTATTTTAACATTTCAACACCGTATGTTAGCAAAATGACCGATATTTCCCCATTTTTACACTATTTTCCTGGGAAATCCTTATTGCCATCATTTAAAAAAAAAAAAAAAAAAAAAAAAAAAAATTGGACAAAAAATTTCCTCACTTTCCCAGAAATTTCCTCACTTTCACGCGATCCGCGGATCGCTAGATCGGGCACATTTTGCACCCCCGGCTGGATCCGCCAATGAAAAAGAGAATAAATAAATCAACAATTTAACCTCATACCTCAGATATATACCTGTGAGTGTGAGTACTGCCCCCCAAGGGGGATTTTGGGTGCAAACTTGGCATCTCTGTGACCGGGGATAGTTGTGTGCGCAAGGAGCTATTTTCTCTCTTGCAAAAGAGGGTTTTGTGTTGAGTGTGCATAAATATTTATCTAGTTAATTTAATGAAGTTAATAATTTTCTTGGCGGGGGTTCTGGCGGGGTTCCAGCAGTGTTGCCAAATCATCAGGCTTTTTCTATGTGCTCTTATGGGAAAAACCGCAAGATCTGGCAACACTGGGTTCCAGTCAGGGCGGCTCGCACAGTAATTGGAATTATATAATTCTCAGGACATCGTTTTCAGGAAGTAACTTCGAGAGAGAGCAGGCATATAATTCCGCGAGTAGCTCATAGATTTGAAAACGATCCAATCGTGGAATGTTACGTTATAATTCTTCGACCAGCAAATTTGATATTGAGACTTCTCTGAAGTCAAAAATCCACCCCCCTCCCCCTCACAAAGTAGCCCTTCTTTATTTTGGTCCAAAAAATTGATGAATTCGACCACTGTGCGACTTCGGTATCGCATCTCCATCGATAAGCCGGCACTTCTAGCTCCCTTTTTGATGCTTACGTCGCGTCGGTTAGAGGCGCACTCTCGAATTAGACAGAATTCATAAAATATATTCAGTGGGGGGGGGGGGGAGTGTGGACTCTTCCATTTTCGATGAAAAGTTCAAATCCGAAAAATCGGAAAACGAGTCAATTGTAGATTCAAACAGTCGGCGCATAGACACGTGACCCTAAAACCCCGAGGTCATTATACTAAATGCTGTCATAAAAATCATGGTTTTACGAGAAATAACGACTTCGAAGTTATAGGTTGAATAAAAAAGAAACCTCATGCATGTATTCGTGAAAAGGATGATGTTTAAAATTAATTAAAAAGCGACGCAAAGTTAAATAGTAACTTTTCCAGACGAGGAAACCCGAATCTTAAAATAAAAGAAATGAAATAATAAAGGAAAAACTTGATTAGTCGGATTTTTAACCATGTACTTATGACACAACTTAACAAAAGATTCCGCGCAAACGTAATTTCGGAAACTTTTAAATCCCAGATAAGTAACTTTACACTTTAGAGAAAAAAAATAAATTATTTTTTTCTTCTACTTTTTCCCCTGATGTGGTTCTTAAGATCAGAAGATATTTAAGGTCACTAAAAACTAAAATAAACATGCGCAAGTCAAAAGTCGGTACAATCATTTTTTTCAATAAGCACATCGTCTCAAAATATGACAGGAAGTTCTTCGGTTTACACATGACGTGTGTGATTTCCCAGAAAACAACAATTTATGGTTAAATCAAGATTTCATTAACCCCTTTACTTCCAGGATATAAAGACAAATCAATGTTCGCTCACTCAAATTGAAAGGGTAGTTAAATATTCCTACACCGCGGTTTTGGTTGTGCATACACAGTGGATTGAAGGCGCCCGAGGGACATTATTTTTCAAGTGTTTCCAATTTGGAGTCGCAATTAATGTGGATGAAAAACAGAAGTTGTGCGAAGCGGTGCTTTGTCTCAAAAAATATGGCAGGAAGTTCTTCGGTATAAAACATGACGTGTGTGATTTCCCAGAAAACAACAGTTTACGGTTAAATTAAGCCTTCATTAACCCCTTTACTTCCAGGTTATGAAAACAAATCAATGTTCGCACACTCAATTTAAGTATGGGTAGTTAAATATTCCTACAGAGCAGTGTTGGTTTTGCATACACAAAGGATTGAAGCCGCCCGAGAGACATTATTTTTCAAATGTTCACAATTCGGAGTCACAATTAATGTGGATAAAAAGCTGAAATTGTGAGGCAGGCCCAGTCACAGAAACGAGTATACTCGAGCGTGGTATGTAAAGGGTTAAAAGAGCACACTTTTCGTTTCAAATCATGGATCATGGCAGATTTTTTAAAGTAAAATTAAGGATTTTCAAGGACTTTTCGCTGGATTTCAAGGACTTCCGACAGTCTGAAAAATAGTATTTTTGAAACCAATTTTCCAGAGGCAGAAAAAAACTCCAGTCGATTCTCAGATAAGGGTGCACTAATCAGACAAGATCAGGAGAACAGTATACAAATAAGTAAAGAGAGAAAAAATGCCTCCCGGCAGGCCGGTAAGACGAAGTAGATTCCATGCTTGGTTACATCATTTTTTCAAAAATTTAAAAATAGGTTATAATTTTCGTTAATTTTTTTTTTTTTTATTTCATCAGCTGCTCAAAATCCAAATATTATTGTGAAAAAGATTATATTACCAATAGAGAAATGTGTAATCTTTACAATGCAAGTGAGAAATAAAAGCTAGGTTATATAAGTTTTTCACAAATTTCAATAAATAGGTTATGTTATGATTTTCTTTGAATTATTCATTTTTTTTTTTTTTTTTTATCAGCTGTTCAACATTTAAATAAAAATACTCATGAGAAAAAGATTATAGTACCAAGATAGAAAAATGTGTAATCTTTGTAACGCTAATGAGGAATAAATCTGAATAAGAGCAGCTGATCAAACAAGAAAATAAATAAATAACGTACCTAAGCAACAGTGCACGTGTAAAACAAAGAACGAGCAATTATACCAATAACCTATCCTTGTCTTTCACATGTAAAATCCCATAAGAAACTAAATAGCTCGTAAAACACGTAAAACACAAGGAAAATTTAAGAAATAGAGCATATGAACTAAAAACATCCTCCACGATATAAACTAAAATTTTTGATACAAAAAAACAATTTCTTCATATAAAAACACTGCCAAAAAACCCGAAAAACACATCACTATAACTCGCTTACAACGCAAAAAACGAAAAAATGACTCGAGTAAAAAAGTTGCGTATCAAAACGGCTGACATAAATTTCCCACAAAAAAATACTCAAAACAAACACTCCTAAAAATAAACCTCAAAAACACATTTTACGACTCAAACACGGCCCATAACGCGAAAACTAACTGTCGGATTTACACCATCTTCGAACTCATCCAAGAATTAAACCCAACGACTAGTTGAGACAAATTTCAAAAATAAAAACCAAAAATTACGAACAGGATCGTGGGACATAAAAACGGTAAAACTGGCTGAAACATACATATAAACATATATATATATATATATATACAATTTTCAACGAGTGGTATTTTCTCACTCAGGGGACCATGAAACGTGCTCATTTGATAAAATTTCCCGAAAAATCCAACATCGCACCCTCTGCAATAAGTAGATTCCTGGAATCTACTTAAAAGTTGCTGGTGAGTCCTCCATTGTTTCTCACGACTTTGCAGGCAAAGGGACACGACATCAGTGGCGAGGCGTGCGATTTCGCAACGTTCCTTTTTTCCATTTAAACAAATCAGAAATATCGAAATGCCTGGTAATCGCCGATGACTGAAGCTTTCAATTCTTTTGGTGAATTTAAATGGAGAAAATACATTGTTGCCAAATTTCACGCCTCGCTACTGCACGACAATCCTCAGGCACACAAACAAAATTATCAGCAAAAAAGCAAGCTAACGAGCTAAAGCCGGTAATTTTCAAGGATTTTCAAGTACATTTGACGAATTCATCAAAATTTAAGGATATTCAAGCGCATATGAAAAACGAAAAAAACAAAAAAACAAAAACAAATCAAGGATATCCAAGGACTTTTTAAGGCGACACGTACCATGTACACGTACCTTTTTCCGAAGACTATTATGAAGCATTAACACTCTGAAATAATGAGATAGGGGAAGATTTTTATATTCTTCATCCGACGAAGGACGAAATTGTCCCACTTTGCGACGAAAGCGCGGGCATTTTAACCCACCAGCCCGGAAAATTCAGCCCGCCCGGCGTCCCCGCACTACCGCCAATATTTGGTAGTTTGCAATAAACGGATAACCGATAAATATCCTTGCACGTAATACGCGCGGTCAGAAACATTTTCAACTACAATAATCATTTTATTCTCAATTATTGCTCCCGATTTCTAGAATCGAGCACTAAGCTCGTTCAAGCGCTCTCTGATGCTTCTCTCTACCTCTCCCTCTCAGTTATATATTCTGATTTACAGCGGCAACTTGCCGAGTGAATTTACTCTGGAATTATTTCGTTTTGCAGCAAAACCCGTTTGCACAAGTTTACAGTTTGTTGGTTTAAATACTGGATGGAGGATGGACAGTCACGGTATAAAGCAGTTTTACTTTCGAACAATTATGATATCAATAGGTCTGCTGCATACTTTTGCTACAACAATAAAGAACCTCGAATCCTGGGTAAAATTCACCGAAAATAACGATGCGCACATTAAAGACGTTAAAAATCCACTCATTAACTCAGGAAATCACTTCAATTTCAAACAGCCCGCTCTACACTATAGACACTATTTGCACCGGTATACTACTACATAGACGGAACCACCGTGCATAAGTAAACAACATCGTAACTACAAAATGATAGAATTCCCTCCTAAATACATGAATTATTGGTTGCATTTGGTGTCTGGTCTTTTCGGTTTATCAAAGATTACAAAATAATAAAAGAAATGTACGCATCTAAAGGAAACATTCCAATGTTTGTAAGTTCTGTTGATGTTTACATAAACAAGATGGTTCCATGTATGTAGTTAGAAGTCGGTGATATAGGGTCTAGTGTAGCGCGGGTTGTTTGAAATGGAAGGTATTTTCTGAGTTAATGAGTGGATTTTGAAAGTTTTTAATGTGCGCATCGTTATTTTAGCCGAATTTTACGTTAGAAACAATGAGTTATATTGATGTAGCAAAAGTACGCAACAGACCCATTGATTAAGAGAAGTATACGATGAAGACTATGAACATGTAGAGCTAGATCGATACGCTGAAGATTATGGACGCGTCTAACACTGGAACGCTGTGAGGGGGGGGGGGGTGTAGAACCTTTGAACCTACCGAACACGTAGAAATATTCCTTAGTCCTAAATCGACAGAAATGGTCTATAAAAATGTAATTATAGATCTCCCAAAAATCTAGCATGGTGTTGATGACAGCTACAGAAATTCCAGCATCATTACATGGGTTAACAAAAAATGGGAATCAAAAATATTAGCAGCATTCATTTTTCCATTTGCCAAAGTAGATCTTTGCCCGACTTTTCGGAAATTTTCGATTCGTGAAGACTGGTTTAATTAATACGCCACTTCTTTGCGCTAAGGCGTAGCGTGCAACGCGGCAACATTGTACTATGCCCATTTAAACCCATGAAAATGGTCAAATGCGAAGGTGTTCACAGAACACCCAATAGTTTGATATTTTTCATGGCTTTAAATGGATAAACTGTATAACGTTGCCAAGTGGTTGAGAACTAAACAATAAATAAACTGTAGGGAATACCCCACTAACACTTTCTCACATCTAACTTCTTCTGAGGGGGACCCCCAGACTTTCTTATATTTTCTGGGGGGAAACCCCCAGACCCCCATATCATATTCTGGAAAAGACCCTCAGACTCCTCTATAATATTCTGGAGAGGACCCACAGACCCCTCTCTAATATTCTGGGGGACCCCTTCTTAAAGGCTTAAGTTTATAGCACAGAATAATACAATCAGAACGGAAACTCCCAAAAGAGCCAATGGAAGCAAGTTTGGAATTTAACGGCACCAATAGGCAACGCTGTGGTCCTTTATCCCAACATGGCGGACGAGTGTGATTTGTGTTGAAACTCATTTATTTCTATAAGTTTTGGAAAGAAATCTTAGGTTTCCGGCCTCACTTTTATGCTATTGCCATTTCAGAATGAAAATTTCGCGAATCATGTCCTATATTTTTTTTTTCGCGCGCGAATCCAGATGTAAACATCCTATATCCCAACATGGCGGACGCGAAATGAATTTGCTTCAAAATCCGACAGAGTTTCCGTTCTGGTTGTATTATTCTGTGTTTATTGTAGGCTGGTTGTGGAATGTTTTTGCAAATTTTCATCAAAATTCAAATAGCTGCTTTTGAAAAGTGTACCAGTGCTGTACCTCTTCCAATGTTTCCCTGCGTTTACCCTCTTTCCCATTGATTTTAATGGAAATCTTTTATTCTCCATAACTTGCTAACAATCTATAATTTCGAGAAAAAAAGAGAAAAAAAGAGAAAAAAAAACCCCTTTGATGAATATTAAAAGCAACTGGTCAGCAAAATATGTATGCATATGGAACATAAGTTCAAAAGTTATGCGGGGATACAGATATACTAAATGGATAGATTAAAGCCATCGCAATACGTTCTCAATTTCTAACTTTGTTAGTTGTGAGGAAGTAAAAACGTATGAAATTTTAAGAAAACATGGAGGAAACCAGACGTAAACATCTTGCTGTGACGTAGTCACTAAAACAGTCTGTAAAAAAAACCCTTTCTTAAGTCCAATGTAACCAAAGAAAAAAAAAATGATAAAGATACAATGTGATACAAATGATATACATACACACGATTAAAGAAATATCGACGATGATAGCCAAAATGACGACGATGACTGTTTCTTTTTATTTTTCAATTTTAAACTCGATTTAGGATCAATTTTCCGCACCAATAATTTTCAAGTCTTCGATCACCCTAACGCGGCTGATCAGAGCAGGGAATTCGATTATAATTTTCAGAATAGCTGCATGGTCATGGCGAAATCAATTGGGAGCATTAACGGAACCCATCTGGGCGACTTCACCTCGGTGGCAAGGGAGTTGGAACCAGAGCTGCCGTTTTGCGTACAATTAATGATATTTTTCAATTCACCGATGATCCCACCGGTTGAAAAAAGATTACACAGTTATGTTCAGTGTATGACTGTGCTGCTCGATAGTACTCTGGTCCGTAATCTTTTCTTAATCGGCACAATCGCTGTTTAGATATTAAAATACCAGCAAAGTTTTTTTAGTCGTCGACGACTCCACCGGTTGAGAAAAGATTACAGATGTGAGTATTTTCTTGCATTACAACCATACACTGAACTGAACTGTGTAATCTTTTCTCAACCGGTGGAATCTTCGATGAATTTAAAAATGCCACTGAGTTTTCGCGAAACGGCAGCACTGGTCTAGTTGGAACAACACATGTTTTTTTTCACATTTTTCCGATCAGCTATTTCATTCATTTATTGGAGAGAAAGTAAACAATAAATAGCATGCAATGGCGGCGCCCGTAAGGCGTAAAGCCTAAAACTCATTGACCAATCCGAGGTTGAATAACCTCTTGTCTCAACTAACATACACTTAATAGCTGTTTGATTTCATCTTCTTGATCAAGACTTCATACATTACTAAAACTCTTCACTCCGACTTCGGTTACATAAAAGCCATGATTTCTCCTGATATATAGTTTTTGGAGTAAGATATTTGCGGAGTAGCAAATGGTGAGCGAAGGAGGAAAGATAGTTATAATTTGCACTTTTCGGGTGAGTTGAAAAAATGATGCGATACTCCACCGAGGAGGCGTACGCGTACACACCCTCCTAGATAGTACTTTTCGCTCTGTACTCTATGAAGCGTTTTTTTACTCTCCGGAATCCCCACCGGTGCAATAACCCGGAGCTTTTGGAGCTGCTCCGAAGCTGTCTGGTGCAGCACCAGTCACGTGCAGAAGCTCCGGAGCTCCAGCTCCAGTGCATCGGTCTTCAACTCCGATACACTGGAGCTTGCACCGGAGCAGCTCCAGGCGCATCGCACCGCAAATAAAAACAAGTTGGAACTTGCAACACTGGAACAGTGTTAGCAAAGAGAGCATGAGTGTCGGCCGTAAATCATTGTAAGTGTGGAGTTCCATATTGATAGTACAAAACTGCGACAAAGTCAATCGCAACGCTGCATTTGTGTTTGTATAACAGTGATCGCTGTAAAAATAACTTGATAGGTCAAAGTGGGAATGAAAATTTACTTATAGCGTGTTGAAACAGTTGTTCACGAGGCGAGGTGAATACTGTGGTTTTGAAAATCGATTTCGATAGTGATTGTTCCTTTAAAATCGGATGACGCAATACCAATCCTAGCAAGCCGTAAAGTCTAGTTTAGTTATTTGGGACTTTTTTAGATTTCTCTCGCCTGAACCAAAGTCATCAGGAAGGAAATTCTTAATACCAATCCTAGCAAGCCGGAAAGTCTAGTCTAGTTATTTGGGACTTCTATAGAATTTTCCTCGCTTGAACCAAAGTCATCACGATGGAAATTCTTCGTCTTTATGGTTTCAGCTCTTTTTGTCTCAGATTAAAAAATGAATGTTAATATTGATCAAATGTCATCCGACACTCATCAAGGCCCTTAAGGAACGTAATATGAACTTGAAAAAAGCTCATTCGATTTTTAAGGGAGCTTAAACGGTCCATGAGAGACGAAATTCGCGGATACAGAGTATCCACAGCTTATTTCAATGTTCGATCTGACAAGACCGTGCGCCTTTGAAAAATCGATATCTCGATAGTGAATCGATGTATTGCAATTCGGTTTGCACCGGTCGAAAGCGCTTGCTTGTGACTGACAACCTCGAAAATTTCAGATCCATCCGAGTTTATTTAATGACCTTACAGGACCTCTCGCGGCCGCAGTTAGACATTTCTTGTCAGAGTTACGCTGAAACGGGGAGTAGTTCCCCCCCTAAGATGATATTTTTTGGCTCGAAACTGCATTGGGCCCTCTCGGGACATCATTGGGACCCGAAAAAAAGCGGAACCGATATAATACGGCACACGACTGGTTCGTGAGAGACGAAATTCGCCTTTTTCCAGCCTCCAGCGCCCCTCTAAGGTCGATCTGACAAGACCGCGCGCCTTTGAAAAATCGATATCTCGAGAACGAATCGATGGATTGCGCACTGCGGTTTGGATTGGGCGGTAGCTTCAGCTTTTAGATAATTCTTGAAAAAAATTCAGATCCATCCAAGTTTTTAAACGGATCTTATGGGACCTCCCGCGGCCGCAGTTAGACATTGTACGTGAGACTTACGCTGGAGTTGGGGCCACGCCCCCCCCGATATAGACTTTATCGGTCCGACATTTGTCAGGGCCCTTAATGAACTTCATGTGAACTCAAAAAACTCACATATGACTTCTCACGGCGCATGCTAGGTCCATGAGAGTCGAAATTCGCGGATTTTAGAGAATCTTAGATTTCTGACCCTATACCGCGCGCCTTTGAAAAATCGATATCTCGAGAGTAAATCGATGTATCGCAATTCGGTTTGGACCGATCAAAAGAGTAAGCTTACCGGTACTCGCCGTTAAAATTTTGGATCCATCTGATTTCATTTTGAGACCTTACTTGAGTTACTTGGACCCCAGTTGGAATTATTTTTTCGGAGTTACGCTGGCAAGGGGGTCGCTCCCTCTCTTGGAAAACTGTGGAGGGGGCCCTTTGCTGGGGCATACATTCTATTTTTCACTTTTTTTTTTTTTTTTTTTTTTTTTTTTTAATTTTATATTTGTGTCTAATCTAAGTTGGGGGAGGAGGAGGAGAGTACCTGCAAGTCAACCGGCAATTTACTTTTGATAGTGGCTGCGGGTCGAGGGTGCGGATTGCGGACTTTTAACTTGTTGTGGGGTTTACAGGGTGGCCGTGTCTAAACTTATGAGAAAAGAAGGCAACCACAGACCGGAAGAACGTTCAATTTCTGGTTCAGAGACCATGGACAAAGACATGGGCACCCGCAAAACAATTGCCCGGAGGGGCAACTTTTTGAATGTCAATGGAAGGTCTAGGGGACACCACCTAGAGACGGACAAGTCTAGAGAACCCCCCCCCCCCCCCACTTCCGCCCAAAATAGAAAATAAATCAAGTATCCTTCCAAATGGTAGAAATTGTAAGTGATTGTAGCATGTAGTTGTATCAAAAGTAATTCTATTTTTGACGTGTTTGATATTATGAATAAAGTGACAGCATCAGATGATAGAAATAGTAAAAAGCTAAGTACAACTATTCCTTCTTTATTTTCATTGTCCTGATGAATTCTAAGAGTTAACCTATTTAAATTAACAAAACCAAAACTCTTGCCTATACATTCTCTAATCATGTAATTATCGACCAGAGGATTCTGAATTTTCAAGGAAGTTCGCAAAATTCTCGTTGCCAACGGTAGTTGCCAATGTAGACACGTTCATACTAGTAGATTTTAAAACTTCTTTCGGCGAGGGAGATGACGGGTGGGAAGTATGATGTCGTCTGAATCAGGAGGGGGTGGGGTAAAAATCAGGGGGAGGTCTAGATCTGGGGGGGAGAGGAATCCTGAAACTGGGGGGCGAGCTGTATAGTGGCAAGGGGCGGTTGGGCACCACTGCTTAGGGGGGGCTACTTCCCGCCCTGCCCCCCCTAAATTACGCCCCTAATTAAAATTGTAAAGTAAACTAAGAATAAAGTTTGTTAACTCTTACTCCTTTCGTTATTATTTGATCTTCGAATGTTCCGATTCTTTTTTATTGTAAAGTTTTGATTTTTCTGAATTAGGGGGGGGGGGCGCCGCGCCGCCCCTCGGGGAGCGCCCATTGACAGATAAGGGAGAAAGGTAAGTGTAGGAATTTGCACGGGAATCCGGCGTAGTGTGCCGCAAAAATTACTACCAATGGCGGATCCAGAAAATTCTTTTAGGGGGGGGGGGGGCTTCACGTCTATGAATTTTCAAATTTGCAGGGAGGAATTTATGCGATTTTTTCTGTTGAAAAAAGGCAAAGGCTACCGTGAGTTGGGGGGGGGGGCGTGCCTTTCCCGAATCCGCCGCTGATTACCATGTAACACTGGGCCACGATGACCGATGTCGCATAAAACCAGGTAGAAGACCCGTGGCGGGCGTGGCATCCGTGATGGCTGTGAAATTGGGATGAAGTTGATGGACACACATCATTCATGCAATCTGCACAACGCGGCAAGCAACTGTTGTAGGCGTAGGTGCAGTAGTTCGTGGGGAGGGCAAAGGGGACGGGAGGTCGTCGCAAAACCATGGACGAAGATATAACTAGTTATATCTTCGTCCATGGCTCGGAATGGTCTTAAAATTTTCCTTAGGATTTGATCTAGAACGCAACGTTCTTACATTTTCGAAAAGTTAACTCTAGCTCTCGCAATTAACGATTAAAGGCGGAAAAAGCATGGTTTCTGGACCGCGGAACAGTGGCGTTATCTAGCGGATGAGAATCTTACTACAGGTCGCTGAGGATTCACCTTAAAACGCAACGCCGATCGCGTTCCCCAAACGAACTCTTTTAGCGGACCGAAACATCAACAATAACAGGATTGGAAATTTGAAATCATCTAAATGCATTTTAAATCGCAGAATACACGAACCATGGACACAATCCTCTGATATAAAACCCCAATATCTCATACAGAAAATTTCGTTGAAGTCTGATCCAAATTAGTAACGTAATTACATTCCCAAAAATGCTTAACCTCAATCTTGGCCAAAAACTCCCGCCACAAAGAAAAAGCGACAAATTGGGAGGACACCGGATTGGTGGAATCACATGGGTCAATCGGTCCTCGAGGACCCGTTCTCGATACTGAAACCAAGCGATCCCCCGAGCGGACCCCCGAACCATGCCGTTCCTATAAGAAAAGCATTATTGACCTTGTAGAAACGATTTCAATAGAGCATGACACTCATGCTCTAAAAACACTTCGGTGCGCTCCGGTGCTAGAGCACCGGCATAAAAAAACACTCCGGTGCACTGGAGCTGCACCGGTGCGCACTCCGGAGAATAAAAAAACGCATCACTAGTTGCAACCTATTTTTCATGAGAGTAAAATGTACCCTCATTTTAATGTTCACTCAGATTTTTACTCCAGATTTTTTGGTCTATTATAAACAGTGTGGTGTCACTATCTTTGCAATTCTAGTAATAATATTAGAAGTTAGGGATTATTTTTGCGGAGTCATTGGCGGATCCAGCCTTCGCAAACGGGGGAAGGGGGCGAACTTGAAATTTTCGTTTCCCCTCTTTTCCTTTTTTCTCTCTTTCTTTACCCCTTTCTTTCCCCTCTTTTCCCACTCCCCCCTCTTTTTTCATCCGAACGGAGGGGGGAGGAGGAATCGCCTCCGTATCCGCCTATGTCTGGAGCGGGAGTAGGATTACTCCGCTTGGGACGAGACATAACACCACAGAATAATACAACCAGACAGGAGCGGCTCATGCAGTTTGGCAACAATGTAATTCCTCCATTTAATTGTATGTAAAACAATCGATTCGAAAGTGAAGCAGCGCTTCACCAACAATCGATTGTTACACATAGATTTAAATGGAGCGAAGTCATTGTTGCCGAATAGCACGAGTTGCCACTGCAACCAGAACGGAAACTCCGTCGGATTTTGAAGCAAATTCATTTCGTGTCCGCCATGTTGGGATATAGGATGTTTACATCTGGATTCGCGCTCGAAAAAAAAAATATAGGACATGATCCGAAGTTTTCATTCTGAAATACCGTTGGAATATAAAAAGTGAGGCCGGAAACTTTTTTTTCCAGAATTTTCAGAAATAAGTGAGTTTCAACACAAATCACACTCGTTCGCCATGTTGGGATATAGGACCACAGCGTTGCCTATTGGTGCCGTTAAATTCCAAACTTGCTTCCATTATTGGCTCTTATGGGAGTTTCCGTTCTGATTGTATTATTCTGTGATAACACCAAATGTTTCCATTTGCAATTGAGATTTGGCAACATGTGCTGATATGATTCGGAATCTCTCGTTCCATGCGGCGCGCGGGCGTGTCGTGTGTCTGTTGTCGGATGTCGCGGTGCGAGTGCGGTGGGCGGGCATCGCATTCGCGACATCCAAAGCAGCGTTGCCGGCTTTGGTGGAAAATCCGAAGGATTCTTCACCGAGCTGAATGGGAAAAGGTTCGGTTACACTCTCCGCGATTCAGCAGCACCGGCAACACCAGATCATAGCGCGGCAGACGAACGGACGCTTCATTTGAGCCGTGGTTTTCGCGGATTATGGATTAATCTCAAAGGCGTCTCATCCAATTAATACAAGCATCCAGGTTTCTATGCTCAACTCTCAACGCAAGGACGACCCCCGTAACCCCCCTCCCTCCCCCTCCCTCCTCCCTCCTCCCTCCACCCTCCCACCCTCGTCCCGAACCCACGAAGCGACACTCGCTGCTTCAACCGCCCACAGTTGCAACATTGCAAGTGGATTAAATCGGCACCACAGACAAATAGAGACTCAGCACATGCTTCACTTCCCATGTAAAAAAAAAGAAGGTGAAGCTAGTTGTATGCTCCAATTATATACACTCGGGAGTCACCGGCCTCAACAACAATGTAACAGTCGCTCTTACTTGAATGATGGCCTTGAACGGTTTAAGCAAAACGAAAGGTTGTGATTAGTCCGCAGTTGCATCACTTGTGGGGGACCCCCCCCCCCCCCCAGAGTCGGCCAAAAGTAAGAAAATGTTGACCTTAATCTTTTATGGGTACAGACAAAAAATGTCGACACAAAATTTGGAGGTCACCAAAAAATGTCGTCGGAATTTAGGGCCGCAATGCAGGGCTCTAAAAATTATACTGATGAGCCAAAAAAAAAAAAAAAAAAAGGAAAGAAAGGTCATCACCCCCCCCCCCCACCAATTAAGCCGAACTCGATATGACGCCCCTGTTGGTCCGCAGTCCGGGAAACGGGTTTTGTTTTCGTTTTGTTTGGCAAATTCAAATCGTGCACTCCGGATATCCGCGTGGAATAATCAGAGCGTCCCTTTTTGCTCATCGGTCAACAATGGGTGATGACTATATGGTCGTTGTTAAGGCCGGTGATTCCAGAACGAATCTGATTCCAGCTAAACTGCCACCTGTCGGAAGCTTTGAGCTGGGTCTCTGTTTGTCTCTGATCGGCACGGAATAACTGAATTTCCTTGATGGAAACCCTTTATGTATTTAGAGAGTGGTGAGCCAACGAGCTATACATTTATCCAGATCATGGGCGGATACAGGGAATCGTCTTTCTCTCTCTCTCTTCCCATTTGAAAACGTGCGTTAGAAAAGAACATAAGAGGGGGCCAAAGTCACGTGATGGCTCCATCTGCTGTCCTTTTCTAACTCATAAGTTTAAATGGGAGGAGAGAGGGAAAGGCAATTCCCTGTATCCGCCAATGATCTAGAGTGGCAGTCTAATGGGTTACCTGCGTAACCATTGAGGAGGATTTTTAGGTTAGGTTTAGGGTTTGATTTTGTCCCATATGTATTTTGATTAGACGAAATTGGGCGCGAATGTGTAGGTAAGGAATTTCCGGTGTCCGGGGAACAGACGAGGGGCCCGAAAATCCTATGGGCGGCCCTGTTATGCTCTTCTTCTTGGACGGGGGGGGGGGAGACATAATGAGAGGGGGTCCGTGCGAGAAAAAAGTTTAGGAGCCGCTGCGTTAGCTCATCCCCCTTCATACCTCAAACTGCAATCTGTGGTCAATTTGGACGCCCCAATGTTTTAAAGGTACAAACACTCTTAAGCAACGCTCAATCTATAATTATTTTCCTAGGTTAACAGAGCGTGCCCCTTTTCCATTTTTACCTTGCTCCTCGTTTTTACCCAAGAGGAAAAATACACAAGAACAAAAAACGCGATTAATTACCGACGATTGTTCTATCCGTTCATGCTGAAGCATCGTTGGATTTTTCCAAAGGGCGTGAATGAATGAAATAAAGGCGGGAATTTTATTACATAACTATTGAATGGGTCTCTCGCCAAAGTTTAGAGTTTGATCTCTTTTCTTTTTTTTTAATTCCGTGCAAAATCACTCTACCTGCTCGATTAGCGAGATAAAACGATAAAACTTTCCGGGTGACTTACTCTCTGTGTTATTGGTTCAAAGAATCGCTATAGAGAAGGTTAATATACCGCAGGCAATAAAGAAGAAAAAAATAGAGTTAGAGTGAGAGAGAGAGCGAGAGGAAGAGGAAGAGAGGGTGAAAAAGAGACGATTCGCGCTAATGCGTAGAAAACTCAGAAGCAAACTCGGTTAGAAAAACGCGGAAGTGTGTAGGGAAACGCTCAAATTTGCACAACAATGGCCGTCCATGATTTACATTTCAAAGCTTGATAATATTCTGCAGGGCGCCGTTTGCGTTTTCTGCAAGAAGTCCCCCCCCCCCTCACAATGAATTTGCCGCTTTATCAAATCCTAGAGAGCTTCAGAACCCCACTTTTTGTGCTGTCAAAGTTGCCACGTTTGGCGGAAGTGTGCAAACAGATATTAAATAATTCGTCGATTCGTGAAATGTTTGGTCATTTTATGGTTCTCAGATGATATGTTCACAGTTTTTATGTCCAAAACTTTTTCGTCGAAAATTTTATTTGTCCAGTAATATTTTCTTCCAATGTCATTCCGTCCAAACAATCTAATGTCTAATGAACTACAATGTCCGCAAATTAAAGTCCATGTCCAAAAAAATGTTCAAAGGTCCATATTTAATGAACAAAAGTATTCCAGTACAATTTTTGTATCCTTGTCTTCTACAGGAAGCTTACAATAAATCTTCCTGTGAAATCCATTAGATGATTTGAAAAAAAAAAAAAAAAAAAAAAAACCTACCTGGATTAACCTACTTGTTGATCGAACATATTGACAAAAGGTTGCCAGGTTAATGGAGTCGATATAAAAAAAAAAAAAAAAAAAAAAAAAAAAAAAAAAAAAAAAAAAAAAAAACACGATACATTTGAATACCGATTGCTTACAAAATCCAATTGCCCCTTAGACTTTCCAAAAATTTGAACTTCATTTCATGAACTTATAATCTCTGGAAATTTTAATATTGACCTTTCCTTCTTTTGGACATTTCCTCTTTGGAACTAATTTTTTGGATTTGAATGTTTTGGACATTAATTTTTGGACTTAAAAGTTTTGGTCGTCAACATTTGGACACATCATCTGTGTATCCATTTTATGGCACCACGAAGTACCTACCATTCGTACTGAACAAAAACGGTCTGAATAATAATCTATGAAATACTTACATCAGCGTAGCGAGCATTTGGCAACGTTGTATTTTGTCCATTAAAACCCTTGGTGAAGGTCGAATGCAAAGGTGTTCACCGAATACCCAATACTTCGATCTTTTGTCATAGGTTTAAATGAACGAGCTGCAACGTTGCCAAATTGCAAGCTACGCCACTGATGAAATACCAAAACAACAAGCATGCACTGTACATTGCACATGACAAACACACGGAAAAAAAAGATTAGTGAAATTAACCATACAGATACCTGATTTTGGCACCTGCTAGATGTTATGGTAAACTTGACCAGAAGTAGGGTACATTCGCCGATACGTTGAGTAAATTCGACATTAACATACATTACCATAACATGTAGCAGGTACCAAAATCAGGTATCCGTATGGTTATTTTCACCGTATTTTTTTTTTTTCCGTGCAGTAAAACTATGTCCATAAACTACCCCCAACGAATTAATCATCATGAAAAGCTGACAAATGGCATTTCCTTTGGTCTCTTTCACGTGCGTTACTATGGAGGCGTTTACACCCATAAACCAAAAAGCTATTCCGAGATATTTTCGAAAACCCGTTTCTGGCCTCCATTTTCTCAACTTTTGTTGATGAAATATCTTTCAGCAATCGTTTTGGATTACGAATCAGCGACTCAAAGAAACATTCAGTGCCGCAGAGAGAGAAAAAAAAGAAAACTTTCGGACTTTTTTCTTTCGCACATTCCCTGCTTTTGCCTGAACTACGAGGCAATGGCGGATCCAGCCATCCGGCAACTGTATATAATTCTCATTAGAATGAATGCGAAACAATCGATTAGTAAAAGGGCCATGACCCCCTCATGAATCGATTCTTTCTTATACGTTTGAATGTGATGAGTTCATGGTTGCCAAATTGCTGGGTCCGCCCATGCTGATGCTACGAGGGACAACTCAACTCGGTTCGCTCTTCGGAGCAGTGGCGGCTCGTGAAATTTGGCAACAGTGTACTCCTCCCATTTAATCAGTGCAAAATAATCGATTCTCCCGGAGGCTGTCAGCCTCCTCAAGAATCGATTCTTTTACCTAAGTTTAAATGTAAAAATTGCATGGTTGCCAAGTCGCACGAGCCGCTACTGCTTCGGAGAGCGATACGCGATGGAACCAGCAGTAGCGGCTCGTGTAATCCGGCAACAATGTTTTCCCTCCATGCATTTAATTCTACGTGAAACAATCGATTTGGAATGAGTTACCAGCAATCGATTACTGTACTCAGATTCAGATACAAAAGGGGGAAAAAAACACTGTTGCCGAATTGCAACAAGCCGCCACTGGGAACCAGGAATCTTCCGGGGAAACGCGAATCGGAGCGCGAGTTACCGAAGTTGCGGCGGCCCAACAGATCGGCTGCACTCCTCAACAGTTCCTCCTTCTTATATGGATATATATGTATTTTTTTTTTTTTTTTTTTTTTTTTTTTTTCTTTCAACAGACCTAACTTTTACTTGCTTTGACCCAGTTGTAGGTTAACGACTCAGCGGCCGGCGTGGCTCGATGAAGAGCAAGATTCAGCCGCCCCTGCTCCCCCCCCCCCCCCCCGGGCCTTGATCAGCTAGACTCGCACTCGGCCACGCTACGCTGCGGCGTGTGCGAGGCGCATCAGTGCCCCCCTCCGGGAGGAGGGGGGCGGGGGGCTGGCTATGCAAAGACTTGTATTGAGGAGTAGGCTGAGCACTGAGCAGAGCCGCCGAGAGTCGCGGCTAGGAAGGAAAGAGACCGAGAAGGGGCCCGGGCCTCGCGAGGCCACCGCCAGCAGGCGAAGAGGCCGAGCCGAGAGCAATGAGCCGTCAGCAAAAGAGGAGCAACCAACCGATCTGTGATCCGAGGTATCCGCCGAACCGAACCCGAACCGCGAACGCCGATCCACGTTTCTAATATCGCAGCCGAAGAAAGAGACTTCTATATACACTCAACACTCTGCAGACGATCAGAATGGATCCTCACTAAAGCTATCAAGAGGGGACTTATTGGCGGTCGCGGTCGGTGAGCAAATCAAGGATAAAATTCAGGTAAGGTGAACGCACTGGTACCAGACGGTCCAGTAACAGACACTTTTCTTATAGACTGTTTCAGTAGAGCGATAAATCGTATCGATTGCCGTTCGAGGGCCTCTGGTTCCAAACAAACTGTGGTTCAATGTAATTTCCCCATAAGCGAACTTTTGCACGGAAATTTATGCTATTATATCAGACAATTTATGGCGACCTCTTTGCGATTATGAATTCTACGTCCTCAAAAATGCTTAATTATGCCTAGTGTTTTGACTCAAACTGCCGAAATCAATAAGATATTACAGATTAAATGTTGCATTTGTAGGTTAGAATCGCCAGAAATCCCGCCGATTCCACAACAACAAACATTAACATTTGGGTGATTCCAACCTCCAAACGCATCGTTTAATCTGTAATATCTTGTTGATTCCAGCAGTTTTCGAGGTGGAACCAGTAAAAATTAAGCATTTTCGAGGACGTAGAATTCATAATCGCAAAAAGGCCGAATTAATTGTTTGATTTAATAGTCTAAATTTCCGTTCAAAAATCCGCTTATGGAGAAAATGCATTGCATCAAAGTTTGTTTGGAACTAGAGGCCCTCGGATGGCAATCGATACGATATATCGCTCTACTAAAACAGTCTATTCAGCCATGAATAATGACAAATCGGAGCTAATTTTGCTTGTGTTGTTATTTTAAGCCAAAGAGTATAGGGGGTAAAATTAAATTTTTTGACGATGGGGCTCTTGCAAACTTTTGCTATAAGCGAACAAAAAGTACAATCTGATGAGAAGACCAGCGAAACTCACGAAAATCACTCAAAAATTTGCAGTAACAAAACTGCTGTAACGGCTAGATCGTAATGGTGGTTCAACGCAGGTATCATGGGAGATTCCTGTCGAATTTGTCTCTTTCTCTACGGAAACATAGAGATGTTGTTGAATGCTACAAAAATGAATCCAACAAACAAATAAGAAACTGACGGAGGCTTGTCACCGAGCCTAGAAAATAGAGAGGGAGCAGCCAGGATGCCAAAAGTCGTAAAAGCCCTTCAACCAAAAATTAAGGCTGTTTCATATAGTGAGATTTTGTCACGTCGTTCCTCTGAGAACTGTAAGGAGCTTACACTCCTTTTCCAGTCGTTGGTCGTTGCTGTCTCTCCGTCGTAGTTGATCTGTGCTCTTTGCAGTGGCGTCGCGTGCAATTTGGCAACATTGCATTCTACCCATTTAAACTCATGTAAAAGGTCGAATTCAGGGGGTGCACAGTGCACAAGGAAAATTCGATATATTTAAGGAGTTTAAATGGATGAGCCGCATTGTTGCCAGATGGCACGTGACGCCCGCGCCACTGGCTCTTTGTCTATCGTATCGTCCTGTGCCGTAAAATAATTAAAATGAACAATTAAAAGTACAAAACTCCATGTGTTTCTGCTATTTATTCCATACCTATCCAGCTAATATTTTTATAGATACGTCTCAAATTAGATAGGAATCTCCCATGATACCTGCGTCTCTCCGTCAGTAAGCCCGATTCTGATGGTGAATTTCGTGAAGTTTTAGTGTACTCATCGTCATTTTTACAGGTTTTTAAGCAAGAATTAACTCTTTGGTCCCCTGTAGCAAAAGTTTGCAAGAGCCCCATTTAGTGTTATTTTATACTAGTAGATCATGGATTTAATTTCGAACTCTCTGTTGGCTGAAGTTCCCATAGCATTAGGCGGATCCAGGAATCTTCTCTCTCTTTTCCCATTGGAACGCATGTGTTAGAAAAGGACAGATCAGCGCCTTATATGCTTCCCGCTCGACAATACTGTAACGCAGGTTGATGCAACTTCAGTTCTCTCCTCGTTACCACACCTGACATACTCTACTAGCGGATCCAATCCTTTCTCCTTCTCTCTCTTTTCCCAATAGAGTGCGTATGTTAGAAAAGGAGAGTTCAAGGGGCAGTCACGTGATATTCGCCCCCTCTTCTATCCTTTTCTAACACGTGCGTTCTAATGGGAAAAGAGAGAGAAGGACCATTTCCAGGATCCGCCAAGGCCTCATAGAGATGATGAAAGTCATAAACTCTCCTCCCGCTATCAAAATAGTTCCAAACCTCCCAACTGCCCAGAGAATTATAAATGGGGCAGTTGCAAGGGTCTGAAATCGTGCGTTTTTTATGAAGAAAATGATAGTACTTGATTAGTTGAGAACAATAGTGCCTTTGGTTTTCTCATTAGTGTCCCGGTTTTTGAGATATACACGTGTAAAGGTGTAAAAAAATCGTGTGCGTAGTGACGTCATTACGCAGAATTCCCATTTAAAACAATGCATTTTGGGCCAAAATCTCATCTCCGAAACAATGGGACTTCATTAGAAACCGAAGGCAGACCTGCCTTCGGCTTTGTTCTTGGATCATCAAGTACCTACTTTCATTTTCTTTATAAAAAACACAACATTTCAGACCCTTGCAACTGCCCCATTTCGCACAATACCCTCAGCGGCCTCAAGTTAACACAACTAAAAGATCGAATCAATTAAGTATGGACTTACGCATTTACGCAGACTGTCCGATATTCAAAAGTATAGCAACGAACTCACCTGCAACATAAATAAAAAAATGTATGAATAAATGAATAAACGACGATGCGAATGACAAGCCCTATGCAAAGCGGGAGGATATAAATAATCATTGGCATAATGGATTGTGCAAACGTGGGGATGAAAGACGCGAAAATAAATTAAAATAAAACAAACAAACAAAAAAATCAAAAAAAGAAATAAATTAAAGAAACCATCCTTCCGACTAATTGGGGAGGAAAACCGATAAGCGCATAATGCACGGATCAAACCGATAAATGCAAAAGAAGAGCTGCGGGATAAATTTAAAATTTAAATGCAAAATATAAATATATTTTCTTTCTATGTCTTTTTAATTGAATTTACTAGGAGTTCCCAGATTTTTTTTTTTTTTTTTTTTTTTTTTTTTTTTTTTTTGCGTTCACTGGTCGCCTCGCCTCGAAATCCACGAATGAATCCAATTAATTAAGCGGCTGAATGATTTAGAGCCTTTAAAGTCAATATTAATTAATTTGATCAACTTATTCCCTTTGTGTGGCACTGTATCTTCGCTGGTTTTTCCCCTTTTTTTTTCTCCGCACCCAAGAAGAGATAAGTAAGGGGGCGGAGTTTATCTGCAGTTGACCTCAGCCGAGAATCATGAAATATTTTGTCTCGCAGTATCTGGAGACATCAGTTTTTCATTCTACTTTCTTGCGCTTTTCGACTAAAGTTGTAGTTTTCCTCCGTGATTTGAGACTTCCTTTGTCTTAATTCCAATTGAAATAGCGAAATGAAATGATTTGGTGGAGTGTGGAATGAATTCTCTACAGTTCATAACTGATCATCCATAACTAAGGAAAATGTAAACGCTCTCTCTCTCCCTCCCCCTCCTCTTTCTCTCTCTCCCTCATTCTTTCTCTCTCTCCCTCATTCTTTCTCTCTCTCTCCTCTCTCTCCTCTCTCTCCTCTCTCTCCCTCTCTCTCTCTCTCTCTCCCTCCCTCTCTCCCTCCCTCCCTCTCTCCCTCTCTCTCTCCCCCTCTCTCTCCCCCCCTCTCTCTCTCTCTCTCTTCTCTCTCTCTCTCTCTCTCTCTCTCTCTCTCTCTCTCTCTCTCTCTCTCTCTCTCTCTCTCTCTCTCTCTCTCTCTCTCTCTCTCTCTCTCTCTCTCAACGGCACAAAGGAGAGATATGAGATCAAAATAAGAAAAGGGCTGCGATGAATAAGGGCATTCAAAAGCACGAACTAAGAAAAGCTGTGTACACATTTCCCGTCCCTTGCGCTTTCGAATAATAAGAAGGATAGCCAAACACGATGAGCAGAAATTCAGTACCTATATCCATTTAATCGATCGATGAATAAATACGTAAAAGATATCAATCGATATACGAACTTGCCGTAAAAGCAGCTTTGTGAGTTGATTACAGAGTTTTAGACTTTTTTAGTGGGATTTTTGTGATTTTCGCTGCTTTATACATCAGATTGGACTAATCATTATTTGCTCACAGTAAAAGTTTGCAAGAGCCCCATTGTTTGCTTTGATAGCCTCAATTTTTGTTATGAAATGCGCTAAGGGGGGGGGGGGGGGGAGAAACATTAAATCAGGGTGTGTCTAGAACCAAAGAATCTCAGACGACAATCGATACGATACATTGCTCTGCTGAAAACAGTCTACAGTGATTTTTAAAGCTCGCTACTCCTCGTAGCGAAGTGAGATCGAGTCGAATCCGATCGCAGGATCCAGAATCGATTCCTCCTCAGTTCTTGGAGAGACTCTCATTCCCACAACACCATTGAATCAGTCTCGCCGCGATAGGGCTCTTCCAAGACTCAGACTCAGATCCCCGCGACCATGACGACGACGGCGCAGCACTACGATGGTTGGACCCTAAGGAGGGGGCACGAATAGTAGAGGGCATAGAGTGAGGGGGGGGGAGGGGGGGACGAGCCGAAACAACGGTTTAATCCAAAAGTCACGACCGAGAGGAGGGAATAAAAGGTTAATTGGTAATGAAGCGACCAAAGAGCGAAGACCGAAGCAAAAAAACCAAAGCGACCAAACATAACATCAACCAGCATCCGAGTCCGAAGCACTAGGCGAGAGAGAGAGAGAGAGATACAGATACAGGGAGAGAGAGAGAGAGAGAGAGAGAGAGAGAGAGAGAGAGAGAGAGAGGGAGAGAGGGAGAGAGAGAGAGAGAGAGAACAGAGGGTATTCATACAAAAAGGTCAGTCAACTTATCACCGCCAGATAGTGAGAGCGAGAAATAGGCGAGAGGGGGAGAGCGAGAGGTTGAAAGGGGGAGGTAGGGGGAGGAGAGGGGGGAGGAGCAGAAGAAAGCAAGACTCATGACTCGGAAGCGGAGAGAGAAGACGACCGAGAGATTCGCGATCGCGGATCGGGATGCTGATCCTCGAGCTGATCCGATCTTCATCGCGGTGCTGATTATATCCTGATCAGATCCTCGCGGTAGAAATCATATCGCTGCGCCATGCGATACTGACCCCTCTGGCTGGCTGATCTTATATGAGGTATTGTATCAGCGGCGTAGCGTGCAATTTGGCAACGTTGAGTTGTGTCCATTTAAAACCATGAAAAAATATCGAACTTCACGGAAAAAAAAAGATTAGTAAAAATAACCATACGGATACCTGATTTTGGCACCTGCTAGATGTTATGGTAAACTTGACCAGAAGTATGGTACATTTACCGATACTTTGAGTAAATCCGACATGCAATCAGGTAACATCACCTAGTAACTACTCAACACATAGTATACTTCTGGTTAACATTACCATAACATCTAGCGGGTGCCAAAATCAGGTATACGTATGGTTATTTTCACCGTAGTTTTTTTTTCGTGTTGTTGGGTGTTCGGTGAAAACCTTCGTATTCGACCTTTTACATGGGTTTAAATGGACACAGTCCAACGTTGCCAAATTGCACGATACGCCACTGTATTGTATACATACGTACTATGATTTGCAAAAAGAACCCCGGTCGAAATTCTTATTGGTAATTTTTTCCTGTTATTTTCAATAATGTTTTTGATTTTTCCGGATGCAGTTTAAAAGAGGCACTCTGCTTAGTCTTTAAACTCTAGAAATCCGTAAAATTGTTTAAAGATTGCTGAGATTTAAACACTGGCGAATTCAGTGGATTGCCTTTCTCTCTCTCTCTGTCCATTTGAACGCATGTAATAGCAAAGGATAGAAGAGGGGGCGAAAGTCACGTGACTGCCCCTAATCCAACCTTTTATAACGCACGTGATCAAATGACCAGAGAGAGAGAGAGAGAGAGAGAGAGAGAGAGAGAGAGAGAGAGAGAGAGAGAGAGAGGAGAGAGAGAGGGAGAGAGAGAGAGAGAGAGAGAGAGGAGAGAGAGAGAGAGAGAGAGAGAGAGAAGGAAAAATTATTGGATCCGCTAGTGGATTTAAAACGGTAAAAATTTCGACCGGGGTCCTTTTTTTTAAAGGTCAAAATGTCCAAATGTCCAAATGTCCAAATGGTCCAAATGGGGTGATGTTTTAAATGTGCCCGCGCCTACTTCTTCTGCGGAATAAATTGATGTTTCGTGCCTCTTATTTCCATAAATATAACACTGTTGCAAGATTTCAGGAATGAGATCGTTGGAAGGGTCTAAAAAAATAATTTTATTCAAACCGTGAAAACGCTAAAAATAACTATCAGATACAACTATGTTACAGTTTTTGTTATTTTTAGTCAATAAGTGGATAGTAATTTGAATGTAAAGTTGCCGATAAATTTAGAAATTCTTATGTCAAATTTTCAATCTCTCATTAAAAACCATGCATACATCTCTGTCTAAAATTTGATCTCCGTAACCGTAAGACCTGAAATAGAACAGAAAAGTTCGTTCTTTTCAGTTCCACCTCGCAGTTTCAATTTTTCAATTTAAGCAGAAATGCATTCTTTGCTGCAACCGCATTCATATAAGCTTTCACTATAGCCGAACCTTCCCGGCTATTCACGATCCCTCGGTGGACACTGATATTGATTTATTTGTTTATTTACTTATCTTTCGGTCTATCTGAGTATTTATTATTTATTTATTTATTTATTTATTTACTTTTGTCGATCTGTACAAAAGGGTGAATTTCATGATGATGGTACGTACCATTATACTACGATAGAGAGAGAAAGAGAATGGAGATAGAGAGTGAGAGAGAGGGGGGAGAGAGGGGGGAGGAGGAGAGAGAGAGAGAGAAATGAAAAACGGAAAATGAAGAACTTAATTCAATACGCATGGATTGAACATAAATAGAAAAGTAATTGCCGGTTCGATAGTTTGACATAGGGAAAACTAAGAAAACCCCCGAATTCTGATAGAAAACGAATGGTATAACGAGAATACTAAATTAGAAATGTGGAAAAATATTGAAGCCGGGCCAACATTAGTGGAACTAGAAAAACTTTCTGGGGTGGGCCATATTCGTGGAAATAGCACTAGAAGGAAGGTCTGGGGGCCTGGAAAACTTTGAAAATGTTGCGTTTTTTAGACATAGTTTTCAGGCCATTTTAGTTCGAAACTCCAAAGAAAATGAGCCCATAATAATTGAGTGTATTTGCTTCTGTACAGTGGCGTTGACGTAGCATGAGATTTGGCAAAGTTCCATTTTGTCCAACTAAAACCATTGTAAATATCGAACTATTGGGTGTCCGGTGAACATCCTCAAATTCGAGTTTTTTTCTTGATTCAAATGGGCAAAATACAACGTTGCCGGAATGCGCGGTACGTCGATACGACACTGCTTCTGTACTCACTCGTTTCTATGCTGACGACTGTCGTTGATCGACTTCAACACTTTGTTTCATAAATTTTCTCTAGTCTAACAGACGAAACCCAAAGTTATAAACTTTTGTGGAATGTTTCTGCTCTTCTGACGCTTTTATATATACAATTCCTTTTATTATATACACGGAAAAAAAAACTACGGTGAAAATAACCATACGGACACCTGATTTTGGCACCTGCTAGATGTTATGGTAATGTTAACCAAAAGTATACTATGTTTTGACTTGGTACTAGGTGATGTTACCTTATTGCATGTCGAATTTACTCAAAGTATCGGTAAATGTACCATACTTCTGGTCAAGTTAACCATAACATCTAGCAGGTGCCAAAATCAGGTATCCGTATGGTTATTTTCACTAATCTTTTTTTTCCGTGTAAAGTCTATATCCATTATATATACGCTTTCCTTGTTTGCTTTTTCAGAGTGGGTATGGTTGGCCGAAAATATCAATGGCTCATCATGGGCACTTACTCTCCAAACTGGTGGAAAGCGCCAGAAACTAATTGCTCAATAGAGGAACTCGAGGCCTCGCTGGATGGAGTCATATTAACGGATTTCCTACCCCTAGCCACAAGCAGAGAAATCACAATATCTGGAGTGGTGAGTCTTAATCAGATTTTAGTCCATCCATCAAGCTATGCACTTACTTACATATTGTAGCAACACTGGCTAAAAATTGAAAATATAACGGAGATCTTTAACCCTCTAAGGGCCAGGTTAGATCAGAAGAACGCCAAACTTCCGTTTCTAGAGGGGAGGTAGTTAACTGTTCGTACTCGGGGGAGTTAGAATTGCCTATACGATGAATTGGAGGCGCCCGAACCAACCTTATCTTGTGAGAGTGTTTTCATTGATAATCGAGTTTATACCGAATGAAGACTGGAACAATGTGTGTGCTTAGTCTTTAAACTCTAGAAATCCGTAAAATTGTTTAAAGATTGCTGAGATTTAAACACTGGCGAATTCAGTGGATTGCCTTTCTCTCTCTCTCTGTCCATTTGAACGCATGTAATAGCAAAGGATAGAAGAGGGGGCGAAAGTCACGTGACTGCCCCTAATCCAACCTTTTATAACGCACGTGATCAAATGACCAGAGAGAGAGAGAGAGAGAGAGAGAGAGAGAGAGAGAGAGAGAGAGAGAGAGGAGAGAGAGAGGGAGAGAGAGAGAGAGAGGGAGAGAGAGAGAGAGAGAGAGAAGGAAAAATTATTGGATCCGCTAGTGGATTTAAAACGGTAAAAATTTCGACCGGGGTCCTTTTTTTTAAAGGTCAAAAAGTACAAGAAACGAAACGAAGACTCTGCAAAAACTCAGCACTTTTCTCCTCACTGTTCTTGCTCTTTCAAAATGGCTCTCACATAGAGGAAAAAAAAAAAAAAAAAAAAAAAAAAAAAAAAAACAGAAAGAGAAAAAGAAAAGACGAAAATAGAGAGGGGGCAGGGGGATTTATGCTTTGTTTGGCAACGAAAAAGCTCATTTTTTACACTTCTTTTGCTGTCAGAGAGGAAAAAAGTTGTAATATTTGTGGAACATGAGAGAGTGACTTATCTGACTTATAATGTCATTTACGTTCACATATCAGAGCAAACGTTAAAAGGGTAGGCAAGGACTTATCTTGGAAAGACCTTTCGCCGAGCAGAAGAGAGAGAAAAAAAAGAAAAATTCAATTTACAAAGGTTTAAATGCAAATCAGATTTGATTCCTTTCCAAACATTTACAGTGCACGAGGAGAAAGAATTGCAGTCGTACACAGTGTAAGGAGGCGTTTCAACGGTCATCTGATGGAGTAACAGCACAGAGAACCGCCTTCTTGAGCTCCGAGACATCCTAAAATCTAGCAGCCAATCAGAATCGATTATCTCGTATGGCAAAACCAACAAGCTTCGGCGATAGAGAGGATTTGTGGGCCTGATATTGAAACTTCATGGAAGCAGCCAGAATCGAAATCCGTTATGGACGTTTTTCACACAGGCCCGGTTTGTTTGCCTCACTTTTTTTTTGCCTTTAAATTTGAAAAAAAAAAAAAAAAAAAAAAAAATTGTGACAAATACATTTGAAATTGGTGATAAACGAAAGTGCAAGCGTTTTAGAGTGGCTATAGCTGGACACACGAATCGATAGAATTGATTCGTCTGGAATTAAGGATTTTCACGATAAAGAAACTGACACACAACAAATATGCAAAATTTTCTCACCTGAGTAAAGTTGCATTAGAATTTTGTGTCCAGATAGCCACTCTTAAACACTTGCACTTTCGTTTAAAACCAATTTTCACTGGATTGATTACAAATTTTGATCTAAGGTTAAAATATATAGTGTGGCAAACAAACCAGGGGCGGCTCGTGCAATATGGCAACAATATCATCCCTCCATTTGATTGTATGTAAAACAATCGATTCGAAAGTGAAGCAGCGCTTCACCAACAATCGATTATTAAACATACATTCAAATGGAGCGAAGACATTGTCGCCAAATAGCACGAGCCGCCAGTAGTGAAATAGAGTCCCTTGATGGAAATATTGTATAGGGAGTACCGACACGAGCTCAACGAGTTGTGATTGGTCGTTGGTTTTAGGCTCTCACGGAGTCGAGCAGGAGTCGACGACATCGAAGGCTCCACACGAAAGGAGTCGATTCGTTGAGGAACGTACGAGAACGGACCGGAATGCCGGCAAATCCGCCTGTCCACCACTGGTCCACTGTCGAACTTGACCTTCGAATTCGTTCAGGCGATCGACTAAATCGACTCCTGTCAAAATGCATAAAGCGTCGTGTCGGTACTCCCTATACAATATTTCCATCAAGGGACTCTATAGTGAAACAAACCAAAGCCAGATGGTCTATCCTATCACACTTTGAGATAGGACTTATAACATGTATGGACCTGGACCCCTCTATCGCTATAGCTCGTAGGGCGAGTAGCGCACCGAGAGTTCCTTCATCTCTCTCTTTTCTCCATTAAGAAACGTATGTTCGACAAGGATGGACAAGCGAATAAAACCCCCTATTTCTGTCCTTTTCCTACTTATACATTCAAATGGGAAATGAGAGAGATAGGAAGAGATCCTGGTTGCGCCAGTGGTGGAAGACAACGAGCTATAGCGATAGAGGGGCCAGAGGGGGCCATACACGAGAGTTTCTTCATCTCTCTCTTTCCTCCATTGAAAAACGTATGTTAGACAAGGATGGACAACGGGATAAAACCCCCTCTTTCTGTCCTTTTCCTTCTTATACATTCTAATGGGAAATGAGAGAGATGGAAGAGATCCTGGTTGCGCCAGTGCCAATGGCACACTATACAACACGGAAAAAAAAGATTAGTGAAAATAACCACACGGCTACCTGATTTTCGTGCCTGCTCGATGTTATAGTAAACTTGACCAGAAGTATGGTACATTTACCGACAATTTGGGTAAATTCGACATATGCAATCAGGTAACATCACCTAGTACCTAGTCAAAACATAGTATAATTCCGGTTAACACTACCACAACATCTAGCAGGTGCCAAAATTAGGTATCCGTATGGTTATTTTCACCTTAGTTTTTTTTTCTGTGAATCTGGCGATGTTGATATGGACTCATGAAAAAGATCTAAAAATGGGTCTGTTGCAAACTTTTGCTACAACAATTAAGAGTGTACAATCTTTTGTAAAATCGCCTGAAAAGTCCAATGGTGGCATCAGAAAGCCATGAAATGCAATAATAAACTCACAAGAGGCGTTTCATGAAATCCAAGATGGCGGCAAAATATCGAGCAATCTGTATGCATGCACCACAAACATTTAAGGATAGCCAACCTCACAATATCCATCACAACCAATCACAACGTAAACAAACACATAACCTCAACCTCCAGTGAGGATGTCAAAGTTGGCAATCCTTGGATGATCACGGTGCATACATTCAGATTCCTCGATATTTTGCCGCCATCTTGGATTTCAATAAACGCCTCTTGTGAGTTTAATATTGTATTTCATGACTTTATGATGCCACCAATGGACTTTTCAGGCGATTTTACATTGGATTAAACATTTAATGTCGCTGTAGCAAAAGTTTGCAACAGACCCATTGGGTGCGTCATGAGCTTGTACTTAAATGTGCAAGAGATCGCCTTCGAATTCGACCTTTTGCCTGAGTTTAAATGGAGGAATTGGAAGATTGTCAGATTGCTTCCTACTCGGCGCGGCACTGGGAAGATAATTTACGAGCACCAAAGGTGTAGTGAAAAATTAGGGACTGCAAAATAATTAAATTTGACAACGTCTTTGAGAGACGACCCAGATATGCATGCATCTCTCAATCGTGAGTGCCCGAGTAGTAGCCGTGAGTTCACACGTCTTCGGGATCGCTTATTCTCTTCTCTGTTTCCTCCGGGCCTTTCTTCTCTGTCACACAACTCCGAAGACGAGGCCGAGTTGCCGCATATTTTTTTCTCGAGTCATGAGGGCTCATCAATGTTTACCCCCCCCCCCCCCCAATCAACACTCCGTTTCAGTGGCGTGGCGTGCAATTTGGCAACGTTGCAGTTCGTCCATTTTAACTCATGATAAAGATCGAAGTGTTGGGTGTTCGGTGAACACCTTTGCATTCGACCTTTTACATGGGTTTAAATGGACAAAATACAACGTTGCCATACTGCACGCTACGCTACTGCTCCGTTTGTTCACAGCAACTGGTGAGCCTCGACTCGAGACTCGTGTCAAAATGCTGTGGCAGCTCGCGCAATTTGGCAGCACTGTTTTTGCTACATTTGAATCTATGCACATCCATCGATTGACTGTAGACCTCCGATTTCTATATAGTAGGAGGGCTTTAGTCCCCTTAGCCCCCCCCTTACATACGCCACTGCATACCCCTTGCCTCTCTGTGCTAACACAAAGCAGAATTGTGCGAATGGGGGTGGTAATCGATAACACGATTACCGAGTAATCGTATAATCGTCGGTTTTTCGGAGGATGATTTCATGATAATCAGGGCTGATTTTTTACAAGCCACTCATCACATTAGTTGCAGAAGATTTAGATCCAATCAAAAAGCCCTTGAAGTTTACCTTTTATCTGTGAAAAATGCATTTAATTACCATCCAAAGGTTTGACGAGATTACCAATTACCCAGTGTGTAATTGATTACACTCAGTGGCGGATCCAGAAATTGTATTCTTCAATTTACCGATGATTCCACCGGTGTTGATAAAAGATTAAATAGTTCAGTTCAGTTCAGTTTGTGACTCAAATGCTCGAAAATACTCATATCTGTTATATTTTCTCAATCGGTGCAATCGTTGTTGAATTATTGAAATATCCGCAAGTTTTTATAGTCATCGACGACTCCACCGGTTGAAAAAAGTTTACAGATGCGATTGTTTTCGTCTATTGCCGTTTCGAACCATCTAATCTTTTCTCAACCGGTGATGGAATCATCGGTGAATTGAAAAATGCCATCAAATAAACACGGAATGGAAGCTCTGAAATTTGCCAACAGTGTGACAAACACAGTAAAAGGAGGGGTATTTTATTTTCGAAAAAGACCATGTCAGATTCATATAATCAACCGCAGTATTTTCTTCGATTGTGAGGTTTGAATGTGTGTTGCACGACGGACCAGTGGAGGGGGGGGGGAAGAGAAGGCTTAAAGAGGGCCACGGCATGTCTTGCGGCGGGGTCCCGGCCATGCAATCAGCTGCTTTGTCGCTTTGTCTCCTCTCTTCTCTTGACAAAACGATGAACGCTGATGACAACACACACATCATGACACCACTCACCGCAACGATTCTTGCGTTTTCTCTTTCGTTCGAGCCCTCGAGCGGAAAATCACGCGTTGCCGAACTTAATGTCAAACGGCCCGTGACCGCGAACGTGTCAGTGCTAGAGTACTTGCTAACTAGACCTGTCTTGAATCCATTTGATGTCACAGTGTGCAATACCATTTGTTTGTCAATCTCTTGAATCCTTAATATCAGTGCGGCGTATCGTGCACTTTGGCAACGTTGCGGAATGTGTCCATTTAAACCAATGGAAAAGATCAATGGGTCTGTTGCAAACTTTTGCTACAGCGCTATAGAGTGTTCAATCTCATGAAAAATCGCGTGAAAAGTCCATTGGTGGCATCAGAAAGTCATAAAATGCAGTATAAAACTCACGAGAGACGTTTAATGAAATCCAAGATGGCGGTAAAATATTGAGCAACCTGTATGCATGCACCACGAACATCTAAGGATAGCCAACCTCACAATATCGATCACACCCAATAACAACGTAAATAAACACATAACCTCTGAAGCTGTGAGGTTGTCAACGTTGGCAATCCTTGGATGTTAAAGGTGCATGCATATAGATTGCTCGATATTTTACCGCCATCTTGGATTTCATTAAACGTCTCTTGTGAGTTTATTATCGCATTTCATGACTTTCTGATGCCACCAAATGGACTTTCCGGGCGATTTTACATACGATGAAACACTCTTCATCTTTGTATAGCAAAAGTTTGCAACAGACCCATTGCGTAGGTGTTCACCGAACACCCAATACTTCGATATTTTTCATGAGTTTAAATGGACGAACTGCAACGATGTCAAATTGCACGCTATGCCACTGCTCAATATTTGACATTGCTCACCTTCCAGTAGAAAGGGTGGGAAACCGCAAAGCTTTAGTGAGTTTCTATGAGTACGGGCAGATCCAGCAATTTGGCAACCATGAATTCATCCCATTTGAACATATGCGAAACAATCGATTCTTGAGGGGGTTATGACCCTTTTACAAATCGATTGTTTCTTATGCATTCAAATAGGAAACATACACAGTTTCCAGATCGCTAGATCCGTCTTTGTTTCTGAGTCTCATCGTCCTAAACACCACTCCCCCCCCCCTTTCTTGTCCCGATCACCAAGCAAAAGATCCATTTAGACTAGTCTAACTTAGACGCAGAATCAGCCCCGAGACAAAATACTGATTTCGAGTCAGTTTAACTTAGATGTTGCCTGTACCTCCGTAACCTCAGTTGCGTCTTCAAAATTACGTTCCACAACGTCCCTCTGATGGTTGGTTACGGCTCGTTAGTGATGAGACATGTGTTTTAACATTTTCTGGAGTGGTAAAACTTCGACAGATTGTTTTAAACTCATGGATAGAGAAGACATAGAGAACGTTCCAGAAAAAGGGAATCTAATCTAGAAACGCTCGGATTCCTTCGCTGAATAAAATAATCGGGTGAAGTTGCGGCTATGCGGAAAATTCTTTCGTGGAACAAAAAAAGAGGTGGAATCAATTTATTTCGGGAGCAGACAATTCCGTTGAAAACGCTGAAATGCTGAAATGCAACCACGGTGTAGGCAACCTTCCCTTTTTTTTTGTCAGATTCAGTCGTTGCTTTCCGGCTACAACCGAAGTAATAAAGAGAAAATTCCCTGCCGCGGTTTTTCCAATGGAAAATTTCCCACGGATAAAAGAGACAGAGAGAGAGAGAGGGGCAGTAAAAGGGAGAGTAAGAAAGAGAGAGTGAAAAGAGTATCCATTATTTGTATCGATGTGAAAATCGGTTCTCAGGCGAGAGAGCCCATCGTTTAGATTTGTATCAATTGCTCTCTCTCTCTCTCTCTCGTAATACCGACTACATACCGAGACCATTTCAAGTGTTCGCGGTGGAAATCAACGCTGAGAGAAACGATGAGAAATGAGAAACTTAGCGAATTTTGTTCTTTTCTTTTCTTTCCGTCGAGGAAATTGTTTTCCTCTAATAATATCGCGGAAGGAAATTACTTTTTCATCGGAGGGCAAGAGGGCTTGAAGAATCAAGAGCCCCCCCCCCCCCCCCCCCCCTCTTCGCAGTAGATCTCATTCATGTTTCAACATCCACTATTTATTGTTCAGTTCTTCTTTCTATTCCTTGTTCAAAGTGAGGGAGGCTAATGAGTCCATGAAATATATATATGAATCGAGTTGAGATAAAGCTTCTGTGTTTTAGTTTGAGGGTAGACTTTGTCAATGAGTTTGTATTTTTTTTTTTTTTTTTCACAGTCGTTCGCATAGTTTTAAAATGGCTATGTGGACATAGGCTCTTGCAAACTTTTGCTGTGAACACATGAGTAGTACAATGTGATGTAAAACCCAGCGAAAATCACACTAAAAAGGTCTACAATTCAGCAATAACATAACTGCTTTAACGACAAGTTTGTAATGACGGTTCAATGCACTGGTATCATAGGAGATTCCTTTCTAAATAAATCACTTTCTCTACGGAAAAACAGAGATATGGCACAAATTAGATGGGAATCTCCCATGATACCTGCGTTGAACCGCCCACTAAGCCCGCGATTCTGAGAATGAATTTTGTGATTTTTTAGTGTACTCACCGTCGATTTGGCAAGTTTTTATACAAGAATCAACTCTTCGATCCTTTATGACAAAAGTTTGCAAGAGCCCCATTGGCCCATTCTATTACAACTATCCAGGTGAGAAAAGTTGCCTTGTTTCTGCCATGTGCTCTTCATCGCGTAAATCCGTAAAAGATCTTAAACTCTGCTTCATAAATGGCAAAAGCAATGTATATGATTCTTCTCCTTCTCTTTGCCCGAAACAAGTACATTCCACCTGCCCGTTATAAATTAATAAAAAAAAAGTTTTTATAAATAAATTGTCAGTGAGAAAATGTCATCAAGGAATAAAAAAAAAAAATGGGGGTGTATACACTATACAGCCCGCTGCGTCTAAAAATTGATACCACACCAAAATGAGTTCCAACTTTATCGGACCCTGAAGTAACAATGTGCATTCGCATCTTCATGACACTCAGGATCACAAGCGGGCACAACACAGTTCGCTATCCCTTCAAACACCTCTGATCATAAAAAAAAAAAAAAAAAAAAAAAAAAAAAAAAAAAAAAAATTGCCAAGTTGCCAAGTTCTCTCTTATTTATTTATTTTTCTAGTCTCTTGGGCTAACTCGAAAACGCTGCTATTCCAGACTGGGGTCAACTAGGTACATGCGGCGAAAAAACAGCTTGGGTCAACTCGGACTTTTTGAGCCAACTCGGTGTCACTCATGAATACAATCGCAAAATACACCTGAAGCAAAAGTTTACAAGAGCCCCCTTCTTGTTGAAGTTATTGTAAATTAAATGACCGGACGTCCGGTGACTGTAACCAGATTTCCAATTAAGATTACAAGAATTAAGGTGAAGGAATATACTTTCTCAGTACAGGTATAGCTCGTTGAAGGCGAGACAGCTGATACGGCGCATCCAAAAAATCTTTGCATAAAACCAGGAAAAAAAGAAGAAGGAAAAAAAAAAAAAAAAAAAAAAAGCAGGCAAAGCCACAAATAAGTGGAACACATCAAATAATCCTTTCTCCAAATGCGTCCCGGCAGCGTGCAGAGGAGAGACACAAACATCCCGGGGGAGGGGGGGGGTGTTGCGAGTTACCTAATCGAGAGTAAGAGTGTGGGGGAGGATGAGAATCTTTAAAGGAGAGAGTGAGAGAGAGAGAAGGAGAGAAGGAGAGAGAGAGCGTGAGAGAGAGAGGGGGGGCGAGAGGGGGGGAGATTGAGGGAAAGGGAGAAGAGAGGTGGTTAGCCACGGAAATCAAGTGAGGAGTTAAAAAGTGGACAAAATTGTAAATGAACACTGGAAGAAAAAATTTCGCTGTTGAGTTAATAATTGGACCGGTGAATTCCATTTGCAAGTCAGACGATCGCAGTGTGTTGGGATATGTGTTGTCGCAGCAGCCGAGCGGCGCAAACTGGTCCAACTATTTTTCTCCGTGCATTTTCGTGTGCTGTCCATTTATCCCTTGTATCAAACAAGTCAGAATTATTACTATTATTTGATACACCTACCATTCCTTAGTAATTATTGTACACCATTTGGATGGAAAAAAAAAAGTTTTCCCTTATCCTCCGGGGGGGGGTCTCCTAAACCTTCCATTGAGGTTCAACAATTTTGCCACCTCCCCCCCCTTTGGAGATTTTTCTGCGGGCGCCCATGCCTGAAGATAAATTCATTGTAGGTATAAAACGGTAAAAACAGAGACAAATAGAGACCGTGCACTCCCTATTCTTCCCGTGGTTGCGCGCGGTGTCCACTTTTCGTGAACTACTTTTGTCAGGACTCATCGGCCTCAACAATCAACCTTCGCATAATGTTGGATGGTGAGCTCAACAAAAGGCTGTGATTGGTCCGCCGGAAACGGAAACAGGTTTTGCTTGGCGAATGCAAACTACGCGCTCATCAGTCAACATTAGGCGAATTTTGGCTGTTGTTCCGATGAGTTCCGACCAAAATTGAACCACGAAAAGTGGACACGGCGCGCAGGCATAATGCAAGGTCTCCATTTGCCTCTGGTTAAAAACAACGGAATTCGGGATTCAAGCAAGCAAGAAGAAGAAAAAGGGGAAGGAGACAGAGAAGGAGACAGAGAAGGAGAAGGAGAAGAAGAAAACCCAACAAAATGAAATAAAGTCTCGCTCTAATATTGCTCTCCGATGATCTAATCTCTCAAATTTCATTGAGTAAACAATCTGAACGCCAAGATCGATGAAATGTAATATTGAGATTTTCGTTATGAGCTGCATCAGAGAGTGCGTTTGGCTGGTTGCGGTAAATATTTATAGAAAACCGTTTACATTTCGAAATAATTGTAAACACCGCTGGGCGCTGCGAAGGCGCACTATGTACTTACGTAGAAGTACAAGTGAATTCTAGGTACGGAAGTTGAGCGAAAAATCTAATTAGACGTGCGCTTTCATTGGTAACAAACGGAAACATTTTGGGTGATTAACTAGCCAATTGATTTTTGAATTGTTTTATCTTTGATTTTAGAAAAGAGAATAATTCGCGCTTAATCCACTAGACGCACTAAATGATATATATATATATATATATATATATATATATATATATATATATATATATATATATATATATATATATATATATATATATATATATATATATATATATATATATATATATATATATATATATATATATAAAATATATATATATATATATATATATATATATAAATATCCAAAATAAGTCTCGCCGATACAAATCAAAATATCATAACCGTCTCGCAGTTTTCGAAGACCATCTATAGGGAACATGGAGAAAAACTTAGATTTGGGGCTACCTAAATTACATTTAACTATAACGTAAATGTCATTTCTGGTTTCTGTAAAGATATTTATGGTTTCAAAGAAAGAATGTATTTTGAATTTGAATATTACCAGAAATCTAGTTAAAGATACACGAATTGCATTTAAATCATAGTACGTATAAAATAAAGAAGTAATTCTGGTAGCCCCAAATATAAATTTTTCTCGGTGAACTTTCCTTTTTACCCACATATCACAAACGAAACGGTGCTCATTAGCCATTTTCAGGCTCAACTTGAGATTGATGCGGAACGTATTTTGCTAGAATATGCATTGTAATGCAGTACGCTATGGCACGACCCAGACCAGGTGAGAAGCTGGCCAACCATGCGTCTTGCGTTGAGATTTTACTGTGCGTGGGCCTTCCTTCCCTCCCTCCCCCTCCCGCCAGCGTTTCCCACCACCTATTCTTTGTGGAGTGAAAAGAGTGCCAAGCCCCCTGCCGACACCTTGGATGGAACGTGAGCCCCCGATCTGGGATTCCGATTCATACCTCGCCCAGTATTATAGTAGTAACCATCCACTACTGGCCCTTTTACTTAGCGATTATTTTTCAGGCATTCAAATGGGAAGAATATGTATATAGTTGTCGGATTGCTGGCAGGGCTGCCTTTTAGCGTGTAATCAATGCTATTTTTCAATTCACCGATGAGTCCACCGGTTGAGAAAAGATTACACAGTTCAGTTCAATGCATGACTGTAATAAACTAAAATACTTGCATCTGTAATCTTTTCTCAACCGGTGAAGTCGTCGATGACTTTAAAAAACTTGCGGATATTTTAATTAATCAACGGAGTTTCCACCGATTAAGGAAAGATTGCAGATCAGAGTATTTTCGTGCATTACAGTCATACACTGAACTGAACTGTGTAATCTTTTCTCAACCGGTGGAATCATCAGTGAATAGAAAAATAGCATTGATTATACGCAAAACGGCAGCCCTGATTGCTGGATCCACCTTTGCGGCGCGGCACTGCATGCGAATTTAACATATCAAAGCATGCACTGAATTCTATTGCATATGATGCAGGATGTATGCTGAGAATTCGAGGTGAATTTACAAGACTAAAAACAACAATAGGCTTGATTTTGGCGAGAAAATAATGCTTTGAGTGTTGCGGGTGTGAGACAATTGAAATGATATAATTGAAACCCATTACTGTCATCACATGCGGAGATGAAGATGACGCAACAAAATATTTGAAACAAAAGACGCGAAAGGATTGACGAGAAGATAATTTTAAGAAGCGAGAGAGAGAGAATGATGGGAGAAAAAGAGATGGTTTCAGTTTTCCCATTTCATTCTCTCAGTCGACTTTTTCTTTTACTCGCCGGAAAGCGTTAAAGGAATTCCTCACGCTACGAACTCAGACAATGCCCGGAGAGCAACGTCAATCAAAATTTGACCTTCTGGGGAGGAGATCGTCAGTGATTGCGTTTCCATCTCACAACTTTCACTGTCAGTTCTTAAATAACGGTGAGGTTTTTCTTTCTCGGAACTCATTCTTATTTGGGGTCCTTCTTTTCGGGAGACATAAAATAAAAATAAACTGTAGGGAATACCCCACGAAAACTTTCTCACATCAAACTTAACTTGGGATCCCCCATACCCCCTTATATTTTCTGGGGGAAACCCCCAGATCCCCCCTTTCATATTCTGGGGGAGACTCCCAGTCTATTGGACCTGTGCGAATGAATCGAATGACTTCGTCTCATATAATGTCAAGTGAATGTTAATTTTTCTGATATTCTTTAAGATTCGATCCTGAACATGTCCCCAAATGGGTAGTGGTGGTCATAAGAGCTAACCCATTCCTAACAGCCCCCCCCCCCAGCTATTTGGAACCATGTATATGAGTTGAAACTGACCGCGACACAAGTAACAAGAAGTGGCCCGAGTGAATGAGTGCCAAGAAATGTGGTTATAGTATAGAATGAGTGACGGAAAAGTGGCAAGGCAGTACAACTGAACGACAAGTTGCCAACTCTATTTAATAGCGCCACTATATGGATTTGTTTTCTTAGAATGTGACACACTTGGTACAATGGGAAAGAAGTCAAAATATCCATTACAGTATCATATCTGATATAGGACTTTTTGCATTATACACCGCAGTGACACACCAGTATACACCAGTATACACCAGTATATCACCAGTGATAGAATATGCACTATGCAGTGTAGGTTTAAGTCGTTTATACGTAATGCTAGTAAAAATTTCCTTTAATAATAAGGTACCAGTTTCTTTGAATAATTGCATTCCCGCCAGTTCGAATAGAAATTCTTGTCTATATACGGTAGAAAACCGCGGTGAGACCTGCCACAAGCTGGATTTTAAAGGACGCTATTCCTGTAATTACTGGTGTTTCTGTTCAAAGTGAAAAAAAAATGAACATTTGAATCAATCAATCAAAGTGAAACTTTTTCTGGATAAACAATGCTGGCCACCTGTGATGATAAGCATTCATTCCCTGCCATCTTCAAGCGAATCTTTGGCGCTCGGAGCCAATAGCTGTCACCAGAGCGCTATCGTTCGAGTAATGTCAAAATACCGGCCAAAAGTAATTAATCTTTAACCCTTGTCCGACCCGGTTACGAAGACAAATCAATGTTCACTCGCAGAAATTGAGTGGGTAGTTAAATATTCCTACACCGCGGTGCTGGTTTTGCATACACAGCAGATTGAAGGCGCTCTAGAAAATATTATTTTTCGAGTTATAGCGATAGAGAGGATTTGTGAGGCGTGATATCTACTGAAACTTCCCGAAGGTAGCCACGATAGACATCTCTAATGGACATTTTTCACGCAGGCTTGGTTCGTTTGCCTCATATTTTTTTTAACCTTTCAATGTAAAAAAAAAAAAAAAAAAAAAAAAAATGTAACAATTTTATTAATACATTTGAAATTGGTTACAAACAAAAGTGCAATTGTTTTAGAGTGGCTATCTGAACACAGAAATCGATAAAACTGTTTCTTCTGGAAGGATTTGCTCGATAAATAAACTGACACATAATGGAAACAAGCCAACTTTTCTCACCTGGATAGTTGTAAATATTAAAATAAAAATTCTGTCTCCATACAGCCACTTTTAAACACTTGCATTTATTCCATTTAAAACCAATGTCCACTTAATTAAAACTTTTGATTTAAGGTTAAAAAAAAGTGATGCGAACAAACCAGATTCAGGTCGCACATGCTGTCACACTTTGAGATAGGACTATAGGACTTATGACATGTATCAAGCTCTCTATCGCTATCTGGGCTGCCATTTTGCGTATAATCAATACTATTTTTCAATTCACCGATGATTATACTGGTTGAGAAAAGATTACACAGTTCAGTTCAGTGTATGACTGTAATGCACGAGAATACTCGCATCCCTAAACTTTTCTCAACCGGTGGAGTCGTCGATGACTTTTAAAAACTTGCGGATATTTTAATAAAATTAACGGCGTTTCCACCGATTGAGGAAAGATTACAGATGCGAGTATTTTCGTGCATTACAGTCATACACTGAACTGAACTGTGTAATCTTTTCTCAACCGACGGGATCATCGGTGAATAGAAAAATAGCATTGATTATACGCAAAACGGCAGCCCAGCGGGCCGATCATTTACTTCATCGTTAAACCGATCGTTAAGACTTTGTATGAGTGATTCTATAGGTCGAATATTGTAAAATTTAGCCGTTGCTATTGGTAACCATCGTTATAGTGTCCGTTTTTTAAAGGTTACTCATGAATAGCCTTTATAAAACTAGACTCTTAACGATGGTTACCATAGCAACAGCCAAGTTTTACAATTTTCGACCAATAGCATCACTCGTAGACAGTTTTAACGATCGGTTTAACGATAAAGTAAATGATCGGCCCGCTGATCGCTATAGCTCGTTGGTAATAACAGAGAAGAATCGGCAACAGCGCGACCCACGATGACTACGACTATATACGACTGCAAGCTGATCTACGGCTGGGCACAAACCGCGGAGGACAATCTGAGAAGACAATGTGAATTTGAGTGGCTCCGATCGAGATCGTCTTTTCATACATACATACATGCTCTCAACAAGCTCAACATACAACGCCGCAACCGAACCGATTGGCTGTTGCTTTTGAGACGAGCGTTTGTTGCGTTTTAAGCGGTCGCTGCATCAGTGCGGAGGAGAGAGAACAGAGAACAGGATTTACCAGTTCACCCTGAATCGAAAAAAAGCTCAATAGATGATTCGGGCCTGTTCTGTTCCTAGGATGACTGCCAACTACACTACATATGTGTCTCGGGTCTCCTGTCTCCTGTTCTGTCTCCTCCGACCGACCAATGTCCTGCGAGCCGGCGGCGATCTTCGATGGTCGCAACAGACGAGATCAATGGTCAATCCTATCTTATGCTTCCCCGCGTAAATTGAACCGAACCGACCGACCCACTGACCATGAAACACTCGCGGATTCAAGAAATTGTGTCTCTCTCTACTTCTCTTTTCCCCCTCATTAGAACGAGTGTGTTAGAAAAGGATGGAAGAGGAGGCAAAAATCATGCGACTGCCTCCTTGATCTGTCCTTTTCTAACACACTCATTCTAACGGGAGAGAGAGAGAGAGCGAGCGAGCGAGAGAGAGAGAGAGAGAGAGAGAGAGAGAGAGAGAGAGAGAGAGAGAGAGAGAGAGAGAGATAGAGAGAGATAGAGAGAGAAATTCCTGGATCCGCCGGTGCCATGAAAAACTCATTTTCTTGCAATTTTTCGCTACAGGGGCTTGACGAGATGATTCTTGCACAAAAACCTGTAAAAATGACGATGAGAACACTAAAAATTCACAAAATTCACTCTCAGAATCGGGCATAACGGCGGTGCAACGTAGTCATCACTATCATGGGAAATTTCTATATAAGTTAAGCCATATCACTGTGTTTCCGAAGAGGAAGTGACAGATTTAGAAAGAAATCCACCATGATATCAGTGCATTGAACCGTCATCACGATCTTGTCATTCGAAGATTTTGTGAGTTTTTTTTTAAACTAAATTTCAGACTTTTTTCGTGTGATATTCGTGATTTTTGCTGGTTTTTACATCATTACTACTACGCACTATTCATTTGCTCACAGCAAAAAATTGCAAGATCCTCATTTAAATTCAATAACTGTTACACGAAGAGGGAGGGAGGGAGGGAGGAGAGAGAGAGAGAGAGAGAGAGAGAGAGAGAGAGAGAGAGAGAGAGAGAGAGAGAGAGAGAGAGAGAGTGTGTGTAGTATCAGCAATCAAAAATCATTGTACGATCGGGCTTTTGCTAATTTTTATACTGTAAGCGATTGACCAATTTGTTCTAGGGAAGAATCCAGACAAAATTGCGATGGGCACATTGAAAAAGTACGAAACTCACTCTCAGACTCATAACGAGAATTTAAAGTTGCGTAATGTCGGACAGAACAGTGCTACCTTTTAGCATTGACCGAAATTGCTGAACGGCATCAATCAGGCATCCAACGATTGCAGCTCAGCTCATAGTGGCAGATTTTAATCCCATAAAGCTCTATTTTGAATACATAGGGCCTTCTATCATTTTAAGACCGGGCAGTAGGAATGTGGGTCAGGAATTTTTCGAGAGCGGTGATATTCTCGGCTGGGATTCGTTCCCCTTCCCGGAAATTTTCCAAGATTCAAACTTGCTGGAATCTGGGGAACATTCCCGGGAAAACCATATCCCTACGCGTATTGATCCACACAAGTCACAGTTCGAAGAAAACGACAGGGAGATTCCCCTTAAGTAATTGGGTATATTCGGAATGCTTCTTCAGATAAAAATACATATTTTATCTCTTTCTTAACAAATGCATAGGTACGTGATAAATGTAAGTTCTCGAGAAACTAAAGTGGAATGTAGCACTAACGGATCCAAGAAATTTTCCTTCTCTCTCTTATCCCAATGGAAAGCATGTGTTAGAAAAGGATAGAAGAGGCGGGGGCAAAAATCACTAAATTGCCCCTATCATACGTCCTTTTTACAAGCATATTCTCATGGGAAAAAAGAGAGAAGAACTGATTACTGTATCCACCAGAGGAATGTAGGTAGCGTTCTCAAATTCATCCCTTCATTGTCTCGATGCAGAAAAGGTTATGAATAGCAGCACGTTTCAATATAAATAGATATACTACACTACACTATACAGGATAATGTAATCTTTTTTGCACGGATGCAATAAACGATTGAATTCAAGAACGCTAACGTAGGCGTAGGCTTCTATAGTCGGGCCAATATAAGTTGACACCTGAAGAATCAGGCAGGTTTGCACTATGTGGCAACGCAGCGTGGAGCTGACCCTTGTCAAGCGGCGTGCTCCGTCTTGACAAGGGGCTCCGCATTCAGTCCATTGTTGCATTTCTCAATTTTTATTGATCATTTTCTCTCTGCTTCAGGTGTCAACTTATATTGGCCCGACTATAAGCTGAGGTAACGTTCCTGGTGCAGACCTATCGTTCGATCCACTGCGCCTTTCTTCGAGTGGTGGCTCGTGCAATTTGGCAATCAATGTTTTGCATCCATTTGAATCCATGTAAACAATCGATTGTTGATGAAACAGAGCTTCACTATCGAATCGATTGGTGAACATATAAAATCAGATGGAGGGAAAACAGTGTTGCCGCAATGCAAGGGCCGCCACTGCTTTCTTCTGGGCAGTGGCGGCTCGTGCGATTTGGCAACAGTGTTTTTATCCCATTTAAATACATGGAAAACAATCGAAACTCGAGGAGGCTGCCAGCCTCCGCTTGAATCGATTTTTTACCTAAGTTTAAATGGGAAAAATGCATGGTTGCCAAATCTCACGGGCCGCCACTGCTTTCTTCTGGGGTCTCGTCTCTTTTTCTCACATTGTAACGTGACCGAAGAAATGGATACCATAAATGGATGCTCCAAAACACCCATACATACACTCTCACCCTCACGCGATTTCCCGAAATAAATCAGATCCAAACGCTAACGCTGATTTAGAGAAGCCGTTTCCGCAAATGTTATTGCACCGATGGCTTCAAAGTACCTTGAAAATTGTAAACAATGGTAAAAAGTGGTACCTTGGCAACGAGCACATTTGCGGTTTTGGCTGTTGGGCTTGTAAGAAATGTCGAGTAAGACAAGGACAAAACATCGATGCCATTTTGATTATGGGTTAATTTGTGATATTTTCAAGAAGTTAGCTGTAGGGAACGGAATAAATATATACATTAGAGTTAACGCATGTTCAGTATCGGGTTGACGGGCTCTGACGAAAATCGGTATCGCCTTTCGCAATGCATCAAAACGGATCAATGAGCGGTTGTTTAGCAAAGAACTACAACTCGTTGCTGAGCAAAGCAATCGCTCACCGATGCATTTTGATGCATTTCGGAAGCAAGCACCGCTACACTTGTCAGAATCCGTCAACCCGATACTCAAAATACGTCAGCTCTAGTGCAAAATAAAATTGAGAGGTCACGTTATGAAATCAGTGGTTTTTTTTCTTTTTTTTTTACTCAAGTTTTAATAAAATTGTGTTTGTCAATGGAATTTGGGACGCTGATTTCAAAACTTATATAAATTTTTGTTTAACTCGCACCAATTTGACGCCTATTCTACTTTCTTTTCCATATTTCGTGATAAAGTTAAAATATCGTAAAAAAAAAAAAAAACAAAAAAAAAAAACCTAGGACATTTCAATCAAAACAAAAGGGCTAAATTCGAATAAGGCAGGTCAATTTCCATCAAAATCCACACGAAACACGCGGATAGACGTCTAATATCATGTGGAGGTTAGAATCACTCAAATGTTGTTCTTACTGTTGGGGAATGGACGGGGGTCTGGCGAGAATTTGGGTGATTCCAACCTCCAAATGCATCGTTCAATCTGCAATATATTGATGACGTCGGCAGTTTTCACCGAGGAGCCGGGCATAATATTTTAGTATTTTCGATAACGTAGAATTTATAAATGCAAAAAATTCGCATTAATTGATCAATTAAATGACCTAAATTCCCGTTCAAAAATGCGTTTGTGGGGAAAATACATTAAGGAAAACACCCCAGTAGCCGGCACGGCCCTAAAATTCGCACTAGTACGCGACACCTATTATTCACAATATGATAGTAGTTCAGTGGCAATTTAGGTATTTTACGCATTTATCTCAAATGTTTCACACTTGAGGTATAAGAGAAAATCACCCAAAACACCAGTATTGCCCTCAAACTAACACTTTTCACATTTTAGTAAATGGGTGCCGGATACTGGGGTGTTAACTTAAATTAGAGTTTGTTTGGAGCCAGAGGCCTTCGTACGGCAATCGATACGATGCATCGCTCTAGACTGAAACAGTCTCTTTTACTGTTTTTGTGAAACAAGAGTGACCAGTAGAAAAAGGAATGGTGCGACGCGGCGATGAGATTTGGCAACGCGGTTTCGCACATGTGCGTAAGGTGGTACGGCACCTTAACAGGTTGTGAACAGGTGGAGAGGGGTCATGGGAGCCTCCTCGATCTTCGGGCCTCGGTAAAGAGGAATTCCTTCCCTGTCAATCTGTTACTGTTAGCGCGCATTCTTGACCGGCCTGGCCCCGGTTCGGTTCGCCTTGCCGCTGCTTGCCTCGCCTCTCCGCGCCACGGCCAATGTGAGCTGCTGAGGTTGTGATTAAGGATTCAGGTCTCCGGCACTCCAGGCCAGGCATACTCAGGCAAATGGCCGTGCCAATGCAATGGCGCGCTCCGGCAAACACCGTGCGATCATCATGCTATTTGGCAACTGTGTTTTTTGCCATTTTAACCTATACTTAGGAATCGATTTCTCGGGGATTCAGTGAATATCCTAAGTTTTTGACCATTTGAACCTCTGCTAAAGAATCGATTTCTCAGGATTTCAGCGAATGCTTTAAGTATTTCAGGGAATGCCCCAATTTATTGCCATTTTACCCTGTGTTACAGAATCGGGTTCTCAGGGATTGAGTGAATACCTTCATTTTTTTGCCATTTCAACCTATGCAAAAGAATCGATTTCTCACGGATTCAGTGAATACTGAATACCCTAAATATCGATTATAAAACGTAGGTTTCATGGAGAGAATCTTTTCTTGCCACATTGTGGGGGACCAGTGGGGGAAAAAATCGCACGGCAAAAATGTTGTGGCCGAGTATTTTAAGTCGACAATTCTAGCTCTATGGCATAAAACAATGACCTAAAGAGCGCTAAAATCAAGACACTTCAATCTGATGGATCGAACTATCGATCACTCGATATATAACAATTCTCAGGTGTCTCCATGGAATATCCAAATGATCAATACTTTAGCATGAGTTAAATTAGGAGAAAAGCGATTGAGAAACAGCGCATCTAATTCCTTGAAAAGATGGTCAAATTCAGAGATGAATCAAATGATTTTCCACGCATTCCTCAGCAACTTCAGCATGATAAGATCAAAAATGATAACAAAGTCATCGATCTACGAATTGTTTTTCTTTCCGAAGCCACCGTTTCAATCTTTTCGATTAGAAATATGACCGACCGATATTCCCAGGCATAGTTCCAGCTGATTTAGTTGCTTCCAGTCAAAACACGATTTTGATTCTTGGAAAAAAGTAACTACAAACTGCCATCACTTCGTGGAAGTCCCTGTTTCTTGAATTGAGTGATTACTTACGCCCATCCTGATCTTAAACGAAAATGAGTCTTACAATCGAAGTCATTGAACTGATTGAATGACAGGCTCCCGTAAGGGCTTTCAAGATCAGCTGTACCGACCAGAAAAGCCAAAAGAATTAATAAGATGTACAGTTGAAAGTTCAAATAAAATTAAAAGGAAATCATATTTAGTAAAAACGGAGATAAAATATGGAGGACCACCAGTTTCTGAATGGTTTCTGGAGGAGAATATCTGTAAAGTAAAATAAGTGCAAGAATGTTCATTGTCCAAACTGACCTAAATTATATCCGGCAGCTGATAAGTCGTGTGTAAAGCGATTTAAATCCAAATCCGTTTGCACTTGACACTGAATAACATTCTTTTTCACACTTTCACCCCCCGAAGACCCAGCATCAAGATATGATTTGATTTTGACCGAAGAAATAACTAAAACGAAAAATAGCGAGGGGGAAAAAAAAAGAAGATGGAAATCACCAATTCACTCAATTCTGGGACGGGGAAATGAAATGAACTGACACTACAGCACAAGCAAGCACATTCACTGGGGGATAAAAAGTAGGAAAATCGCGGTTGTGTATTACGGATATTCAAAAATTTCGACACCTCGGCACGGGCTGAAAATATTCAGCTCGTCGAAACACAAAACCGACACTGGCGCGAAAAACCACTCACACTCACATACACGATTCCTTTCATTTCAAACTATATTTCTTTTTTTTTCTTCTACATTTGCGATGATTCTGACCGGAGAAAAGCACACAGTTGGTAATCCACAAGCACAAATTCGAGGGCACACCGCGGTTTTAAATCGAACACTCCGCCTTTCATCAGGCAAGATGACGTAGGGTTTACACACACTTACGGAGCACAAATCGTAATGATAATTTTGGGGGGTAAGGTTGGAAAAAAACCAGACAACGCGAGCAGGGAGGGGGCAAGGGGGGTAGCAAAAAAAGGGGGAAATCACAGAGGACTGATACTGCGCGAGGGAGAACGGTGAGATTGCCACGTTAGACACTGCATTCTGATCACAGACTGAACTGAGCAGAGAACTGCTGCTGCGAAGTAGTGGAGCCGTAGAGCCGAAGCTGGGAGCAAAGAGCTGCACGACAAAAGGTTGCCAGATCGCATCTCTCACCTATTAGAGCTTGTATAGAGATCTCGGTTCCAGGCTGCCGTTTTGCGTATAATCAATGCTATTTTTCTATTCACCGATGATTCCACCGGTTGAGAAAAGATTACACAGTTTAGTTCAGTGTTTGACTGTAATGCACGAAAATACTCTGATCTGTAATCTTTCCTTAATCGGTGGAAACTCCGTTGATTCATTAAAATATCCGCAAGTTTTTTTAAAGTCATCAAGGACTCTACCGGTTGAGAAAAGATTACAGATTCGAGTATTTTAGTTTATTACAGCCATGCACTGAACTGAACTGTGTAATCTTTTCTCAACCGGTGGAATCATCGGTGAATTGAAAAATAGCATTGATTATACGCAAAACAGCAGCCCTGCTCGGTTCACAAGTGGACGCGGAGCCGGAGCTCGACCAATAATCTTTGGACTTTTTCAAAAGTTGTTACCCACATCACGACACTGAGAAAAATATTCCTGATAATTCTACCGGACGTCTGATTACTACTTACTAAACAGGAATCACAGTTATTTGCCAGTTACTTGGCCGGTATTCCTGTTGAAGAGACAGGAATTGCTGTTGAAATAACAAGAATTCCGGTTACATAAGCATTAAACAGACGTCCGGTTACAACAACAATAAATTTATCTCAGAGAAGATAAAAATGAAAGAGAATGAATTAAAGCCTTGGCTTCTCATTGATGAAAGCTTTAAAAGCAACGCGCTAGATCAACAGAGGGGGCCATACAATATACATGTTATAAGTCCTATCCCAAAGTGTGGCAACCTGGATCAAATTCTGGCTTGTTTGCCTCTTTCTTTTGTAACCTTCAACTAAAAATTGTAATTAAATTGGTGGAAATTGGTTTTAAATCAAAGTGCAAGTGTTGTACCTACACTGAAAAAAAAATATTACCAGGAGCATGACGAAATGTAAACCAAAGTAAAGGATAGGTAGTGCAAGTACCAGAATTCCAGTGTTTGTACCATAGTTATTGACAATTTTTAGGAAATTCTAGTTCTTTAACCATATTCTGGTATTAACACCACAAGTTTCTGGTCAAAATACTAGACTTTCTGTGGTTCACATATCTCTGTGCTTTCGGTATTATTACTAAAACGCATTTAATGATGTTGTGAGGGAAATTAGACTATTAGGCGATTTTACATCGGGAATAACCCTCGAAAACATGGGATGCATGCAATTTCCGTGCGATGTGGCACTCTCGTAAAATAAAAGGAAAATGTGAAAACAGGCAACAGCGTTTTCTCTCTCGCGCGATCGTTGGAGGAGAGAAATTTCAAAAACGAAACGGTCGCTCTCTCTTTCTCTCTCTCGCAGTCAGTCGTGCCTCGCCTGGTCATTCTACAAGAATGGCTCTTTGAGTCCGACCAGGTATTATTGTTCCTGAAAACATCCTCCTCCTTCTTCCCCTCTCTCCAAATTCTACCTGCCTCACCCGGCTTCGCTGGTTGGCTGGCTGGCCGCACTGATTGCCTCCGTGCCGAGTCGCGCATTGGTAAAAATCATTTCTTTTTTTGGACACATAGCGATAGAGAATGTGTGATACGCGCATGGAAACCGGCAGTATTGTTCAGTCATTAACTGTCGGTAAGATCAGTATTGTTTTATGCATTCAGAGTTCCAGTATCGCGTTATTTCTTTTTTTAGTTAAAAAAATATAGTATTTTTGGCATTCGGTACAAATCGGGGTAGTGCATGAGAAGCAACCTCGCTATTTCCGGTTTTCCTGAATACGAGTACCGATTGATTCTTGGTATTTCACCAAAGTCGAACTTCAGTACATATTCAATGGGGCTCTTGCAAACTTTTGCTATAAGGGATCGAAGATTTGATTCTTGCATGATAACCTGTAATAATGGCGATGAGTACACTAAGAAATCACGAAATTCACTCTCAGAATCGGGCTTAATGGCGGAGAGACGCAAGTATCAATGTATCATGATCTAAATTGAGACATATCTCTGTGTTTCCGTGGAGAAAGTGACATAATAGACAGGAATCTCCCATGATACCTGCGTTGAAGCGCCATTGCGATCTTGCCGTTAGAGCAGTTGTGTGAGTTTATTACTGAATTTTAGACTTTCTTAGTTTGATTTTGATTTCCGCTGGTCTTTACATCAGATCGGACTATTTATATTTGCTTATAGCAAAAGTTTGCAAGAGCAAGAGCTCCATTCAGCAGCTAGTTCAGCACACCAGTACTATACGCACCATTCCACCTGTACAAGAGGCCATAAATTCAACGAAATTTTTTTAATGAAAAGAAGAAGAAAAATTCATCACTAATAGACTGTTTTAGTAGAGCGATATATCGTATCGATTGCCGTCCGAGGGCCTCTGGTTCCAAACAAACTTTGGTTCAATGTAATTTCCCCATAAGCGAACTTTTGAACGGAAATTTAGGGTATTAAATCAAACAATAAATGCGACCTTTTTGCGATTATGAATTTTACGTCCTGGAAAATGCTTAATTATGCCTGGTTCCTTGACTAAAACTGCCGAAATCAATAAGATAATACAGATTAAATGTTGCATTTGTAGGTTAGAATCGCCAGAAATCCCGCCAATTCCACAACAACAACAATAACATTTGGGTGATTCCAACCTCCAAACGCATCGTTTAATCTGCAATATCTTGTTGATTTTGGCAGTTTTACGGGTGGAACCAGGCAAAATTAAGCATTTTTGAGGACGTAGAATTCATAATCGCAAAAAGGTCGCATTTATTGTTTGATTTAATACCCTAAATTTCCGTTCAAAAGTTCGCTTATGGGGAAATTACATTGAACCAGAGTTTGTTTGGAACCAGAGGCCCTCGGACGGCAATCGATACGATATATCGCTCTACTAAAACAGTCTATTTGTAGGAGCAAGCGCGGCCTATACAAAGGATCCGGGTTCCTAAACTGAAAAGAAAAGATATCCAGAAGCACAGCGATATGCAAACCAATGTGAGGGGTAGTAAAAGTTACCAGAATTCTTGTGCTTGTGCCATAGTTTTGAAAATATTGAGAAAATTCTGGTTCTGTGATCATATTCTGATAGCAACTCCAGACTTTTCTGGTATAAATACTATAGCCTATTTGTGACCCTCATATCGTTGTACCTCTAGTGATATTACTAGAAGTTATAACTATAGTTATAGTAATTATTGAAGGGTAGAGTGGATAAAGGGGTTATGTGACACTTTTTTGATTTTGAGAAAATCGACTTTAAAGTTCAAAGTAAGGACGTTTTCGACAATTTAGCTGAACATCAACCGCAATTAGCTTCGAAAGTAGGGTCATATCGTACATTTTTTAAACCAAGTTGGAAAATTTTACCATAGATACCGCCATAACTCCTTCATCCACTGTGCTATACCTCGATTTTTTTCCAAAATGTCACATAACCCCTTTATCCACTCTACCCTTCAAATATAGTTAAGGTAAACACCCCAGTAGCCGGCATCCCTATAATTTGCACCAGTACCTACCCGAAACCTATTTTTTCATTACGTGAACAATATTAGTTCAGTGGCAATTTTGGTGTTTTGCGTATTTTTGTCGAATTTTTTCACACTTAAGGTCTCAGAAAAAAACCACATAAAACACCAGTATTGCCACCAAACTAATACTTTTCACATTGTATAAAATGGGTACCGGGTACTGGTGCAAATTTTAGTTGTGCCGGCTACTTGGGTGTTTACCTTATAGACCCCCCCCCCCACACCAGTGTAATCCGGGGTCTCACTGGTTCAGCTCAGTATTCTGGCGACGATGTACTTTCTCTATTTAAACTTACTGGAAAAATCGAATGCTTCGGTCATCGATGACGACAGACTCGTCAACCTTTCCAATGTGTTTAAATGGGGGGGGGGGGCGTTACCAAACGGTACGCGTCGCCACTGTGGAGTCCCTACATAAATTAAAGAGTCGAGACACGTGAAAGCAAGTGAGGAAGAGGAAAAAGTGGCCCACTTCCACTATTTTGTACTTATAGGGACTCTGTTGAGTGTTGAGCTTTGTTTGAAACATATGTGAGTGATCGAAACGTAATTAAAAACCCGCAGACGAAACCACCGAATGGGGCTATTGCACACTTTTGCTATAAGCGATTTAATAGTCGATTATGGCGTAAAAACCTCAAAAATAACGATGGCGGCACTAAAAACTTCCAAAATCCACTCCTAAACTCAATAAACGCAGTTATTTGCTGGAGCGTAATGGTGGCCGAAGGCACTAACAATGGGAGATTCCCATCTAACAATTCTGAAACTCCATCAAGAAGTGACCAATAAGAGACTACTTTCATTCGACACCGGTGTCACTTGGTGTTGCGGTACCATTCATCGGATGTGGATCATTACTCTGATGACTAATTACTCTGTGAATCATCCTTGTCAGCATAGAAAGAGTGACGAAATGAAGATAGGAATCTCCCATTGTTAGTGCCTTCGGCCACCATTACGCTCGCGCAAATAACTGCGTTTATTGAGTTTAGGAGTGGATTTTGGAAGTTTTTAGTGCCGCCATCGTTATTTTTTGAGGTTTTTACGCCATAATCGACTATTAAATCGCTTATAGCAAAAGTGTGCAATAGCCCCATTCAAAATTTTCGTGTAGAGTCTCGCAATAGCTTCTGTCGGAGCTGTCACACGTATAAAATAGAGCGCAACTAGGATTCGGAGCCGGAGCTACGGTTCAAATCGATTTCACCATTTTTCGCAGTAGAAAACCTGGGAAAACGCCTGAAAGCCATTCAAAGCTTCAAAACTGATTTGAAGTGTTTTCGCACAGGCAGAAGTTGAAATCACAAGTTATACAGTTTTTTCATTAATGCGTCTGATCATTTGAGCAGTGGCGAGGCGTGCGATGTGGCAACGTTGCCTCTGGCTCATTAAAACCTATGAAAATATCGGACAATCTAGGGATCGCCGATGACCATCGAATTCGATCTTTTCTATGGGTTCAAATGGACAAAATGCCAAGGTGCCAAACAGCACGCTTCTCCACTGCATTTATTGAGCCAGGTCAACTCCAAAAAACTTAGCTCCAGTGCAATATGGCAACCGTGCTTATTTGCCATTTAAACCTATGCAAAAGTATCGATTTCTTGAGGGTGCAATTGCACCTCAGAAGGCCTTCAGAGGTGTCGAATCGGCGCAAGCGTATAGAAATAGCCCTTACCATAGTCGACCATTTCGACTGAATTGATGACAAAAAAGAAGGTCATCAACTTTTAACCCACCCCCCCAATTTTGACCCCAAAAAATACAACTCTGCGCCCCCCTCCACACTTGAACCAAACTCTAGTTACTCAACGGTATCCTTTCGACCTCGGTCTCCAGTACAGATCATCGAACGGTATCGACGGAGTTCCACTCGAATACGAGTTTTCAAAGGCAGATCCAGCAATATGGCAACTGTGTATCATTCGATTATTCCCATTTGAATGCATGAGAAACAATTGATTAGTAACAGGGCCGCACGACCCTCTCAAGAATCGATTGTTTCTAATATGTTCAAATGGGATGAATTCGTGGTTGCCAAATTACTGGATCCGCCCATGAGTTTATACCATTGGGCATTGGCGGATCCAGGGGGAGGGCGAAGGGGGCAATCGCCCCCCCCGTTCGACCAAAAAAGGGGGAAAAGAGGGGGAGGAAAGGGAAAAGGAAGAGAGAAAAAAGGAAAAGGGGGTCTCCGGGGGGCAAAAATCCCAAGTTCACCCCCCCCCCCCGGTTCACGAGGGCTGGATCCGCCAATGGAGTTTACTGTGGTATGTTTTCTATTTCTGATATTCAGCGGAGTCGATGCATCCCATGTCCAACTCATTAGGTTGAGTCAATGGGCTTCGAATGCGATGAATCGATCATCGATGCTTCTGTGATTTACTGTGGGTGAAAATTTGCTTCGGTGCACCGTTATTGATTTCGGTGCCCTATGTGCATTCGATACGATACTTTTCGCCCAATGTAGGTTCATATGCAACCCGGCGTCATTGACTTGACCTCCATTTAAATCCAAGTTAAAGAATCGATTCCTGGCGAGGTCGTTTAAGCGTTCACCTCTCCTAGAATAGATTTATTTACTATAATTAGGGTTATAGGGTTTAAATGGCACAAAGCCCGGTTGCCGTGGTGCCCGCGCCGCAACTGGTTTCGTACCAGTGGGCGCCGCGCCGGGAGTCGTTCGTGCTACGTTTCGATCTCGCGAGTCGCGGGTCGACCCGCAACAGATTTATCTCGTCTTGAGCTGGGCGGCGTTCGGGATCGTTTGGCGGGCTTTTTCTTTCTCTTCTAGCTTGACCAAAAAAGAAAGAAAAAAAAAGGAAGCTGGAAATGCCCGCAGAAAATTATCCTTGAGGAGGGCAGGAGTTAATGGACAAGTGAGCAAAGTGGCACCGTTGCAAGTTTTGTCTAAGTATTCAAAACCACGCAAAAGGTCGAATTCGAGTGTATTCACCAACAACCCGACAGTTCGATCGTTTCCGTAGGTTTTAATGGACAAATTACCCGCTTAGTCGCTTGGCCGTTGACAAGTTCATTATACCTCTTCTTTTACTCCACGAGCCCTTCAGATTTTTCCGCAACATATCAGCCGCTTTCACTCTATCTGTGACATCATGAATTGACATGCGAAGCAATAGAATGAATTTTCAAACCCCGTAAAATCAATGGCGGCTCGTGCGATTTGGCAACCATGCAATGTTCCATTTAAACTTGGGAAAAAGAATCGAACTTGAGGAGGCTGACAGCCTCCGAGAGAATCGATTGTTTTACATTGGTTAAATGAGAGGAGGACACTGTTGCCAAATTTCAAAAGCCGCTACAGCTTAAAATCTTCCCCATTTTAAAATTCAGACATTTTTTCTCTGCGATCCTGATCTACGGTGATTTCAGGCGAAGCTGGTCAAGATTTTAACCCGATGGATGGCGTCCAATAGCGCTACTAAAAAAGTCAACATTTTTTAGCTGAAACAGATTAATTTACGCCTAAAGTACAAATTTGAGGGAACACGCCTCAGGAAGATATCCTATCCTGTAAGTTTCAAGCAGAAATACTCAAAAATAAAGCCGGAAATTTGGAATAATGAAAATTCTCATAAGCTTCAATAAGTGCGAGTGAGGAAGATAGACGTACTCGCACTCACTCTCACTCATTAAGCTTATGGCGAAACGAATTTCATAATTTACGGTTTTAATTCTTACCCTATTTCGCTCGTTTTGGGCTCAAAATATCCATGAAAAAAGCAGGTGCTGACGTTATTGGATTTTGCGTTTTTACTTCAATTTAAAAGGCCAAAAACACGACTTTTCCCAAAAACGACTAGAGGTGTTATCCATCGGATTGAAATCTGGAAAAGAATCGCCTGGAACCTTCTTAATGGTTTGCAGTTCGGTTCGGTTCGGTTCGGTTCGGTTCGGTTCGGTTCGGTTCGGTTAGATTCGGTTCGGTTCGGTTCGGTTCGGTTCGAGGCGCAGCCGCAAGCACATACTATGTGAACATTATTTAAAGACATATAGATTCATAAAAATATCGAATAAACGTACGCACGCATATAAATCATAGGATTTTTTTCTTCCTTTTTTTTCTCATTTTCACTTTCACTCGTACGGCTCTGAATTATTTTTAATTTTAATTTTAATCATTCGTGTCGCGAAAGGGTTGAGATTTGAAAGAAGGAAATTTAAAAATCTGAACGCCCTTTTGAAGTTGTAAATGAATGCGACATTATTAATGGACGTTGTGACGTTTCGCATTTCGCCGCAGAAAACTGCATCAAGTGTGGTTGGAATTGTTGGAAAAACTGTTCCGGTGTTAGTTAAGGAGTCAGGAAATGAATTTCGTCCAATTTAAAACTATCACGTCCACGTTTCGTACTTTTCAGTTGGAGGGGGCGAAAACGGCGAACGCGAACGCGAACACAGCTGCACTCTGCACTCATGACTCGAAGCAATGCAATGACGTCTTTTCAAAACCACACAGGAGAGGAGGAAGTAAAAAAAAAAAAAGCGCTTTCAAAAAGTCCGAGGAAAATTGAACGCTCTTGAATGGCTCTCCATTCAAGCTTCACATCGAGAGGTTTTTTTTACCCCCCCCCCTTTCCCCCACCCCACCACGTTTCTCTTTTTTGTGTTTAGTTTTTAAACGAGCGAATGGGGATATGGGGGGGGGAATAGAGCGCCAGTTTAACGGGTGGTCATTAACTTTTATCAAGAGCTGCATTACTTTTTATCAAAATGAACTACGCTTATATACGGAGTCAATAAAATTCGGATAATGATCCCATAAGTGTTTCCATTAAGAGGAGTAAACTATAAAAAATTCCAGCCGGATTGAAGGAAATGAGGAGAGGTGTCAAACGCGGTCATACTAAACTTGTTAAATTATGAAAGGCGCGGACAGGTGAATCGTGAATGATAAAGAGAGTGTAAGAGCTTTTAATTCTGTTTATTTCGAGACCGTGATTTCTGAGCTAGACTCGTCTCGTAAAATATCCATTTGCATGTGTTTTTTTTTCTTTCTTTGTTTTTTTTTTTTTGTTTTATTTATTTTTTTTTTTTTTTTTTTTTTTGTTTTTTTTTTTTTTTTTTTTTTAGTTTTGGTTTTTTCTGGGATCTCCTTTGCACAAAGAAAGAATAACAAAGAAAGTATATTTTATGTTACAATCGTTCAACAAGTAAGCGCACATCGTGTTTGCGAACCCAAATCTTCCAAAAAAAATTAAGAATAGACAAAAAGAATGAAACGTTAAAGGGGTGTCTCCACCTGCGAATGTAAAAGCGCGAATAAACTGATCGAGCCAATGAGCTGCCTTGAAGTCGATAGGTCGAGTTCGATGTTTCGACAACAAAGAAGCTCATTGGCTCAATCAGTTTATTCGCGCTTTTAAATTCGCAGGTGGAGAGACACCCCTTAAGTTGAGGTAAATCCTCAGCGACGTGTAGTGAGATTCAAATCCGCTAGATCGCACTACCACCGCGCGCTCTCCGAAATAAAAGGTTTGCCGCCTTTCACCGTCATTTGCAGGAGCTAGATTCAAGTTTTAGAAAATGTTGGAACGTCACGTTTAAGATGATATCTTAAGGAACATTTTGATACTATTCCGGGCTTTCTACGAACAATTTTTCTAATCGAAAGTATGGTCAAGAAATTGTACGTTTGAAGGTGTTGATAGATTTAATTAATTAACAGCGTTTCCACCGATTAAGAAAAGATTATAGATCAGAGTATTTTCGTGCAAAATACAAAGACATTATATCAGGAGCTCCATGATTGGCGGGCGGGGTGGTGGCTCGCTGAGTTGTCCCACGTAGAGTTCCTATATGTAGAGAGTTAAGACAAGTGAAACCCATGGGCGCCGCCATTGGATGCGATTTTGCACATTTGTTTACATTCTGAGGGCCGTTGTTGTGTTTTCGTCCACTGCAAAGATTACAGTGCCGCTGAGTTTCTAACGATGTAATCTTTTACTGCTTTTGTGGATCGACATCTATTTACGCTTTGAAAGATTCTTTTGGGATTTATAGACATTCTTGAGGCGTATCATGATTAAAGTTAACAGATTCGTCGAATAAATTAACTCTTTATCCGCAAAATACCGTTGGTAAACAACTGCGATTGTACACAAAAGTGCAAAATCGCATCCAATGGCGGCATCCGTAGAGCCTAAAACTCATCGACCAATCAGAAGTTGACTACCCTCTTGTCTTAACTCTCTACATATGGGGACTCTAGCCCCACGGCCACGGTAGCGAAACCTTTGCTGGGAATGAATGGAGAAATTGCACTCCCGCGCTCGGTTTTTCCTAAATAACTCGTTTCAGGTCCATTTTTCGGCAAAATGAGCATGGGACAAAGTTGTAGAGCATAAAATTTACGATTTAACTGCATATTTGTTATCCCCCAAAAGCTATTGCTAACCGGAAAAAAACCGCCGATCTGCCACAGATATTTCGCGTAGCAAACCGGCCGCGCATGCGCAGTGTTGCCCGGGCAGCGGCAACTAAAGTTAACGGTGAAAGGTCGGTGCTGCATCGCTCCATCACTCATCACACGCGAATAAACGAAAGTTGCCACCGCGCGCGAGAACTGTGCACGGTCTACTTGATATAATGTCTTTGGCAAAATAGTCAAACACTGAACTGAACTCTGTAATCTTTTCGAAACCGGTGGAATCATCGGTGTATTGAAAAATGTCATCTATTATGCGCGAAACGGCAACATTTTTAACATTGTACTGGAGAAATATTTCATGACTCACACTGCCGCGCTATTTAAAAAAAAAAAAAATGTCAGGTCAGTGTAATATCACGTGCGACTTCAAACACTATCTATACTCAGTTATACGTTTCGGTGAAATGGAAAAATAAAAAAAAAAAAAACACTGTTCTAGAATGAGTGATTTCCAGGGTTTCTATCAGCAAGGAGGGGGATTGAAGCATTCCGGTGGACTTTTCTCTGAACCGCGAAAAAAAGATGGCGAATACGCGGAGAGACAAAGAGAAGCCTGAGACAGACGTTGCCTCAATAACAAGCAGCAAAGAAACAAAAGCAATTTAAAATATATATCTACAAAGAAGTAAAATAAGAGCACTCCAGACGTACTCGTATCGAAAACGGGATGCAGGTAAATCGAGAGGGAACGAATTGAAAAACTTTTTCTGCGCGTGTCATCAAATCAAGTATGACTCTAAATCGGCCCAAAAGCAACATATTGATCAATGATTTGGTGGTGGTGGTGTCGATGGGGGAGGAGGAGGGGGGGGGTCAAATCGAAAAAGCAAAGATTCAGCAGATGACTTTAACTTCCGCTGGAGGAAACATGACTCCTTGAACAATTGCTGTGAGCGAGCTTGCATACACTTCAAATACATATATATACCCACGGAGAAAAAACGCATAAAAGTGCATTTCTCTGTATATACGCACCATAAAAAACGGTATCAAAAGGATTGTATTAAAAGAGTACGTGGCTGAAATTTTTATGCAAACTTAACTGGCGGTATACGTGACAATGGGTGATACACTTTGTGCCGAGTGACTCACCTTTGGGAGTTTCAAGTATCAAAGGGCACTAACCGAAAGATGATGCAATATCAAGCGATTTTTTTTTTTTTTTTTTTTTTTTTTTTTTTTTTTTTTTTTTTAGGAGGTTAAAGAGAAGTTTTGAAGTTCGGGACTTTTTGAGGAACACCCAACGCCAAAGTCAACAAAATCATTTCCAGCCAGTCAGGATTGTTTTTCATTGTTGTCTCTCACCGTTGAGTTGCTCTTTTCGCTCCTCGCGTCGCGGATCCGGTACAAATTCCAAGGTTCGGGTACAACTCATCGGTGTCATCTATCGTTGTCGAGCAAACAGTTCGGGTGAAATAATAAAATGCACAACCATAGTTGGTTCGGGTGAAAATCTTCACCCAAACCTCATAATAAAATTCACTCAAAGGGAATTTTGTTTAGTAACCGGGTTTTGGTTACGGTTCGGTCACTAGGTGACTGTACGCACTCGGGGACGAAAAGAATGACAGACGACTCCTTGAGGTAGGCAACCTGCAATCAACGAGCTATTCATTTATCTAGAGTGGCGGTTTAATAGGTAACCTGCGTAACCACCATGGGGGATTTTTAGGTTAGGTTTAAGCGAATGATTTGTCCATTTGTTCCCGTGTATTTTGGTGCGGCGCACCGCACAGTGGATCAAATCATGTTCCGATCCCTTGTGCGGCGGCGCCGCACCAAAATACACAGGAACAAATGGACAAATCATTCGCTTAAACCTAACCTAAAAATCCCCCATGGTGGTTACGCAGGTTACCTATTAAACCGCCACTCTAGATAAATGTATAGCTCGTTGCCTGCAATGCTTAAATTCATTGAGCGGTAAGTATTAAGTATTGCGGGTGGCCTACTTCAAGGAAACGTCTAATACTCTTTTTGTCCCTGACTGAACATATAATAAGCTCGATTATTTGTATAATATTTTGTCAGATTTATTTTGTAGGCAATTTAAACACTATATTCAACATCATTCCATGCCATATTAATAGTAGATAAATATTTGTATTGTATAATAAAAATTAAAATGTTTCAATCCACAGTTTTCCGTGACCTGATTACGAATTCGTAACCCTACCTAGCTAGGTAGGTTTCGAAAACTGTAACCTGGTCACGAAATTCGAAACCTTAAAGCAAATTTTATCTAGTAACCGGGTTCGGTCTTGGTTTGGTCTCTTGGTGACTATAAAATACGCTTAAAAATTTGTTCAATATTTGTCAGTTATGTATTGTAGTATTGTATGTAATTTTAATGTTTTATAACATCATTTCATACCATGTTGATAAAAGATCAATTTAATATTACGCATACTGAAATTATTCCTGTCCCAGATTTTCGTGACCTGGTCACGAGCTCGGAACCTATCTAGTTAGGTAGGTTTCGAAAACCGTAACCTGGTCACGAAATTCAAAACCAAAGATGGCGGACACCCATTTGACTGTGCAGTAAAAAAGTGACCGAGTCTGGTTATTATAAATAAAATATGCTTTATGATAGCGAAACCCATTTGAATGTACAGTAGGAAAGTGACCGAACCCGATTACTAAATAAAATATGCTTTATGATAGCGGAAACCCATTTGAATGTACAGTAGGAAATTGCCCGAACCCGATTACAAGATAAAATATGCTTTATGATAGCGGAAACCCATTTGAATGTACAGCAGGAAAGTGACAGAACCTGATTACTAAATAAAATATGCTTTTTGATAGCGGAAACCCATTTAAATGTACAGTAGGAAAGTGACCGAACCCGATTACTAAATAAAATATGCTTTATGATAGCGGAAACCCATTTGAATGTACAGTAGGAAAGTGACCGAACCCGTTTACTAAATTAAATATGCTTTATGATAGCGGAAACCCATTTTAATGTACAGTAGGAAAGTGACAGAACCCGATTACTAAATAAAATATGCTTTTTGATAGCGGAAACCCATTTAAATGTACAGTAGGAAAGTGACCGAACCCGATTACTAAATAAAATATGCTTTATGATAGCGGAAACCCATTTGAATGTACAGTAGGAAAGTGACAGAACCTGATTACTAAATAAAATATGCTTTTTGATAGCGGAAACCCATTTAAATGTACAGTAGGAAAGTGACCGAACCCGATTACTAAATAAAATATGCTTTATGATAGCGGAAACCCATTTGAATGTACAGTAGGAAAGTGACAGAACCCGATTACTAAATAAAATATGCTTTATGATATAGCAGAAACCCATTTGAATGAACAGTAGGAAAGTGACCGAACCCGATTACTAAATAAAATATGCTTTATGATAGCGGAAACCCATTTAAATGTACAGTAGGAAAGTGACCGAACCCGATTACTAAATAAATTATGCTTTTAATGAGAACACATGCGTGCACTTTGGGTAAACTACGCGAGCCCTGGTGGCGAAATTCAGCAGAAGGGAGGGGGAGAGTAGGAAAAGACAAAGAGGCTGAGGGAAAGTGAGAAACGGAGAGAGTGCATGATTTGTAGAAATTGTCATCGGGGAGATCACGCGGAGAGATAGAAGGGTGCTGAAGGGGGGGAAGGGGGTCGATCGAAGGGTGTGCTGGGGGAAGCGGGGAGTCACTTCACTTGAGAAGAATCTTTGATGTTTTCCCGCGCTTTTATAAAACGCGCTTCAATCCGGTAGCAACAAGTGGGTGAGTGTGAGCCGGCGCAGCGCAGCGGACCTCGCTTCACGCTCCTGCATACACTGCAGTCTCCATCCTTTCCTAACGCACGTATTCAAATGGGAGGAGAGAGAGACAGACACATTCCTTTATCCGCCCTCGCCGCAGATCAACAGACAGTTAGATGAATTGAGTCGGTAAAATACTTTACCAACTTCGTCCAGACTTTTCCATGGATTCGATGTGACCATCGGCGGATCCAGCAATCTGGCAACAGTGCATTCTTCCCATTTCATTTGCCACTCGATCAGTCACGGGGCTACGGCCCTTCAAGAATCGATTGTTTAACATACATTCAAATGGCCTAGATTCAAATGGCGCAGTTGCCAGATTGCTGGATCCGCCCATGGCATGGATGTGACTTACTTCACGCAGACGGCTGAGCAAACTTAGATCAAACTTCGTATGGACCACGGGTGGTCCACCTGTGCATGTATGCACTATGCACGTTTTCCTCCCCAAAGAAAAGAACCTAACCTCTGCTCTGAAAGAGAACAATAAGATTGTTGCATTTAGTTTTCAAATAGTAAATATGAAGGTTGATTCTTGCAGAACCTTCCGCGAGGAACTGGAACGCGATGATCAAAAAAGTAGGAAGCAATTTTTCTTGCAAAATTTGAATATCAAAAGAAATATCTTCCGTGGTGGACGGACAGCCAAACGGAAATTTTTTATTATGTTTTTTCGGATTCCTGGGGACGAGAAATACCAATAAACGGCGCTAACTCAATGGGGCCTGTTGCACACTGAACTTTTGCTATAAGCGACTCAATAGTCGATTCTGGTGTCAAAACCTTGAAAAATCACGATGCACTAAAAACTTTCGAAGTCCACTAATAATCTCAATAAACGCATTTGTTTGCACGAGTATAATGGTGGCTTATAGGGCAGGAATAATGGGAGATTCTCGTCTAATAATACTGTAACTCCATCAAGAAGTGACCAATGAGAGACAACTTTCCTTTGACACCGGTGTCACCAGGTGTCACAGTACCATTAATCAGATGTAGATCACTGCTCTGGTGCCTAATTTTTCTGTGATTCTTCCTTGACATCATAGAGAGAGTGACGAAATTAAGATAGGAATCTCCCATTATTAGAGACATACGCCGCCATTACGCTAGCGCATTTAGAGCATTTTGTGAGTTGAGGAGTGGATCTCGTAAATTTTTAGTGCTATACCATCGTTATTTTCGGAGATTTTGACATCTGCACGAAACACCAAACGGCCCCATTTTCAATTTTTTCATGATTACAACTCTTTCTCAACACAGAGTGAGAAAGTAAAAACTCTGTGTTTCGTGATGAGCGTGGGGAAAGTTACGCAGGAACCAGTGACGTAGCGTGCAATTTGGCAAAGTTACAGTTCGTCCGTTTAATCCGAACTGTTGGGTGTTCGGAGAACACCTTCGCATTCGACCTTTTACATGGGTTTAAATGGACAAAATGCAACGTCGCCAAATTGCACGCTTCGCCACTGGCAGAAACTGACGTTTTTGGATTTTGCATTTTTTCTTCGGGTTCAATTTAAAATGCCAAAAACACGAATTTTCCCAAGAGCAACTAATGGCTCTATCCATCGGATTAAAATCTGGAAAAGTTAAGCCTGAAATCACCTAAAATGTGTCAGTAAAGGGTAGAGAGTATAGATCAACCCTTTCCTCCTATATCCCTCCTCTGTCTGTCCATTCAAAAGGGTGACAAAAGAGATAAACTGATAACTATAATTACGAGTACGTCACCTTATCACAGAATACTCTAATCAGAACGGAAACTCTAATTCATTTTGAAACATTCTTTACTTCGGGCCGCCATGTTCGAAAGTGAGCATCTTCGGCAATCTTCGGAAGATCTTCGGCAACTGGCCGAGTTGTGATTGGTTGTATAGCCTGAAAAAGCATGTCCGCCATCTTGAGAAGTGAGTAGGCACAGTTGCCAGTTTGTGCCAGTAAATCAAATCTTGTTTCCATTGGCTCTTATGGGAGTTTCCCTTCTGATTGTATTATTCTGTGACCTTATGACCCACCACCTTAAACAGACGAGCCGGAGGTCTGATCAAAGCGGATTTTCCTTCTTCTCCGGAGAATGACTCATAACGGCCGTGTTATAATGACGTCAGCGAACCAGGATAACCAGACCTGATTGGATGGAGCGAAATTGAATCAGCACCGTTCGTTCCCCTCATTGGAGAAGTGGATACCTCACCTCTCTGGCATCATCAATGAATTCACCGTCTATCTGTGAGTTCAGTGAGCGGGAGATTCAAATCTATCCGAATCAATGCGGGTAAATTATACATATATATATATATATATGCATGTATATAGTTATAGTTCGCGCTGACAACACTGCGTCACAGCATCCCGCCCGGTACGGAGGCTGCGGCATGGGCATGGTGATGACGAAGGCTACGCTCACAATGTTTTTAATAAATGGAGTATTCCTCGGCACGAAACGTTTGTGAAACGGGTAATAGACACGGCCGCTCCGCTCTACGGGTCCTGGATCTCCGGTGTATACGGTGGAACGTCATAATAGCAACGTGGTGGGCAGGAGGAGAGGGAGGGGGTCGAAAGAGAAAGAGAGGGAGAGAGACAGCGAGAAGGGGGACAGTGGGAAAAACAGAGACAGAGAAAGAGAATAACCTGTTTTCAGAAACCGAACCTCCTCCCGCAATCACCACCCCGCACCTCCCACCACTAACACGTAACCCCCTCCTCCCTCCCGTGACGATGAGAGTCACAGACAGGTAGAACAGAGTTGCCGAATTATGCCATATGCTCTTTGAGTAACCATGGGAACCATAAGTGTGAGCGACTGTTCTTATTTTTCCGTATTTGCCTCATCATCGTTGTCACTAATGGTGACGTTCGTGGGGGGAGAGGGGGGTCGGCAAATTCAGTAACGTTATTTTTCGGCTCTCGACAAGAAACACCGCTGGATATTCAAACCGTTGGAAGGCATGGGTAAACTCAGCTGCTCGATATGGTAAGTGTGACCTAAAAGTCGCCGGCAGAACATTTTCGAGACACGCAACCTTTTGCTAAAAGCAAATAAATAGTCCAATCTGACGTAAAGACCTGCGAAAATCAAGAAAATCACACTAAGAAAGTCTAACATTCAGTAATAAACTCACTTAACTGCTATAACAGCAAGACCGTAATGTAATGGCGGTTCAAAGCAGGTATCATGTGAGATTCCAGTCTATTATGTCTACGGAAACACAGAAATATGACTCAATTAAGATAGGAATCTCCCATGATACCTATGCGTCTCTCCGCCATTAAGCCCGATTCTGAGAGCGAATTTCGTGATTTTTTAGTGTACTCATCGACATTTCTACAGGTTTTTACACAAGAATCAACTCTTCAATCCCCTGCAGCAAAAGTTTCTAAAAGCCCCATTTTCGAGGGGAGAGGCTGTAGAAAGCACGTAAATGTCTGCATTTTCAAGGAAATTGACTTGTGAGATGTTCTCGTTTCCAAATTCCAGGGGAGGGTGGAGGTGAAGTATCCCTCGTGCCACCTCTTCCCTACATTCAAAATGACAAATCATTGGCGATTCTAGTGATATTTCAAGAGTGGGGGGGGGCTACAGTCGATAGAAGGAGGGGGGCTAAAACCTGCCTTTCAACGGCAATCACAATATTTTCTCAAAAATTCCTTCGTAGATATCATACAATTTTGGCTCCAGTGACATGGGGGATAGCCGGATACCTCTCAGCCCCCCCCCCCGTCACCGGATCCGCCTCTGAGACGGATGAGTATTACAAAATAGAAGTGTGCTATAACCACAGAATAATACAATCAGAACGGAAACTCCCATAAGAGCCAATGGAAGCAAGTTTGGAATTTAACGGCACCAATGGGCAACGCTGTGGTCCTATATCCCAACATGGCGGACGTGTGTGATTTGTGTTGAAACTCATTTATTTCTGTAAATTATGTAAAGAAATCATAAGTTTGTTTCCAGCCTCACTTTTATTCTAATGGCATTTCCGAATGAAAATTTCGCGGATCATGTCCTATACTTTTTTTTTCGCTCGCGAATCCAGATGTAAACATCCTATATCCCAACATGGCGGACGCGAAATGAATTTGCTTCAAAATCCGACAGAGTTTCCGTTCTGATTGTATTTATCCTGTGCTATAACATTGCACAGAGAATCGCGGTGATAGAGGAAGAGCGAAAAACATTTATTGAATAAATGTAGCACGCAACGTAAATGTAGTCGTTCACTATTCTATTCTAAAACCTATTTCATTTTCACCAACTATCGCAAGCAATTAGTTTTCATCGAAATTCATCGGTCTAAACTAACGTCTAAACGATATAAACTGAATCGATACGAAACCACAGCTTGAATGACACACGCATGATCAGACCTGTCAAATGTAAAGGGGAAGGGGCAGTGGCGGATCCAGAATTTTCTGGGAGGTGGGAGGGGAGGTATTTGCCTACGAAATTTCGATGTTTAAAACTGTCGGAGGAAGCAATTTTGCGGGACATTTTCCGCTTGAAAAAGGCAAAATTAGGGGTTTCAAAGATAAGGGGGCGTGCCTCCGTGCCCTCTCTTCTGGATCCGCCACGAAGGGGGGGGGACGTAAGATGTGGCGGGTCTGCTCATGATTGGGGACTTAGAATATGCCAAAGAAAGCCACGAAAGTTACTAGTAATAGCGCGAATCGTTCAAAAGAGAGGTTGAAATCACCCAGTGGCGGCTCGTGCAATCTGGCAACAATGTCTTCGCTCCATTTGAATCTATGTTTAATAATCGATTGCTGGTGAAGCGCTGCTTCACTTTTGAATCGATTGTTTTACATACAATCAAATGGAGGGATGGCATTGTTGCCATATTGCACGAGCCGCCACTGGAATCACCACGTGTTGACCATAGTTTCGGAGCACATATTCGCGATCTTTGAGAACTTAAAGAACTTATAAGATGAGATGTTTCAGGCAAGAAAGAATCCATTTTCAATTAATAAAAAAAAACTCACAATCATATACAAGCAGTGAGTACTGCCTAATCAAAAAAGCTTGACTGCTGCTTGCATTTTTGTGTGTTTCTTTTTATTGATTTTAAATGGGTTCGTCCTTGCCCGAAACGTCTCATCTTAAGTTTGTTAAGTTAAGATAAGTTTTGTGTACCATACCGGTTTCTATCTATTTCATGTATCGGGTTACTTTAATCTTCTGTGTTGTACTGTAAATATATATTCAAAAACACAAAATAAAAGCTCGACCAAAGAAGGGTGCAATTGAACCCCCGAGAGATCGGGACGTTCCTATAGTTTTAAATGGAGTGGACATCGATAAATCGCATTTCACGAGCCGCCACTGCATCCCGATTCACGAATAACACGATGACCAGCCGCGCGGTTCGGGTTTGCAAATGCGCGCGCCTCTCGATATAATCAAAAAAATCTCGCACGGAGATGCTCTGCTTGAACGCGCGTGAAGTGGATGGATAGAGCAGAGACGCGCCGCTCTAAGCGCTGCCGGATCTACGACTTCAGGCCATGTAACATTCCATATTTGAGGGACCCCCCCGTCGCAAATTTGGAGGTTAAATTGCACCCTCTGAAGATCGATTCTTTTCAATGGGTTTATATGGAGGATACATCGATACATCGCATATCACGAGTCGCCACTGATTTAAGTCCACGCAATTTCGACCTGAGATCCGACAACGCTGCCCGTGCTCCAATTCTCGCGAGTCTCAACTCGGACTCAAGTGGGTTAAACAACTTCGGACGACGATCGAGAGTCGAGACACCGTTGCCATATATTTGACAAAACGGAACACACCAGAGAGGAGGCGTCGCTGTCTTTTATCGTCCATGCAAACTCTTGAAAAGGGTCGCACTTTTCGGGAGGTGGCAAAGTGCATTCTCCCTAAAATCGATATTTTTTCTATAAGTCCAAATAGTCGGAATGCAGCATTGCCAGATTTCCCGCGACCGGACGCCACAGCCGTAGGGGAAGGCGGGGCTGCCGGGCCGGGGCACCATGAGTCACTTGCAGTATAAGGTTAATACTTCTAGGTGCGTTGTTTAGATGCCATCAGAGTTGGGCAAATGGGGGTGGTAATCGAATACACGATTACCCGGTAATCGTCGTTTTTTCGGATGATGATTTTATGGTAATCAGGGCTGACTTTTTACAAGCCACCTATCATAGTAGTTGTAAAAGAATTAGATCTTATCGAAAAGACCCTAAAGTATATTATTTATCTGCGAAGAATACATTTAATTACCATCCAAAGGTTTGACGATTACCGATTACCCAGTAATCGTGTAATCGATTACACTCTTATTTGCCCAACTCTGGTGGTCATCCTTTGAAATAATTACACGCCATGCATTACTGGAAAATAATGTTACAGTGTAGTTCATTGATTTAATTTCAAGATAGAATACACCTAGCACACCTAGAAGTACCTCGTATACTGCAAGTGACTCATTGCCTCGTGACTAGGCTTACCAACCGTCCGGCTTTTGCCGGACATGTCCGGCGTCCGGCCGGATTTTTGAAATTTCGGAAAATGTCCGGCTTTTTTGAGTTTAATGATATAAGGCCCAAAAATGTGGAAAAAAAGGAGGAAAAAGGGACAAAAAAAAAAAGTTTGTTTAATATAGTTGCTTAGTCTTATGAAAATCACATTAACATTGATTATTTCGAACGAAAACGCTTAGTTTATGTCTTTCAGGAGCCGAAAATTTTGCGAAATTCCTTTCTTCGAAATGTCCGGCTTTTTGACGAAAAGTCCGGCTTTTTGCGGCCGAAAGTCCGGCTTTTTCAAATTGCCAGTTGGTAACCCTACTCGTGACCAACGAGTTATAGCAGTAGAGATGATTTATGGGATGTGATTTTGACATTTCAGGGAGACGGTAATCTCTTATAAACATTTTACTCATACTCAGTTTGTTTGCATCATATTTTTCAACCTTATAAAAAAAGGTGAGACAAATCCACTTGAAATTGGTTTTGAACGAAAGTGCAAAGTGTTTGAGAGTGGCTATCTGGATCACAGACATCGATATAACTGTTCCTTCTGGAAGGATTGGGACGATGAAGAAACCGCGGCTCATGACAGAAATAAGCAAAATTTCTCACCTGTGAATAACTGTTTTGGAATTCGGTGTCCAGATAGCCACTATGAAACGCTTGCACTTTCGTTTAAAACTAATTTCCACTGGATTAGTAACAATTGTTGATGTAAGATTAAAAATATATGAGGGAAACTAATCAGATTCAGACAGTGGCGTCGCGTGCAATTCGGCAACAATGTATTATATCCATTTAAACTCATGTAAAATATCAAATTCAGGGGGTTCACAGTGCACAAGGAAAATTCGATATTTTTAATGAGTTTAAATGGAGCAGTTGCATTGTTGCCAGATGGCAGGCGACGCCACTGGATTCAGATCGTTCATGCTGTCACATTTCGATATATATAGGACTTATAAAGTGTATCAGCCTCTCTATTGCTATACTTCGTTGCCAATCAAGGGCGGATCCAGCAATATGGCAACCATGTATACTTCCCATTTGAACGTATGAGGAAGAATCGATTCTCGAGGGGGCCATGGCTCCTTGACTATTCGATTGTTTCTCACGCATTCAAATGGGAAGAAAACACAGTTGCCAGATCGCTGGATCCGCCCATGCCATGACCAACGAGTTATAGCTATGGAGGGGGCCATATACATGTTAAAAGTCCTATCTCAAAGTGTGACAGCATGGGCAATCTAAATTTAGTTTATTTGCCTCTTTTTTTTTTTTTTAACCTTGAATAAAAAAATGTAATTAATCTAGTGGAAATTAGTTTTAAACGAAAGTGCAAGAGTGTTTCAGAGTGGCTATCTGGACACGGCATTTTAATACAACTACCATCCAGGTGAGAAAATTTAGCTTGTTTCCATTATGCGTCAGTTTCTTTAGCGTGCAAATCCTTCCAGAAGAAAGTTATATCGATTTCTGTGTCCAGATGGTCACTCTACAGCACTTGCACTTTCGTTTATAACCAAATTTTGAAATATATATGTGACCCAATCTGTGAAAAGGGACCTTATCTTCCGGAACAAAATTTTTCAGGAGAGCGATTTTAAGTGAAAAAAGTCAAAATAATCGAAAACGCTGTTTTGACGGACTAAAAGTAACTAGCAATGAGAATTAGTTCATTTTAGTGACCACAGAACGCGCTACGGGTACTTGTTTGAGAGCATGTCGAAATTCAGAAAAAGGAGCCTTAACTTCCTTATGCAATTTAACACGGGGAAGTTAAGGTCCCTTTTCTGTCAGCTGCCATAACTCGGTCAATTTTTGAGCTTTTGTGGTCAACTTTATGTCAAAATGCTCGTCTGAATGTCCTCTATGCAGTGGTCCTAATAGCTCAGTTTTCAGAATCCGGAAGATAAGGTCCCTTTTCACAGATTGGGTCACATATATTTGTCAATTTTTTGTTTTTGTTTTTTTTGTTTTTTTGTTTTTTGTTTTTTAAAATTTAAAGGTTGTTGGCCTCCGTGATCTGGTGGTCAGCGCAACTGGACAATGACCGAGAGGTCCCGGGTTCGAATCCCGGCCGAGCCGACAAGATTTGATGGACTCGAATTTTGTCGCCTCGGAAGGACATGGATGTGACTCAGTCATGGGCGGATCTGGCAATTTGGCAACCATGAATTCATCCCATTTAAACGAATGAGAAACAATCGATTCTTGAGGGGGCCATGTCCCTGTTACTAATCGATTGTTTCTCATGTATTCAAATGGGATGAATACTCTGTTGCCAGATTGCTGGATCCGCCTATGAACTCAGTCCCCTTGATTCACTACATTTCTGTCTATAGTTGATTGTAGGCTCCTCAATTGGAGTATTAAAAGCCATTACACAAGCCAAAAAACAAACAAAAACAAACAAACAAACAAACAACAACAACAACAACAACAACAACAACAACAACAACAACAACAACAACAACAACAACAACAACAACAACAACAACAACAACAACAACAACAACAACAACAAATAAGGTTAAAAAATAAGAGGCAAACAAATCGAGCCTGTGTGAAAAATGTCCATAAGAGATTTCCATCATGGCTGCCTCCATGAAGTTTCAATCAGTGGCGTAGCATACAATTTGTCAACGTTGTATTTTGTCCATTTAAATCCATGTAAAAAGTCGAATGCAAAGGTGTTCACCGAACACCCAATACTTCGATATTTTTCGTGGGCTTAAATGGACCCAGTACAACGTTGCCAAATTGCACGCTGCGCCACCGGTTTCAATATATCGCCCCATAAATCCTCTCTATCGTTATACGACTCGTTGCTTACACATAATTTACTTAAAATCATACAGGATACAGGAACTGTCTATCCTTTCCTCATCACGATCCGGCAGCACTGAATCGATGGGAATCGAGTATGGCCATCACATCAATCCTTCCTGCTTCGTTTTGCTTCAAGCCCCCCCCCCCATCCCCCCTCGCGATTCAAGCTCGGGTTTTGAATCTTGGACTTTGGGTCCTGAATCCCTAGTCTTGAATCGCGACTCGCGGCCTCAATCGGTTTGTCGATGCCGCGGCCGGCCGGCGCACAATGGGACGAAGTATGGAATTTACTGGACATTTTTTCAAGGACAAAAAAAAAAAAATCAAGGTTGTGAGCAATTAATGGGAATTTAACTAAAAACTGAGTTTAATAAACGATTTTCACAGCTTAAAATGATTTAGAAAACGTGGTTTTTGTATAAAAAATAACGGCTTTACAAAATTTCTGAAGAAAAAATCGAAAACTTTGAATGTCCGGAAAAAGTCATGTTTCGGACCAGTGTGGGGTGCGGCATGCTGGAAGTGACTGTGAGGATTGCGAGTGAATGCGTGAGTGAGTGAGTGAGAGAGTGAATGCGTGAGTGAGTGAGTGAGTGAGAGAGTGAGTGAGTGCGATGATAGGACGCAGCGCAAGTGCGGTAAGGAAGGAGCGAGTGTGCGAGTGAAGTTGGGTAGAGAAGTGCGGAGTTGAGTTGAGCCATTGAATAGCGGCTCAGTGTAAATATTTGAATGTGGCCCCTAATGATGCTGGGATGCTTGTAGTATACCTACTTTGTTGCGCTAGGCAGCAGCAGGGGCTAGAGGTAGAGGCAGGGGCACCCACTCCGCGTTGCCGGGTCGCAACGCGCGAACGCCACACTGCTGCGGCCCAGTTGCGGCTAGTGCAATTTGGCAACCTTGCTCATTTGCCATTTAAAGTATGCAAAAGTATCGATAAATTGGGGGTGCAATAGCCCCACCGGAAGATAGATAGTTTTACATAGGTTTAAATGGAGAGAATCCATCGTTGCCACACCGCTCACCGATCGCGATCGTTGCCAGAATAATCGGTAATCGAATTTTATATCAAATGGGCTGCATTGGCGGATACGGGAGGGTGGCGAAGGAGGCGATCGCCCCCCTCCTCGTTTGGCTTAAAAAGTGGGAAAAGAGGGGAGAGGAAGGGGGAAAGCAAAAGCGAAAAAAAGGAAAGGGGGTCACTATGGGGCAAAAATCCCAAGTTCGCCCCCCCCCCCCCCGTTCGCAAGGGCTGGATCCTCCACTGATGGGCTGTTGCCTCCTTTTATTACCCATAAGAAATCAGATCAACATTTTTGAATGCAAATTCATGCCAGTTAACAATCAGTTAACTCAAATTTTATTGCACCATTTGATTCCACGACTCCAAATACTTTAAAGTTTCTTTTCACTCCGACAATAATTCCTGAAAGATCACATGTAAATTAATGCGTGATGTTTCACAAATGATGTTGTTGTTGCGTGATTACATCTTGAAATACCTACTTACGTCGAAACCGATGGTGGAATGAAATCTGAGAAAACTTGTTGTTTACTGTCACGAATGTGCATTTGAAAATAATGGATCCTGCTTCTTCGAGGAAAACCCACGAGAGCGAGTGAGATGGCGCATTTGTTTGGATCCAATTTTCTTCGTGACGTCACACTATAAACAGGTCTATTCAGTGGGGCAGCAGTAATTTCAGGTAACGAATGAAATAAGGAAAATTTGCTTCAGGCAAAATAATGCTCTCCTAAGTTCTGATCCCTCAGAGTTGAGCAGTTAATCTGAGGGATTAGAACTTAGGAGAGCATTATTTCGCTGGCCTATCTTGTCTCATCAAAGTAGGTTCGGATGCAAATCAGAATTATCAAAAAAGACGAATGAAATGTTGCCATTTTTGGGAAAAACGAATTTCTAGGTGGTATTTGGCAATGTTCGGACGCGATTCTGGGACGTTAAGCATAGTTCCGAGTTATCGTTCGACATGAGGATTACTATTCTGTCATTCAGTTGGGCCGGAAACGAGGCAGACAGGGTCGGAAGAGGGCGTCAAAGCAGGGAGAATCGGTGAATAAAATAGAGTAGAAAAATGCGAAGGAAATAACAAATGACTGTCGATGGTCACACAATCAGTCGATGGACAATCTGGGCGGGGATTTGCGGTCCAATAAACCGGGACAGCGTTACGCTCCGCAAGTCAACGGGAAGCGACAAGTGCAGAACTCAGAGTGGAGAGTGGAGACCACACAATGGCCTCAGGCCACTGAATAACCCTCGAGTGAACCCTCCCCTCCCCCCCACCCCTCTAGGAAATGAATGAAAATTTAATGAAATGGTTGCGAGACTGAAATGGTTCCTGGTGGTGAGCTTGATCAGATATATGATCAGTGTAATCAGAAATTTTTTAGATCCTCTTATGAGTTTAAAGAGTTTACAGGCATCAAATGCACGAGAAGCTAAAAGAAAGAAAGAAAAAAAAAATTATAAGGTTGTCCTCCCCTTAGGCCTGTGCGATGTCCAAAAGACATCGACTTTTTATCGATGCATCTAAACAAATTTTAACAGATCAAATATGAGAAATCACTGAAAATCATTATACTTTTCTTGTGCGTTTGAGATGCTTTAAGAGGAAAAAATTAATCTTCGGTCTTTTTTTATAGTCGAAATATCGGTTACCAACGAGTTTCGATGTATCGATTGACATCGACATTAGTATCGAATCCATTCGATGGCAGGAAAACATCGACACTTCAATCGATGCATCGAACATATCGCAGGCCTACAACCCCCCCCCCCCGGAAAGACCTGATATGACACCCCACTCTCAATCAGTGTGGTCATTTACTGGAAAATATTATCCGAATTTCCTATTTAACTCAATGTAAAATTCCGATAGTTTCGTCATAAATGGCAACAACGGCCCGTGTACGTGGATCTAAAAAATTAATAGTAGATAACATTTTGGATTTTTTTTTTTTTTTTTTTTTCAAAAAATGTCTGTAAACCACTAACAGACCCTCTTCAATCTTCTCGCAAGTTTTAATCTGCTTGATTTTTCAAAAATATTGAAATATTTAACTAATTTTGGATATTGGCGGATCTAGAAATCTTTCAAGGGGAGGGGGGGGGGGGGGGGGGGGCTAAAACCTACTTTTTCAACAAAACGATAAAAATTTCCTCGAAAATCCCTCGTAGAAAGTGTAAAAAATATGGCTCAAGAGGAGCGGAGGTGTAGAACCACACCCCCCCCCCCTCCCCCCTCGGGAACGAGCCTGATTTTGATCAAGGAATGGTCAACACTTTGCGCCCAGCAAGTCAACAAAATACTTTATGGAACCAAGTTCAATTCATTTCCAGGAAGAAAACCGCGAACAACTTACTTGGTCTAGGAAAAGATTTCAAAACACGGAGTAAAGCCAATTACCTGCAAACAAAAAAATAAAAATAAAATAAATAACAATATAATAGATTGAATGGGTCAAGTACTGAAATCGGAAAACCGAGCAAACTAGAAAGTAAAAATTAAAAATAACTTAAGAATGATGAAATCAGTGGCGGCTCGTGCGATTTGGCATCAGTGTTATTCCTCCAATGGGTCTGTTGCAAACTTTTGCTACAGAGCTATAGAGTGTTCAAACTTATGTAAAATCGCGTGAAAAGTCCATTGGTGGCATCAGAAAGTCATAAAATGCAGTATAAAACTCACGAGAAACGTTTCATGAAATCCAAGATGGCGGTAAAATATTGAGCAATTTGTATGCTATCACCACGAACATCCAAGGATGGCCAACCTCACAATATCGATCACACCCAATCACAACGTAAATAAACACATAACCTCTGAGGCTGTGAGGTTGTCAACGTTGGCAATCCTTGGATGTTAAAGGTGCATGCATACAGGTTGCTTGATATTTTTACGCCATCTTGGATTTCATTAAACGTCTCTTGTGAGTTTATTATCGCATTTCATGACTTTCTGATGCCACCAATGGACTTTTTGGGCGATTTTACAAACGACGAAACACTCTTTATCGTTGTAGCAAAAGTTTGCAACAGACCCATTGATTCTATGTAAAAAAATCGATTCGACAGTGGAGCAGCGCTTCACCAGCATTCGATTATTGAACATAGATTCAAATGAAGGAAAAACATCGTTGCCAAAGTGCACGAACCGCCGCTGGATGAAATCCTTTTAAGATTAATCATATATAGGCCTGCCCTATATTGGAATTCCGTAATTCTTAATACTCTCCATCACCGCTTCGTTTTTAAGGAATTTTCTACGTGTAAATCAAAGAGCAGATTTTGAAAATTCTCAATACACCCTTCGACCCAACGTTTTTAAAGTATAATTTTGAGTAATATTCACTAATTCATAGGTCTGTATGTAGGGGGGGGGGGGGAGAGCTTTGCGGCAATATCATGGCGCCAAACTTATTTAAACCCATAACTGAAATAATTATTTGATACTTTTTTGCTCCATCAACATTTTCGACATAATTATTTGGATACTTATTCTCTGCTCGCTGTTTATTTTCCGGCCATTTTTGTATTCATGACGTGAGACTGACCAATACTTCGGGCACAGTCCAATGCTAAATATAGCTGATGGTATAAAACTGAATGAAGTTTGGTGTTTAGATTAAATTAGATTAAATGAATTAAATTAGACAAGGTTGAGACGCCACACTGTGGTCTGAGATCATCAAAAAGTGGCCAAAAGTCAGAAAATAAATTTCGCATATAATTATCATTTATAAACTTCCAACACCAGATTTTTTGCAAAAATTAGAAACCTAGAAAAAGGTCGAAAACGATGATTTTTGATTACTTTTCCCCCTCCTCTGATTTTTTGCCACTTTTTTCCAACTAGATCATTGTGCGCCGCTCTTTCAAAACACGACTCATAAAACAAGAGGTCAGCTCGTCACGATGAGACGCTTCTATGCCCATGATGCTGATTTCTGGGAAAGGAGCGCACTTGAAGTTTTGCGGCTCGTCTCCCGGAGACCGCCTGGATTCAGCCATTAGACGGACTGAAGCGCCCGGTTGCTTTGTGAGGATCTTCTTGACTCGAATCTAATGAGCCGGGATGACGAGAAAGTTGTTGAAAGAATGCATTAAAAGTTGTTGCCTGACGAGCGAAGGGCGCACAGTGGTGGTATTTCTATAGAGTACACGAACTCGTTAAAGACCTCAGAGAAAAAGGTTTCCGCTAGTGGGGCTCTTACAAACTTTTGCTGCAAGCAAATGGATAGTTTAATATGATGTAAAAACCAGCGAAAACCAGCAAAAATCACACTGAGAAAGTCTAAAATTTAGTAATAAACTCACATCATTGCTTTAACCCTTTCCAGCACGCATTTTGGAATTTGACTTTTTTTGAGATTTTTTAGACTGTTCAAAAGAGGACAATTTTCTAAGACTTTTAATGGGTCGCACATGTTTTTGCAAAATGTCCATTTAAATTCCATTGAAACACATGTTACAGAAAATGGTACATATGTGTACCACCTTGCTGGAAAGGGATAACGGCAGATTCGTAATGGAGGTTCAACACAAGTATCATGAGAGATTCCTGTCTATTATCACTTTCTCTACGGAGACACAGAGATAAGTCTCAATTTAGATGATAATCTCTCATGATATACCTGTGTCTCTCCGCCATTAAGCCCAATTTTGAGAGGGAATTTCGTGATTTTTTAGTGTACTCTTCGTCATTTTTACAGGTTGTTATGCAAGAATTAACTCTTCATTTCTCTATAGCAAAAGTTTGCAAGAGCCCCTTTACTAGATTGATTTTCAATTCGAATTAATGTAAGTAATCAGTGAACATTTGTCTGCTCAATAAGGCAACCACTAATTGTAAGTAGAAAATCTTCAAATCGGTGAAGACTTTCTTAAAAAAGTTGAGAAATACTACGCAGGAAAAATTTAAGCTCTGCCTCAATAAACCAATGTAAAATGCGAAAAGACCGCACATTCTGACAACCATGTTTGGCAGTTTAACAAAAACTCACAATCAGCGAATCAGATTCAAGGAGCAAAAGATTTGTCTTTTCAGTAAAGAAGGTCCAAAATCTTCTTTCTAATGTTTTACCTTAACCCTTTAAAGACCAGGTTAGTTCACATGCACGTCACTTTTCCGTTTGTATAGGGAAGATAGTTAACTGTTCGCACTCGGGGGAGTTGGAATTGCATAAACGACGGATTGAAGGCACCAGACGAAATCTCATCTTTTTGTACTACATAGAGAATCGTAGAGGAGAAAACCGAGTATATTATAGGTTGGACCATAAGGGGTTAAAATATACCTCCCTTCAATATTGGTTCCTTCTTAAAATGTCTCATTGATGCATTGATCTCAGAATTGTATCCTCAAAGACTCCGTGGGGGCTCGAGCTAATTTCCAACCATAACTTTTTACCATTTAAACCAATGCAAAAATATCGATTTTTCAGGGCTTCGGTGAATTCCTTGACGACCAATTATTTTACTTTTCAAGTTTAAATGGAGAGAATCCGTTGTTGCCACATTCACGAACCGCTACTTTGCTTAATCCTTTCGAATCTGAAAAATACCTTTTCAGGAACGAATTTTTGGTCATCATAGCTGATTGGTGCAAACTTTTCGCATAAAAAACGATATACGTATCATATTTTCATTTCCTCCATAAGATTTAATTTTATTCAGGTGTACAGTCAACGAATTAAATACACGGAGAAAAATTTCTGATTGAAATTACGGAACGTAGGAAGAAATTGGGGGTAAAAAGAAATTCCCTTTAAAATAATAAGAATTCTAATTGATTCGACCAGAATTATCATTGGTCCAATTGAACGTTCTGATGATTCAGAAGAATCACAAGAAAGAATCGTTGGATCAAAAAGAATTCTAGTTGAATGAATAAGAATTCTTAATATTTTAAAGGGAATTTCTATTTACCCCAATTTCTTCCTATGTACGTTCCGGAATTTCAATCAGAAATTTTTCTCCGTGTCATGTCAGTCGACGCCTTATAGTGTAGTGTCAGTCGACGCCTTATATTTTGGTTCAGATAGGCAACCTGTGATACAGTACCTAATACTATGAATTGCATCATTGCAGGTTGCCTACCTTGCCAAAATGTAAGGAGTTATGACTGACATTATTTAATTCGTTGACTGTACAATAAAATGTACACAACGTATGAAATAGGTAACGTCCGAGGAGTCACAGGACCTGATCCCACTGTGAAGTGAGGGCGGAGCAACTTGTAAAGACGCTCAGAAAAGTTCCAAGTTCCAACTGCGCTATTTCGCTTCGAAACTTTTGGAGGCTATTTTTTCCTTCAAATAGCTTCTCCTTCTTCCTTCTTTTCAATTGGCGATCACAAACTTGCTAGACGCAGCAAGCCAGCTGAGAAAAGGAGGATACTCTAATTTCAAAACTTTTCACATAATCCGGCGAGCCTATATACTTCCGAAGTATATAGGCAAAAGGAAACCGAAGCGAGAAATGACTCTACACGGAATGCTTTAATAGATTAAGACTGGGCAACAGGGTATAGATGCACGCTGCACTGAAAACTTGACAAAACTTTTTTCCTGAGGTAAAAAAAAAAGTGATCTCTACGATTTTCTAGACGTCTATTCTTTTCCGGGTAAATCACGAAAGCGCAGTAAACTTAAGCGGTAATCGGTCGCAAGCTGCTTGTGGTCGAAAACTCGGTTCAAACGGATTGAGTTTTGTATTTGAGCGACCAACAGGAAAAACGTATTAACTCGTTTGACGTGAACAATTCACGTTTGTACGATAAAAAAGTACGACGAACACCTTAAAACTCACGAGCAGAAGGAGGTACGAATTAAGAAAGACAAAGGGCGTGGAATTCCACAGAGATCGTTTCCCAAGAAACGTTGATTTATATTGCTGATTTTATTATTCGCGCTATATGGGTTTTTATTTCCGGCAAAGGCGGATCCAGCAATATGGCAACGGTGTATTATTCCCGTTTGAATGCATGAGAAACAATCGATTAATGAAAGGAAAATGACCCCCCTCATGGATCGATTGTTTCTCATACAATCAAATGGGATAAATTCATGGTTGTCAAATTGCTGGATCCGCCTATGATCTTCGGAGACCGCGGCTTCATTGACCGAACATGGAAAAAAATAGTTGGTAAGATTTACCATCATGATGACTGATTTCTGCACCTGTCAAAAAGATAGTAAACTTTACCAGATATTGGGTTGAAAAAAACAAGTGTCTAGTTCATTCAACCCGATATTTTTTTCCGTGAAAATTATATTCATGGTACTCGGTCTCCCTCAACGAGCTATAGCTATAGAGAGGCTGATATATATGTTATAAGTCCTTTCTCAAAGTGTGAAAGCATGGGCGATTTGAAGCTGGTTTGTTTGACTTCAGTGGTGGCTCGTGCGATTTGGCAACAGTGTTTTTATCCCATTTAAATACATGGAAAACAATCGAAACTCGAGGAGGCTGCCAGCCTCCGCTTGAATCGATTTTTTACCGAAGTTTAAGCGGGAAAAATCCATGGTTGCCAAATCTCACGGGCCGCTACTGTTTGACTTACTTTTTTTAACCTTAAATTAAAAGTTGTATAATTAATTCAGAGGACATTGCTTTTAAAGGAAAATGCGAGTGCTTTAGAGTAGCTATCTGGACACAGAATTTTAATACAGCTATCCAGATGAGGAAGAACTTTAGCTTGTTTCTGTCATGTGCCAGTTTCTTATTCGTGCTAATCGTTCCAGATGAAACAGTCTTGAGGATTTCTGAGTTCTGCGATAGCCACTCTCAAGCACTTTGCACTTTTGTTTAAAACCAATTTCAAGTGGATTTGTCCCAACTGTTTTTCGAGGTTAAAAAATATGATGCATAATAATTCTGCTATGTGCCAGTTTCATTATCATACGAATCCTTCCAGGAGAAATAGTTTCAAAAATATCCGTGTCCAGATAGCGCCACTCTCAAAAACTTGCAGTTTCGTTTAAAACCAATGTATCATGGATTAATGGGTCTGTTGCAAAACTTTTGCTGCACGGAAAAAAAGGTTAGTGAAAATAACCATACGGATACCTGATTTTGGCACCTGCTAGATGTTATGGTAAACTTGACCAGAAGTATGGTACACTTACCGATACTTTGAGTAAATTCGACATGCAATCAGGTTACATCACCTAGTACCTAGTCAAAACATAGTATACTTCTGGTTAACATTACCATAACATCTAGCAGGTGCCAACATCAGGTATCCGTATGGTTATTTTCACCGTAGTTTTTTTTCCGTGTACAACGATAAAGAGTGTTTCATCATATGTAAGGCATCGCATATTAGTGGCATCAGAAAGACATGAAATGTGATAATAAATTCATAAGAAACGTTTAATGAAATTCAAGATGGCGGTAAAATATCGAGCAATCTGTATACATGCACGTTTAAAATCCAAGGATTGCCAACGTTGACAACCTCACAGCTTCAGAGGTTATGTGTTTATTTACGTTGTGATTGGGTGTGATCGATATTGTGAGGTTGGCTATCCTTGGATGTTCGTGGTGCATGCATACAGGTTGCTCAATATTTTACCGCCATCTTGGATCTAATCAAACGTCTCTCGCGAGTTTTATACTGCATTTTATGACTTTCTGATGCCACCAATGGACTTTTCACGCGATTTTACATGAGATTGAACACTCCATAGCTCTGTAGCAAAAGTTTGCAACAGACCCATTACAACTTTTTTTTGGATGTTAAAAAAAGTGAGGCAAACTAACTGATCACGAGTAGAATGTCCATAAGAGATTTCTATCATGGCTGCATCCTTGAAGCCCAAAAAGCCCAAAAATCCTCTCCATCGATATAGCTCGTTGGTTGATAAAACAAAAAAAAATTATTTTTACTGCATATGGCAACACTTCATCGTATTAATGGGGTCTTTCCGATTTAGATATTTTGGCCTTATGAAAAGTGGAGGCATCGTCTAAAGTGATAAGAAATAGAGTGATGGACAAAGAATTTGACTCAGCAATGTGTGGCATGACAGGGAAAACTGTTCCAATTACTTTCAAATCGCCGGCGCACAATAGAGTAGCGATGATTATGGAAAATCAATCGATAGAGTTAGAAGAGAGGAAGCAAGGTCGGCAAAAAGGAGGTCGGACGGTCGGTATTTCATTTCTAAAGACAGGAAAATGAATATAGTGCAAGTACCCATTTACAGTGTCCATTGCTAGATCGCCTTCTGGTATTTCTCGAAATAGTATAGATACATTTTCACGGTTGAGGAATATCATGCGGGAAAGAAAACGAGGTTTGTCACAAAAACTCATTCTATGGTTTTTCAAGCCACCAAGGAAATGAGGCAGGATTGTTCCTCCCAAAAATTCAACGAGCTATAGCGACAGTGAGGATTTTTGGGACGTGATATTGAAACTTCAAGGAGGTAGCCATGGTGGAAATCTCTTAGGGACATTTTCACACAAGCTCGGTTTGTTTGCCTCGCTGTTTTAAAACTTTAAATTAAAAAAAAAAAAAAAATGGTTACAAATACATTTGATATCGGTTTTAAACGAAAATGCAAGTGTTTTAGAGTGGCTATCTGGACACAGACATCGATACAACTGTTTCTTCTGGAAGGACTTGCAAGCTAAAGATACTGATACATAACAGAAATATGCAAAATTTTCTCACCTGGATAGTTTGTATTAGAATTCTGTGTCCAGTTGGCTACTCTAAAACACTAATCGCATTTTCGTTTGAAACCAATTTCCACTGGATTATTCACAATTTTTGATTTAAGGTTAAAAAAAGTGAAGCAAACAAATCAGATTCAGATCGCCAATGCTGTCACACTTTTGAGGTAGGACTTATGCTCGTAACATAAAAACCTTTCATTTCGACTTCTGTGACAAATCTCGTTTTTGCTTGGACTACGTTTTGCAGAGAAACCTTCCGATCTTCAAAGCTATCATTTGAGGCAGGAGTAAGATTTTTCTACCGTTCTATAATAAACTTTCGCTCATCTGAATACATGGAGAAAATTTCTCTCTGAAAATGAATTTCAATGAATTACCGTTCGTATGGAGGTTTCTCGAATCCTCGGATGATAATCGATACGATACATCGCTCTACTGAAAAAGTGTTTATAGTATGCATTCGATAGCAATTCGATATGGTCCTTCATACCTATTCAGACTCAGCCTGCTGGGGCTGCCGGCTGCTGTTTTGGAGAGATTCAACGGCATTCTACAATTGATCAGTGATTTAACCGGTTGGTGCAGTAATTACTGCGATTAAAGTATGTCTATAAGTCGTTGTTACACGTTTCAATTGATAAATGTAATATTTTGCTTCAACCAATTGAATCACCAATGTATTGTAGAATGTCATTCAAGATCTGCAAAACAGCGGCACTGCGGGGTTCAATGGGGGCACTGAGGCAGTTGCAAAGGTCTGAAATTGTACTTTTTTTTTTTTTTTTTTTTTTTTTTTTAATGTAAAGAACTTGATAGTTCTTGATGAGCTGTGAGGAATGGTGCCTTTGGTTTTTTTTCTAAGTGTCCCGGTTTTGGAGATACACACGTGTAAATTTGCAAAAAATCGGGAGCAAAGTGACTTCACTATGCGGTATTCCCATTTGAAACAATGTATTCTGGGCCAAAATTTCATTACCGGAACAACTAGACATAATTAGAAACGAAATATATCTTTGTTCTCAGCTCATCAAGTACTTTCATTTTCTTTATAGAAAACACAACATTTCAGACCCTTGTAACTACGCCATTGAACCTCCTTAGAACTGATTATTTTCTGAGGGTCTAAAATGAAGGAAAATACATACACAGTAGCTCACAAGTCGTTACTGAGATCCATTTACTGTAAAAAAATTATGTACTTTCAGTCAAACTTTTAAAGTCCATGACGTGACGAGCAAAATCAGAGCTGCCGTTTTGCGTATAATTAATGACATTCTTCAATTCACCGATAATTCCACCGGTTGAGAAAAGGTTACAGAGTTCAGTTCAGTGTATATGATTGAAATACGCGAAGATACTTTGATCTGTAATCTTTTCTTAATCGATGGAAACAAACTTCGTCTATGAATTAAAATATCCACAAGTTTTTAAAGTCATCGACGACTCCACCGGTTGAGAAAAGATTACAGACGCGAGCATTCTCGTGCATTTTAGTCATACACTGATGTGGTCCGTGCAATCTTTTCTCAACTGGTGGAATTATCAGTGAATCGAAAAATGCGATTAATTATACGCAAAACGGCAGCTTAGAGAAAAATATGAAAAAATAGAGATAGACGCTATGGAGGCACAAGTACTGCCGTATGTGCGTTAACAGGCGTTGAAGTCTCCGCACAGTTCATGGGCGCACACAGGACTTCGTTTCTCTCTCTCTCTCTCTCTCTCTGCTCATTTGAATACGTGCGTTGGAAAAGGACAGAGGAAGGGACGAAAGTCACGTGATGTTCCCTTTCCCATTCTTTTCTAACACATGTGTTCAAATGGAATTAGAGATAGAAAAATAAATTCCTGTATCCGCCCATGGCACAGATGTAGGTAAATAAATCTTTCCCACTACAATGCAATGTCTCAGAAGCCACCCCCCTCCTCCCTTTTCTAATGGAATACAAAATACAACACGTGTGTTGCCTGCATTATAACATTATTTACAAATTATTATTTTTTTACATTATTTATTTTTCGTCAAGTGACGAAACGAGCGTTTAAAATACACACTGAAAAAAAAAATAATTCCTGAATTCTAGTAATATTACCAGAATCACAAAGATATGTGAACCACAGAAAGTCTAGAAATTTGACCAGAAAATTCTGGCGTTATTACCAGAATATGGTTATAGAGCTAGAATGGGTCTGTTGCAAACTTTCGCAACAACAATTAAGAGTGTTTAATCTAATATAAAATCGCCTGAAAAGTCCATTGGTGGCATCAGAAAGTCATCCTCGGATGTTCTTGGTGCATGCATAAAAATTGCATAATATTTATCCGCCATATTAGATTTCATTAAACGCCTCTTGTGAGTTTATTATTGCATTTTATGACTTCCTGATGCCATCAATGGACTTTTCAGGCGATTTTACGTTGAATTAAACACTCTTAATCGTTCTAGCGAAAGTTTGCAACAGACCCACTTCCTCAACATTTTCAAGAACTATGGTACGAACGCCAAAGTTCTGGCAATTGTACTATCCTTACATTGGTTCCATATCGTCCTACTTCTAGTAATCTTTTTTCTTTTTTTTTCAGTGTACATTTAAAAAACGAACAAAATTACAGTCACAAAATCGTTATCTTTAACCTTAATCACAAAAAAGGCTCTTGCTGTTCGAAAAACATTTTAGGCGCACCGTTGGCACAACGTGCGCCTATTGAAATCGCCCTGATACTCAATAGAGTATACTACGCACCCTTGTGATCAAATGGCGAAATGAGCTTTTTTGATGTCGTGAAATTTAGGTTGTGTCCTGTGTTTTTTTTATGCTAATTTCATATGAAAAGTTAATGTTCTCCCAGCCACGACTGAATTCTGAGTTGGTTGGGAGTAATTTCATGTTCATTGATTGACGTTTTTTTAAAGTTATTCTATGTCAAAAATTTCCAACCTCACTTTTTGATTATTTCAAATTGTCCCGGTATATATTCTAGGTGATCAAGAGAACCAATCATTTGCCGTTCTGAATGTTTGTTTTTTTGCATGTAAATGCAATTATTATAATTAATTATAGTGTGTGGTCAAACGCAAAACGGAAAGTCCCTACAGCAAGAACTCTGAAGATTCCTTATCTCAATACTCAGAATTCTCATTTAATTACCAAAAATTACTGCGCATCGAAGAGGATCTCTTATTATTCAGCCCTGATGTCGTTGTTTCCATAGTGGTCCCTGCCCTAACCTCCTCCATATTTCCTATCAACTTTCAGCCATTTGTTTACGCTCAACGTAATAAAATTACTCTGCTTGCGTTTATAGTAGCTATGACTCGTGAATTGGTAAGAGTTCAAAGGTTCAACAATGGGACCTCTGAATAGTGTGATGTGCTGATTTGCTTTATTTTTCCATCATATGTTGTTATTGTATGTGAAATTTCTTAGTCCTATTCAGAACGAAACAAGAAAATGCGTCTTATTTCTCTACCTCTACATTTTTGGTTTTGAAGGTCCTAAAGGAAGTCAGCCCTCTTTCAATTTTAAAGGAATGTGCTTTGCGGTCAAATTTTCTGACATTTTATTTAGTCTGGCAACTCCCGTCAAATGACCTAGCGCTTCAAGGCATCATTTATTCAATGCAGTTATTTCGCTCTTTCTCCATTTACAAGTAAATTTCTAGTACTCCAGGAACTTCCTGATTTCTTATGCTACCTTATGCTACATCTGTTGTACTACCTATGTTGATTTAAGCTGTCACTCTCCTTATATGTCTCAAAGTATCTTGAGACACTCAAACTGGTTCCTCAATCATATAGTTTGGTAGTCCGCTAACCTTTGACAGTCACCTATTTTGTCGGAGATCATCATCAGTCATGCCTAAAAGTTTAGCGCTTAGACTTTTGTACAAAATTGAGATTGCGACTCACAATTTGGTGACAGTTAAGTTAGCGTCATATGATGAAATATTAATCAGCGCTCCATTTCTTTCTGAAATTTGTGTTACCGAGTCAATTTCTTCTGAAAATTATTTCAGCGTACGTGCTGTTTCTACTTTCTCACTCTAATGAAATAGAAAAATTGAGAAAGTATTGCGATGGCGCAGAGATTTTCAAGGTATTTTGTTGCGATAGCTGGCCTCTCACGACAAAGTCAATCATGATTTATTCAAAGTAATGGCCCCTTATCATGTCTACTACCATCCATAAGAACATCCTTCCATCATACTTTCATATTTCTTAACCCTTTTAAGTATATTACTTAGAGAGATTTACCCAAAAAAAATCTGTGGCGTCTGTCTGTCAGTCCGTCAGTCCGGCTGTCCGTCACACCGTCTGTCCGTACCTAGGCATAACTTTTGAACCATTGATTCTTATACATCCAGATTTTGCACAGTTATTGCTTTTTAGATTCTCTAGAGGTACTTTTTTTGTTTTTTTGAAATTTTAACTTTTAGGTTAGTTATGGGGAAAAAATGATTTTCATTAAAATCAATGGTAAAATGGATAAAAATGAATAAAATTGGAATAATTCAAGTTTGGCTCAATCAATTTTGATGAAAGTTAGCAAAAAAAAATCTTTTTTCAGCCTACTAAAGAATAAACCACTTATGGTTCCTTTATTTATTCCTTAGACTGTTTAAAAAATCAAAATAAACGCGCTCGAGCCAAAAAATAGAATTATCGTGAGAAATCAATCTTAAAACTTGGAGTCAATCAATAATGGCTCCATGAATTTTAATAAAACTTTGTACACACAATCTATTATCAATAAACTTAAATATTTTCCTCTCTGTATCACCAAAAACAACCGATAAAACCACTTCAAGAGGTAATATAAGTGTGATTGAGCAAAAAATTTGGGATTAAGAGCAAATAAAAATAGAATCCTATTATTTTGGATAGTTCAGGTTTGGTTCAATCAATTTTGATGAAAGTTAGCAAAAAAAATCTACATCCAGCCTACTATAAAATAAACTACTTGTAGTTACAATATTCAACCCTCAAAACTGTTGAAAAAATCAAAGTAGGTGCGCTCGAGCCAAAAAATGGAATTATCGTGAGAAATTAAGTCATCTTAAAACTTGGAGTCAATCAATAATGGCTGGATGAATTTTCATGAAACATTTTACACACAATCTACTATCAAAGTACTAACATATTTTCCTCTCTTGATCACCATACACAACCGATTAGACCTTTTCAAGAGGCAATATAGGTGCGATTGAAAAAAAAATATGGGTGTATAAGCAAATAAAAACATAATCTTATTATTTCGGATAGTTCAGGTTTGGTCCAATGAATTTTGACAAAATCTGGCAAATAAAATCTACAATTAGTTTACAATAGAAAGTAGCCCATACATTTACAGTAGACAACCTTTAAGAGAGTTTAAAAAATCAAAATAGCGTGTTCGACCAAAAAAAAGAATTAAAGTGAGGAATTAATTTTAAGCTTGGAGTCCATCATTAGGTAATGGGATGGATTTTGACAAAACTTTGCACAAACATAATGTGTTAAAAAAATACACTAATCACTGCACTGTGTGCACTAAAATATTTTTCTGGTACAGTCCTCATAAAAACCTTAAGACCGTTTTGAGGGGCAATATAGGTACGATCGAGCAAAAATCTTTTGAAACTAATTGTAAGCAAATATTAAGACAAACATAATATATTTGGAATAAGTAATTCAAGTATGACTCAATTAAGTTCGATGCAAATTACATAGTTTGCAACCAGCCTAGGCAGACATTTCTTTAGAATAGAAATTACGGCTCTCAATTAGCCTTCAAATAACAAAATAGGCAACTATTCCTACAGCTTCTCTACAAGATTGCAAACTCTTCGAATTGAAGGCAGAATTATGTCCGGAGGTGAAAATATTTGAGCTTTGCGGGGGGTATGGGGGTCTCCCCCAGAATTCTTTAGGGGGTTAGGGGGTCTCCTCCAGAATTCTTTAGGGGGGTCTGGGGGTCTCCCCCTGATAAAAATGGTGTGAGAAAGTGTTCGTAGGGTATTCCCTACAGTTTATTTACTGAAACTTGAGTGAGCGCACAGTTTTGAGCAAAAACATCTTCAAACGCTATAAGAAAAAAATGAAACAATACGTCATTGGAGAAGATGCGGAAATTGAGTGAGCGGCTATACTTTTGCTGAAAATTAAAGTCGTGCACCACAATTTGGTGAAAATTAAGTTATCACGCTTTTTTTTTTGTTGCAAAATGACTCAACGCGCCATGTCTTTCTGAAAATTGTGTGATCTCATCAAATTCTTCTAAAAATTATGTCAGCGCATCGGTTTTTACTGATACTGAGGTGAGAGCGCTAATTTGAGCCAAAAATATTTTTAACGCTAATAATCAGAATTAGAGACTGATTAGGTGTGTTGAGGTTGGATCAGTCATGCCTAAAAGTCTAACGCTTAGACTTTTGCACAAAATTGAGTTTGCGCCTCACAATTTGGTTACAATTAAGTTAGCGTCACATGATGAGAAATGAGTCAGCGCTCCATTTCTTTCTGAAATTTGTGTTACCGAGTCAATTTCCTCTGAAAATTATGTCAGCGTACGTGCTGTTTTTTACTGAAACTTGAGTGAGCGCACAGTTTTGAGCAAAAATATCTTCAAACGCTATAAGAAAAAAAGAAAACAAGACGGAATTGGAGAAAATGGGGAAATTGAGTGAGCGGCTATACTTTTGCTGAAAATTAAAGTCGTTCACCACAATTTGGTGAAAATTAAGTTAAATTGTGTCAGCGAGTCAATGTCTTCTTAAAATGGGGTGGCATTATGCAATACATTTATTAAAATTGTTTTGTGAGTATTTGATTGTTCATTACGTACGTTTAGTGATGTGCAGTAGGAAATTCGAAGGGTTTGTTCAATGATTGTCTGTAGTGGTCCTCCCCCCCCCAAATCGCCGCACACAGGTTCGGACCCTAACTTTTGCTGGACAATTTTTTTTTGAGATGTTTGAAAATTCAAAGGGATTGTTCTAAGATTGTCCGGAGTGGTTCTACACCCCCCCCCCCCAACACTCGCCGCACACAGGTTCGGACCCGAACTTTTGCTGGACAATTTTTTTTGAGTTGTTGGAAAATTTAAAGTTTTGTTCTAAGATTGTCCGTAGTGGTTCTACATCCCCTCCCTCCTCCACGCGCCGCACACAGGTTCGGACCAAAACTTTTGCTGGACAATTTTTTTGAGTTGTTAGAAAATCCGAAGGGATTGTCCTAAGATTGTCCGTTGTGGTTCTCCCCCCTCCTACACTCGCCGCACACAGGTTCGTACTCTACCTTTTGCTGGACAATTTTTTTTGAGTTGTTGGAAAATTCAAAGATTTGTTCTAACCCAGTAAACATTTCCGGTCTTATGAGCATCTTGAGCTGATCTAAGGCAATTGACTAGATAGTCTACAAGTTCTGCATTTTACCTGCAAATGTCCGCCTGTTTCGGATCTTCTAGTGATCCGCACAGATGATCTTGACATGGTCTGGAGGATATCTGAAGACGACAGCCTGGATAGCTTTTCCAATTGTATTGCAGACAACTGGGAGAGGTTCCCAAGTTATTGTTTTTCAGATATCTTCAAGACCATGTCAAGATTATCTGCACGAATATCTTGAGCATATCTGGAAGTTGTCTTGTGCACAACTGGGAGGCCTGACCCGGGTTGATGACTATCAGATATCCTCCAGACCATGTCAAGATTATCTGCGCGGATCGCTAGAAGATTCGAAACAGGCGGACATTTGCAGGTAAAATGCAGAACTTTTAGACCAAATAAACAGCGCACTCTGGGTGGTGATTCTTGTAACTCACTATAAAGTTATTCCGTCTAGATTGGTACCACATGTTGCAGAGTCCTGGATAGCACATTACACTCATATTATTAGCTGTAGAAGAGATACATTGAAGCAGGGGCGTGCCGTGGTTTCCAAAAAGGTGGGGGCAATAATGCAATCTTGCCGTCCTCCGCGACCAAAATTAAAAATTAAATGATTTTTTTTTTTTTTTTTTTTTTTTTTTTGAAATTTGAACTTTTTTTTCTTCTTATTCCTTTCTTTTTTTTTTTTTTTTCTTTTTTTTTCTTTTTCTTTTTTCTTTTTTTTTTTTCTTTTTTTTCTTTCTTTCTTTTCTTTCTTTCTTTTTTTTTTTCTTTCTTTTTTTTTGTTGCTGTTCACCCTGATTTTGTCGCCCCCCGAAAGCCAAAGGTATCCAGCCCCCCCCTTCTCGACAAGCCCCTGCATTGAAGATACATCCACAGAACATACACAGAAAGAAGTGACAAAGTATACCAGAAGTTCCGAGATTTGAACCTGGGCCGCTGCGGCGGATACCGAGTACTTTACTCGATGAGCTACGCCGGCTCGCGTAGGAATGGAGCAAATTAAACATATTTAAAGGAGTGGAATCTTCATACTCGTATAATATCTGGAGAGTATCTGGACTTACAAGTCCAGAATTGAATATCTTCAGAATATCTGGAGAGTATCTGGACTTACAAGTTCAGAATTGAATATCTTCAGAATATCTGGAGAGTATCTGGACTTACAAGTCCAGAATTGAATATCTTCAGAATATCTGGAGAGTATCTGGACTTACAAGTTCAGAATTGAATATCTTCAGAATATCTGGAGAGTATCTGGACTTACAAGTCCAGAATTGAATATCTTCAGAATATCTGGAGAGTATTTGGAATTACAAGTCCAGAATTGAATATCTTCAGAATATCTGGAGAGTATCTGGAATTACAAGTCCAGAATTGAATATCTTCAGAATATCTGGAGAGTATCTGGACTTACAAGTTCAGAATTGAATATCTTCAAAATATCTGCACAGTATCTTAGTTAACTTGTTAGATGTTGTATATTGAGAAGACAACTTCCGGAGCACACAGAAGCATGTGCCGTATCAAGTTGTCTCCAAAAGAACTGTAAGTTATCTAAATTTCATCGTGTGTTTCCCAACATCTTGCAGTTAATTTGCAGATATGTTACGGCGCGCATATTATCTTGAAGTCATCTTTCAGACATCTTTCATGCCCAGATATTCACAAGACCATCTTAAGACCGGAAATGTTTACTGGGAAGATTGTCCGTAGTATGGTTCTACATTCCCTCCCTCCTCCACTCGCCGCACACAGGCTCGGACCCAAACTTTTGCTGGACAATTTTTTTGAGTTGTTAGAAAATTCGAAGGGATTGTCCTAAGATTGTCCGTAGTGGTTTTCCCCCCTCCTACACTCGCCGCACACAGGTTCGAACCCTAACTTTTGCTGGACAATTTTTTTTAGATGTTGGAAAACTCGAAGGGTTTGAGATTGTCCGTAGTGTCCCCCCCCCATCCGCCGCATACAGGTTCGAACTTCAACTTTTGCTGTAAAATTTTTTTTGAGATGGTGGAAAATTCGAAGGAATTGTTCTAAGATTGTCTGTAGGGGTTCTACACCCCCTCACTCGCCGCACACAGGTTCGGACTCTCACTTTTGCTGCACAATTTTTTCTGAGGTGGTGGAATATTCGAAGGGTTTGTCCCGTATAAGATCGTATGTAGTGGTCCTAACCCCCTACCCACTCGCCGCATCCAGGTTCGGACCCGGTTTTTTGCTGGACACATTATTTTTGAGATGGTGGAAATGGAATTTGACTTATGAGGACCAAATTTGCTCAAGGTGCGCCTTCTCTGACACTGTAGTGTCAGAACTATCTGCTTGTTTTCTCTTACAATTCAAACTTATGCAAAAGTATCGATTTCTCAGGGATTCAGAGAATCCCTTGAAAATCGATTATTTTATTTTTTATCGTAAATGAAGAAAATCCGCCAGTATTGCTAGATTGCACGAGGCACCACTAACGTCCTCACACGTGCCAAAGTTTGGATTTTAAACGTGCAATGCCCATAGATATGAAAAGAAAAAGTTTTTGTGTTAACAAACGAAGTAGATTTCTTTATGGTAGAATATGCTATGGGAGTGTTGAATACTTATTCCGGAACGGAATCAACTCCTTATATTTTCGGGAAAGTATCAGTTAAGGACATTGTAGCCATTTCAGCCATTTCAGCTATTTAAATGGGGGTCGAGAGAGAGAGAGATTTTCTCACCACTCTTTACAGAGAACGGAAAAATAGTCACTCCACTATAACGTGCAGTGGCAGCTCGTGTGATTTGGCAGCCATGCAATTCTACTACATCTTTAAATTTAGGTAAAAGAATCGATTCTTGAGGATGCTGACAGCCTTCTGGAGCATCGATTGTTTTAAAATGGTTTAAATGGGAGGAGGACACTGACACTGTTGCCAATTTTCACGAGCCGCCACTGATAACTTGAGCAACACCGCCTTTACAACTCCATTTCTTAAAGGTTTTTCCTAAATTCACACTAAAAAAAAAAAAAAAAAAAAAAAAAAAATTGGTTCGCCTGACGAATTTTTGACGGCGTCATCTTTATTGGTTCTACTTACCCGAACAATTAGGTACTCCAACCAATCCTTGGTGACTGGTACCAATTATATTGGATAAGCACAACCAAGATAATTGATTGTACAGTACCAATTTGAGTTGGTGCCCGGCACTAACTTATTGGTTGGAGTGCCTAATTACTTGAGCAAGTACAACCAATAAAGATTGCGCAAATTTCACTGATAATTACCTAGACGAACCAATTTCTTCTTTTTTTTTCAGTGCAGGGGTGGCTCTCATCATTTTTCCAGCATAACCTTTCAACACAATTACATCTCCACTTGCATAAGTACAGAAAAACTTTGGATCGGTCCGTTCCTTTGGCAACTTATCTCAAAATCAAGAAGAGTATGCGTGACTTTACACCTTTACGACTGCCCTGAATCCTATTCTTTCGCTTTTTTGCCGAGAATTTTATAAGCGGCCTCGTAGCTTCTATAAACTCAAAAAGCAACTAAAATATTGAATATTAAAATGGGTGAAATTTAATGAATTGAATGGCCTAGAAAAGTAATAAATTAACTCATAGCACCATAGCGCGAGTGTCATACAATGGAGGGTAGTTTGCATTTTTCAGGGGTATTCAAATTAGATTAAATTAGATTAGGGGTATTGTTATGTTGTGTTTGGCGATATTTCACGGATGAGAAATTTTACTTGCAAAGAATGCCAACGATGAATGGGGCTCTTACAAACTTTTGCTGTGAGCAAATGAATAGTCCATTCTGATGTAAAAACCAGCAAAAATCACGAAAATCACACTGAGAAAGTTTAAAATTCAGTAATAAACCTACATAAATACATAAATGGCAAGAAAGGGAATGGCGGTGCGACGCAGGTATCTGGGGGATTCCCCATCTAATATGCCACTTTCTCTTTGGAAACACAGAGGTATGTCTCAATTTAGATAGGAATCTCCCATGATACCTGCGTGGAACCGCCATTATAAGCTCGATTCTGAGAGTGAATTTCGTGATTTTTTAGTGTACTCATCGTCATTTTTACAGGTTTTTATGCAAGAACCAACTCTTCAATCCCGTGAAGCAAAAGTTTGCAAGAGCCCCATTGTCCTGAAACTGATAAATTGAGGTATAATTTCTCACCGAAATCTGACATTCACGGATCTGACGAGACAAGGTCGAGGCTTAGGTGTTAGTGCAAACACAGACCGAAGATTTTTTAGAACAAACACAACTGCGTCTCCCCTTCTTCCTTTCGTTCCTCGGTGAGATTCTCAACCGGCTTTAGGCTTTACTCGGCTGCATTCGCCAAGGTGTATGCACCACTCCACCGCACAGTGGGGCAGGGCTGCCGTTTTGCGTATAATTAATCTCATTTTTCAATTCACCGATGATTTCACCGGTTGAGAAAAGATTACACAGTTCATTTCAATGTATGACTGAAATGCACGAAAATACGCTGATCTGTAATCTCTTCTCAATCGGTGAAAATTCTGTTAGTAAATTAAAACATCCGCAAGTTTTTTAAAGTCATCGACGACTCCACCGATTGAGAAAAGATTACTGATGCGAGCATTTTAGTTTATTACAGGCATACACTGAATTGAACTGTGTAATAATTTCTCAACCGGTGGAGTCATCGGTGAATTGAAAAATGTGATTAATTATACGCAAAACGGCAGCCCTGCAGTGGGGTAAGTCGGACATGGAAAGAATGACTAAAAATTGAAAATGCGTTTGACGAACCCTTTCGTAGAAAAGCAAAAGGTGACCCATCGAAAGGCTTTAGTTGTGTCAACTAAAGGTTTTTTCGCCTAACTAAAGAGAATTTGCTGGGTGAACCAATGATTCAGTGGTACAAACGTGCAATGGGGCTTTTGCAAACTTTTACTGCAGGGGATTAAAGAGTTGATTCTTGCATAAAAACCTGTAACAATTACGATGTGTACTCTGAAAAATCACGAAATTCACTCTCAGAATCGGCCGTAATAGCGAAGAGACGCAGGTATCGTATCATGGGAGATTCCTATCTAAATTGAGCCTTATCTCTGTGTTTCCGTAGAGAACGTGACACAAAAGACAGGAATATCCCATGATACCTGCGTTGAAGCGTCATTACAATCTTTGCCTTTAGAGCAATTTTGTGAGTTTATGACTGAATTTTAGATATTTTCAGTGTGAATTTCGTGACTTTCGCTGGTTTTTACATCCGATTGGACTATCCATTTCCTTACAGCAAAAATTTGCAAGAGCCCCATTTGGCAAAGTTACAGTTCGTCCATTTAAACCCATCAGTAAGATCGAACTATTAGGTGTTCGGTGAACTCCTTCGCATTCGATCTTTTACGTGAGTTTAAATGGACACAATAAAACGCTGCCCAAATTGCATGCTACGTCACTGCAAAGATTATTGATTCGCTCAACCAAAGTCTTTTGTTGGGTCATTTTTCTACCACAGGTTTTTTCAGCGCTACCAAAGTGTTTTCCTTTATTTTTTCTGTAAGGAAGGTGATGAAATTCGGTCTTCATTCATCCCAATGTGCGGCGGTTGTTTATGCCGAGTAAACATATGAAATCACGAAAACCGAGCGGTGTGGTATTGTATGTATATATTGTATGTACACGCTCACACATTCACGGTATACATGAACGTGAACGTGAGTATATATTATATTACATGCATGCTCTAACAAATTACGCATAAATAAGCACTATCGGAGCCGGCAAAGTTCGGTTCGGGACTCAAAGGTTCCTCCAGCGCTTTTCTCCACTCAACGTCTTCACCAATCACCATCTTTCGTTGAATTCAACTGGAGGAGCGATGGATGATGAGACGCAAAATGCAGTCAACCGACTAAGGCCTCGGAGCCATCTCCAACGACGAGGAGCACTGGCGCATCCAGGATCATCTTCCATCTCTCTCATTTCCCATTTGAATCTTTACGTAGGAAAAGGACCGAAAGTGGGGGTTTTATCCCGTTGTCCATTCTTGTCTAACATACGTTTCTTAATGGAGAAAAGAGAGAGATGAAGAAACTCTCGGTGCGCTACTGACGAGGAGTCATTACCTTTATACTTGTGCTCCTTCTATGATGGGTATATCTTCCGATCCGATCGCCATGTTCCGATACAAGATCTTTTACTGCCAAAACTTTGATTAGTCATCTGTAACCCTTCAGATAATTCGATTATTCTTGATGTTTGGTGGAGGATCGCCCGATTCCGTCCCTAGATTCTGTCCCGAATCCGATTTCGTCCCAAAATCAAATCAGTTTCCAATCCCGTCCCAGCAGACGCATTCTTTAATTAAAACGGCAACGTCGCAGCAATGGGGCCGATGCACACTTTTGCTATAATCGATTTAATAGTCGATCCTGGTGTAAAAACCTCCCGAAATAACGATGGCAGCACTAAAAAACTTCCAAAGTCCACTCCTAAACTAATAATAAACGCTTTAATTTGCGCGAGTCATTGGGCAGTAATAATGGGAGACTCCTATCTTAATTTTGCCACTCTCTCTATGCTGACAAGGGTGATTCACAGAGTAATTGGTCAACAGAGTAGTGATCCACATCCGATAATTGGTACCGCGACATCTGGTGACGGTGTCAAATGCAAGTCGACTCTTATTGGTCACTTCATGGTGGAGCTAGAGTATTGTTAGATGGGAATCTCTCATTATCTCTGCCCTAAGCCACCATTACGCTCGCGCAAGTAAAAGCGTTTATTGAGTTTAGGAGTGGATTTCGGAGGTTTTTAGAGCTGCCATCGTCATTTTTAGAGGTTTTTATAACAGAATCGACTGTCAAATCGCTTATAGCAAAAGTGTGCAACAACCCCATTAAGAGATCTACAAGAGAAGAATTTCTGGAGATAGTATAATAAAACTCATCATTTCATTATATGTTGAGCACCGGTAGTTGAGAAAATATCAGACGTCGCATGGTAACGAAACAGGGTCGGGTTTTGATAGAAAAGTTTCCAAACTTTGCTCCATAAGCAAGAAGAAAACTTTGGAAGCTCTTTCCCCCCACCTTCCGTCATCATAGCTTATCAAAAGATATCGACCAGTGGATGTAGAACGAAAACGCAGCGCCTAAAGTAAACAAAACGCTAAACTTATCAGGTGTAAAGAGCCCAGAGCGTCATACGGTAAAAACAATTATTCTTTCTAAGTTTTGACTTGCTTATGGAGCAAAGTTTGGAAACTTTTCTATCAAAACCCAACCCTGTTTCGTTATTATCCAACGTCAGATTTTTTCTCAACTACCGGTGCTCAACATAATGTCGTGGTGAGTTTTATTACAATCTCCTGCATTTCCTATCACGTAGCTTTCTCAATTGCTGCGACGTTGCCGCTTTTATTAAATAATAAATCTGCTTGGGTGGAATCGGAAAATGATTTAATTTTGGGACGGAGCCGGATTTGGGATGGAATCTAGGGACGAAATCGGGTAGTGCCCGTCGATTCATTTTAAACCTAGCGGACGTACCCGAGTTGGCCCCGGTTTGGAAAAGGTGTAAATTTGGGGGGGGGCGAGTTGACTCCCATTAGAAAACGTGCTTTAAATAACGATGGCAGGGGTCGCATGCACAAGCAAAAACCAATGATCAATCAGTTTTGTTTGGTCAACTGGCACTAACGGATTCAACTAGGTAAGATAAAATTGTTTAACTTTGAGAGGAGGGAGCAGAGGGAAACCACAAAATAATCTTAGAATTCTCCCAATGCTTGACTTTGGGTCGCGAAACTCCGCTTTTAGTCGTGAAAGTTGAAAGTGGCGCCGCCACCAAGATTGGGTCAAATGAAAACAGCACTCTCGAACTTCAACGTGAGGCCAAGTTGTGTAGAGACCGATATGAATGCAGAGTTCAAAATCGACGTAAACAGTTTTACAATTTATCGTGAATGGGTCTGTTGAAAACTTTGGCTACAGCAGAATAGAACCTTGATTCTTATGTAAAATTCGGAGAAAATAACGATGCGCACATTAAAAACGTTCAAAATCCACTCATTAACTCAGGAAATCACTTCGATTTCAAACAGCCCGCGCTACACTAGACACTATTTGTACCGGTGTACTATACTACATAGACGGAACCACCGTGCATAAGTAAACAACATCGTAACTACAAAATGATGGAATTCCCTTCTAAATACATGAACTATTGGCTGCATTTGCTGTCTGGTCTTTTCGGTTTATCAAAGATTACAAAATAATACAAGAAATGTACGCATCTAAACGAAACATTCCAATGTTTGCAAGTTCTGTTCATGTTTACATAAACGAGATGGTTCCATCTATGTACTTATAAGCACCGCGGGTTGTTTGAAATGGAAGGTATTTCCTGAGTTAATGAGTGGATTTTGAAAGTTTTTAATGAGTGCATCGTTATTTTCGCCGAATTTTACGTTAGAAACAATGTGACATATTGATGTAGCAAAAGTACGCAACAGACCCATTCTGACAATTTTCCAAATAAAATGCAGTAATGTCTCGTCTTTTTTTTTTATTTATTTTTTATTTTTTCTTTATTTTTTTTATCTGGAAGTAATAACGCATAAGCAACGGGGATGTGAAAGGATTTTTTTTTTTTAATGAATACTGTAAAAACCTGATAAAACTGAAGCACGGCACTTTTAAAAGTGTCATCTACAAAAAGAAATTCAGCAGATTTTAGGGCCTCTAAATTTTGGGAGTAAGTAAAAATAATCATGTCGTTTTCTTCATCGAGCTCAAATAAAAATCCCTCACCCTTTGTTGCGTTTTGTGTGTGTCCCTTACAACAAGGGGATTCATATCGACTCTCGGTATTGGGACACTTTTTCAAACGGGAGAAAACTCGACCCCCTTGAGAGCCAATTCGGACGTTCAGGAGCCAACTCAACTCCCTCCAACCTAGCATTTCAAATGGCTGTAAAAAGGCAGGCGAGGCGTGAATGTAGTGGAAATGCAGCGAGAGTGCGTTTTGGCAACGTTGTATTTCGTACAGTTAAACCCATGTAAAATACCGATAAAAACAAACTAAAAGTTTGAATGAGGGACGAGGGTGGATTGGGACTAAAAAAATAAATAAATATAACTAGAGACAAGTACTTATTGTTAGTGTGGAATTCACTTATATTATTATTATTATTATTTTATTTTTAAAAAATATCAATTCCAATATTTCGACCTTTCTCAAGGACGGAAAGCAACGTTGCCATATAGCACGTGCTTGCATTTACTCTCAGATCCAAAAAATCACATTCTATGTGAACAGAAGCCGGGAAGCTGGCAAACATAATAATAAGAGATAAACGATTGCATCAGAATCAAGAGCGTATAGAAATAGTATTTGCTCCGAGCGTCTTTTCCTTCTCTTGGGAAACGCACGGGAGGAGTTCGCCGCAAATTGAACGAGCACTTTTTAGTAGAATTAGAGAGAATTCGGTTGAGATGACAAGAGACGTCCAAGAAGCGACAGCAGCAGCCGGGGTCATACTCGTTGCTCCGAGCAGCCTCCTCCTTCTCCAGGGAAATGTGTGGCAGGGCTGCATACCTCACAAATGGAAGGGATTTTTATTTTTTTCTCTTTTTAGAGCATGAGCAGTGGCGTAATCTTAGGGGGGGCATGACCTTTTTGCCCCTCCAATATTTGAGAAGGGGGGGCAAAGTATCATTTTGCCCCCCCCCCCCCCAATAATTTGATGAAAAAGAGGAGGGAAAAAGAGGGAGGGAGAAAAGAAAAGACGGAAAAATACAAAAAAATAAAGAAAGGAAGGAATAATTACAGGAACCGAGAAGCAAAAAATGGCAAAAATAAGTGGCTCTATTTTACCCTGAAACTGGACCTAAAGTAAATCTAAAGTGAAAAATTCCTCTGTTGTCAATGAGGTAAAGAAAATATACATTGAGTCTACTAACTTCTGTTCAGTCAGTTGGTTATTTTGGAAAGATTCAGTTGCTTAAAATATAGTCTGAGAGAACCCAAATGTTCAAATTTTTCTGGGGGAATACCCCCAGACCCCCTATTACCGGAAAGTGTCCCCCCAGATTCCCCATAGTATCGGACTATTTGCTACCCGAGGAACAGTTTCCCAAAGCCTAGACATATCAGCTTCATCAATAAGCTGAAAGTCTACACTGAAAAGTTCCCCTTTTGCCTAAAAAATGAAGAAAATAAACGTAAAATCTATTTTTAATTTGTTTAAATTTGGTGGCATTTGTATGCGATAATATTGCTTAAAATGACGTCTGAGAGAGCCTAAATTTTGAAATTTTTCCGGGGGAGGACCCCCGGACCTCCCTCTCATTGGGGGGGTGTCCCCCCAGACCCCCCATAGAGCATCTCCCAAAAGTTAGTTGGCCCCCCCAATAAAAATCCCAAGTTTACGCCACTGAGCATGAGTATCATGATGCTCTATTGCAATTGTTCAGGTTTCAGAGTCGCAGCTTGTCTTATGACGCTTGCCATCCTCTAATGTACTATCGACGAATCAAAGATCGTCGCGAGATTTTCACGAGATAGTAAGTTTCTCCTTCAAGGTTTCGTTTTGGCCACCTTTTCATACTCCTCACACTTTGCAGGCGAGAGGCCAGTGCGGTCGAGGCGCCAAATCCGTTGCAGATCAGTCCCACACTCACACCCTAAACTGAAAATGTGTGAAAATCTCGTGACAATCTTTAATTCGTCGATAGTACAGCGTTCCACGGCTTGGTTCCTGTATCGAGAAGTATTTCGTGAAGCGCGTTTTTTTTCACGATATCACAAATCCTGTGCTCCGTAGGATTGTGTGATTTTTCTACGGCTGCCTCACATTTTTTAACCTAAAATTGAAAATTCAGTAAAAATTGACTAAAGTTGATTGAAGCTTCAATATCACTTGCTACAAAGTCTCTCTATCAACAAAGCTCGTTGTGAACGATACATTCTCCGGCAGAGCTGCCGTTTTGATTATATTTATTAATCGCATTTTTCAATTCACCGTTGATTCCACCAGTTGAGAAAATATTATACAGACCAGTCCAGCGTAAGACTATAATGCACGAGGATGCTCGCATCTGTAATCTTCTTTCAACCGGTGGAGTCGTCGATGACTTTAAAAAACTTGCGGATATTTTAATTCATAGTAAAACCTGCACCTGAACATGAATTTTCAAGTTTTTTGCAAAGAAATTAAAGGTTTTTCTATTCACAACTGAGTTATTAGGTACATACGCTCCGTGGGAAAAATCTTTGCTTCGAGATCCAGTGTGCGATCGCTAGCGAGACTGTGGCGATCCAGATTTTGCCGTCGGACCGTTCGCTCTTGAAAATAAGGAGCGCGCGCGGGTCCATGCCATGCCATGATGCGGCCGCCTTGCAAGGAACGGAACACTCAAAGTAAGAGCACACGTACGTGTTTCCCTTAGAATCACGCGCCTGCCCAACTGCATCTTTCATTCAATTGTTTCTCTCTCTCTCTCTCTCTCTCTCTCTCTCTCTCTCTCTCTCTCTCTCTCTCTCTCTCTCTCTCTTTCTCTCTCTCTCTCTCTCTCTCTCTCTCTCTCTCTCTCTCTCTCTCTCTCTCTCTCTCTCTCTCTCTCTCTTATTTTGTAAACTCATTGAGCATTACGTGGAAAGAGTGTTAGCCTCCTCTGTGTTGGTGTGATACTTTTTGAGTGGCGTTACAGAATCACCGCAAGCAAGCGCAGGGGGACGGGACAGACAGACGGGACCAAAAGGAATTCGGTTGCACTCTATGATTGGAGTAAACACGTAATGGGTATTTGGTGGCCACTCAAGTATGGTTATCGGTTTTCAGGTCTGCGCCCCACACCCCACCGACGCACTGTGGTATCTAAGTGGCCAAAAATTCTAGAAAAAAAGGCATAAACATTCATCTTTTTTGACCTTTTCAGATAAATTTAAAACTTTCCAGCGAAATTTATGAAATCAAATTACTTGATCAAAAAGTTCTCAGTGATTCAAACTGGTCTTGAAAGTTTGAAATTATTTTTTGGATGAGAAATTCACTCTCTGATTTTTTTCCACTTTTTGACGATCTCTGACTATAGTGCGACAACGTGACAGGACGCCGCGCCGCACATTGGTCTGAGATCGTCAAATAGTGGCCAAAAACCAGGAAGTAATTTTCTCATCAATTTACTTATCATTTTTAAAGTTTCTAGACCAAATTTAATTACAGAATGTACTTTTAGCAAGTAATTCGAACCTAGAAATATCCCTGAAAAGTCTTAATATGATTTTATATGCGGTCGAAAGCGACGATTTTTGTTGACCTTTTTCCACTGATTTTTGGCCACTTTTTACGACCTCAGACCAATGTGCGCCGCGCCACGACCGGTATCATTACTACAGGTGTCGAAATTGATCGTCTAAAGACTACGGCTAATATTTGAAGATTTCAGAGGTTACCGTTGAGGTTTCATTTTATTCAAACTCGTTCAATATTCTTTCGGTCCAATGTAATATTTTACGAGATGTATTTTTGACCAAGTAATGAAACGCTCTGATGGTACACTGGTCTATACTCATTTAATTGGTTGGGTGGGCGGCAGTGGCGGGAGAACAGAGCTGCCGTTTTGCGTACAATGAATAGAATTCTTTAAGTGGCGGCTCGTGCAATTTGGCAACCATGCTTATTTGTCATTTAAAACTATGCAAAAATATCGATATCTTGGGGGTGCAATTGCACCTCCTGATTATCGATTGTTTTACATAGGTTTAAATGGAGAAATTACGTTGTTGCCACATTGCACGAGCCGCAACTGGTTGTTTATAAATTATAACTTCTTCGGCGGAACGAACCTGAGGCCGGACAGAGTTGGAAACTGATTAAATTGCTCATTGCTCAATCACGGTTGATATCGGAATCAATCGGTCACTTTTTAAAGTTCGTTATAACCGCGACCGGCGAAGACTGCTTTGCATCAATTGATAGAACGCAAAGTTTCGACAGGTCCAGGCTATACGTAACTTTAAGTTAGCCGGCGCAGCTCCACTTACATTTCTGTGATCGATGAGTAAAAGAGGGGTTATGTTTACACGTAGATATGGGTCAGGCTCGAGTTTAACTTTATCGGTCTTGTGGGCTACACAATGACCTTTTTACATAATCGAGCTATTCATTTGTCTAAAGGCTGGAGCTAAGGGACGCCGTGAAAGATCGTCTCTCGATCGCATGTACTATGGTAACATCAAAAGTTTTGATAGTCAAGAACTCTCAGGGAGTGCAGAAGCGAAGCTTGCCGCTTAGAACTGGGGAAAGAAAAGTATGGACAAAATGTCAAATACTGATGAGTCCCGAATCATCATCACTCAACACCTTTCAGCCTGCATTTCAAAAATAATGTTTGATGACTGTTGAGCTCACCAGACTTTGACATTTGTCCATTTTTTTCTTTCCCCAGCTCTACCTCTAATTCTTGATCGCCAAAACTTTTCGGTTTGATATTACACGGCCTGCCCAAAAATATTTTCACGCCGAAAAATTATTTTCGTTGGCCGAACAAATCAAATAAAGTGTGAAACACTGTAAAAGTTCTAAAAGGTAATATCCTAACGCACAAAATTCTTCTTAGTTCTTAAATAATTCAAAAAAGTTAATTTCAGAACTTCAGCGTACATATGAGGCCGGAACTATGCGACGAAGTTGAAGCTTCAATACTCGCTCGTATTTGAGCTACGGTAAAGACTAGCTGTTTTTCAAAGTATAAAAATTACTGAAAAAGAAAAAAGTGCGAGATTTCCCGTTGAAAAAGTATATTCTTTTGAGACAAGAAGGACGACAAATTATTTTTTAGGCAATTACCGAGTTCCGTCCCGCGGTCAAAAAAGTATCCGAGTTCCGTCCCGTGGTCTCAAACCAGGAACCGAGTTCCGTCCCGCAGAAACAGGTAGGAAAATATGTAGATCTCCGCTAAAAAAAAGTTTGGCAACATCGCATCAAAATAAACAGCAAGAAATCGCAATGTATATGGTGATAAACAGAAAATTTAACTGGATGCTATGATCTGTGATTGATGACATTTCTGGAGACAATTCGGAACTCGCGTCAATAATGTAAAATGAACGTTAATTTATTTTTTACTTTTAAAGCCGAAAAGGCTCGCGTCAAATTAATGAAACAACACAGTATAGAAATTATATATTAGCTTAAGGTAGGAATTTGAAACACATTTTTTTTTAAATATTCATAACGCCCAATAGATTTGAATGAATAGTCCCGCACAAAATTTGCCATTTCTTCCTCCTTTTTCGCAGTCTTGGTGCATTTTTTCCGTTCCAAATGTAAACTTTGTAATTTTATGTACGTTTCCGTCTGAATGCCAAGCAGAGCATCCTTTAATAAGAAAATATGAGGATGGGCCTGATCGCCTGATAAAAGAGACTTTTAATTTGCGAGTGAAAAGCCTCGCAAGCATTTGTGGTGCGATCACAATCAGAGCTAAATTTGGCCCACATTTTAGGAGGGAACAGCTGATCGGGAGATAATTCGTATCTGACTTTCCAGTGCTGCTGGTCCAGAACTCCAACATAGTTGCCATTTACAGCACATTTTAATGGAAATTCTACATTTAATTGAGAAATTGGCTAAACAAAGGGACGGAACTCGGATGCTAGGGGACGTGAAACGGGACGGAACTCGGATGCTAGGGGACGTGAAAATGACCGCGGGACGGAACTTGGATGTAGCCATTTTTTAAACAAATGAGCACTTACGTCAGCTGTTCGAAAAGCCCACCTCCCATCAAGGTACTTGTGAAAAATAATTAATTATGGCAGCACTTCTGACGAGGCTGAAGTGGGTTTCATCATCTTTTTAGCAGTGCCAATCACTTCATAATACATATTCTCAAAGGTTTCCAACTCATATTCGTCTGAAATGTTTTTATTCAATTTTTGAATTGCATGGAAGACGGTGTAAAATTGTGACAATAAATTTTGAGAATCATTATATCGAGCTTCTACAGCTTCGGCAAGTGATGACGTATCTAAATATTTCTTGAAGCGGAACAGCTGACGGGTTAGACGGTCCTTAGTTTCTAATAGCTCATTCATTTCTGCCGATGGTTGGTGGCTTTGATGAGAGGTTTCTGGTGGTTTTGTTGATTGGTGAGCGCGAGTCGTCATTCTCGACTTTGGCTTCATTTTAGTCTGAAACGTCGTTATCAAAGAAACATACGTTTTCAATTCACTAATTTACAAATATTGAGGTTTTCTCTCTCTCTCTCTCTCTCTCTCTCTCTCTCTCTCTCTCTCTCTCTCTCTCTCTCTCTCTCTCTCTCTCTCTCTCTTTTTTTTTTTTTTTTTTTTGTCTCTTGTTTTCTCTTTTGGGCATGACAGATTGCTTGCGTAGGGTGCGACCACTTACTGCAAGTCTTACAATTTTCAATAATGCTTGGTGAGGGCGCTACCACTGCTTGAATACCAAGGCTTACATAAAATCTGATAGCTTGCGGGAGGGGCGACCTCACGCTACAAGTCTGATCACAGATACCATGCTTATTAATTTAAGCAATTGCCATTCCTGATAAGGGTTGCTTACATGCAGGAACTAAGGCTTGCTTTAAGCAATTGCCATTCCTGATAAGGGTTGCTTACATGCAGGAACTAAGGCTGTTATTAATTTTTGTTATTTTGCCCTGTAATTAGTGAATTGACAACATAATGCAGTAAAATGAATGCAATGTAATGTCCGCACTGAAAAAAAAGAGATGATAATATTACTAGATTCTGGTTAAATTACCAGAAAATTACCAGAATGGCTCACTGTATGTGAACCAGGGACAGTCTGGTAGGATTACCATCCAATTCTAGTTGTGTTTCCACCAGAATTTATCATTAAATAACCATCCTCCAAAATGACTAGTAATTATAGTACATTATAATGCTACGTTACCTCTGGGGAGGGGGAGTTGGAAGTGAAAGGGGCGGTGGAGTAGGGATGGAGGGAGGGAGGGGGGGGGTTGGGAAGAATAAAATCGATAAAAATTTTAATTTAAATTTTCGGTGTGTACCGTACATCTGTCCCTCTCAAATTCGAAACAAAGTTTATCGCCCCGTCCGGGAATCGAACCCGCGACCTGTCAATTCCTAGCCTAGCGACGATTGACAATTATTGAGGACTCCCGACGAATTTCAAGTATATAAGTTTGCGGACGTTCATTTTGGAGAATACGGTCGGTTGTAGTCCGATCAGCGTGAAAATTGGTAGCCCCGAGTAAAATTGGTCGAGGAGTCCGATTCTGCTATCCATTTTTCAAATTTCGAAAATCCAAGATGGCGGCGATATGCTTATCATGACTAACTTGCCTACTTTTCAACGGATTTGCACGAAATTTGATACTGGAAGATATTTCCGCACGAGGAAGCCAAATCTGCCATCTGTTATTTAAATTTAGAAAATCCAAGATGGCGGCGATATGCATATCATGTCTAATATGCCTATAGTTATCAACGGATTTTCATGATATTTGGTATCCGAGGGTATATTTACGTAAGAAAACTGAATCTGCTACCTTTTTTTCAAATGTCAAAAATCCAAAATGGCGGTGATATCCTCATCATGACTAACTTGCTTAGTTTTCAACGGATTTACAAAGAATTTAGCATCCAGTGGTATTTTCACACGAGGAAGTCGAATCGGCCATCTACTATTTAAATTTTGAAAGTCAAAGATGGCGGCGATGTGCTTATCACGTCTAACTTGCCTAAATTTTCAACAGATTTACATGAAATTTGGTTTCCGGAGGTGTTTTCTCGCGAGAAACCCGAATCTGCATCCATTTTTCAAAATTCAAAATCCAATATGGCGGTGATATGCATATAATCGCAGCGTCACTTCATATTGTCCAAATTTAACAAACTTGGGGTAAAAAAATAATCTACACAGCAAGCACTTTACGATGGGCTTGGCGCCGATACCCGAAACTGGGGTTCAAAATCATCCAAAATTTTCGAATTTTTTATTAGGCCTAAAAGTCAAATTTAAATCAAATTTTGGGTATCGGCGCCAAGCCCATCGCAGAGTGCTTACGGTGTAGATTATTTTCTACCCAAAGTTCGTTCGTTCAATTTGGACAATTTTAAGTGATGCTGCGACTATATGCATATCGCCGCCATAATGGATTTTGAATTTTGAAAAATGGACGCAGATTCGGGTTTCTAGCGTAAAAATACCCCCGGCAACCAAATTTCACGTAAATCCGTTGAAAACTTAGCAAGTTAATCATGATAAGGATATCACCGCCATTTTGGATTTTTGACACTTGAGAAAAAGGTAGCAGATTCAGTTTTCTTACGTAAACATACCCTCGGATACCAAATATCATGAAAATCCGTTGATAACTAGGCATATTAAACATAATTTGCATATCGCCGCCATCTTGGATTTTTTATAAATTTAAATAAAATATGGCAGATTCGGCTTCCTTGCGTGAAAATATCTCCCAGTATCAAATTTCGTGCGAATCCGTCGAATAGTAGGCAAGTTAGTCGTGATAAGCATATCGCCGCCATCTTGGATTTACGAAATTTGAAAAATAAATGCAGATTTGGTTTTCTCGCGTGAATACACCTCTGATAACCAAATTTCATGTAAATCCGTTGAAAACTTGGCAAGTTGGACGTGATATGCACATCGCCGCCATCTTTGATTTTCAAAATTTAAATAAATAGTAGATGGCAGATTCGGTTTCCTCGAGTGAAAATATCTCCGAATATCAAGTTTGGTGGAAATCCGTTGAAAACTGGGATAAGCATATCGCCGCCATCTTGGACTTTCGGAATTTGAAGTACTTCTCTCGTACGATACGGCATCATTTTATGGTGGTACGATGTATAGTACAAAAATTATTCGGTGTTTTCAATTTGTGGCACGGATAGTAGCTTTATGACTCGGATCATAGTCATTCTGGTATTAAAGTTAGCTTTCTGGTAATATCATTACGTGCAGTTTGTTAACTGAATATGTGATAATATTATTATCCTAGGCTTCTTATTGAATCACTCATCTAATTATTTAACCAAACTGAGGAGCTACCATCCATTCTGGTAAATGACTATCAGAACTTCTGGTAATATGACAGGAGCTACAGCAATATTACTACGCCTTACCACTGTAACACGATAATTCTGGTTATATTACCAGAAATCGGTCCATTACGCTGGATGGTAATATTACATTCGGTTTTTTTTTTCAGTGCGGACGAATTTATAAAACAATTAATTTTCCGGACGAATTTATAAAACAATGAATTTTCCGTACGTCTGAAGTCATAATGTTGTTATACCATAAAACCGCACTATTTTATCTTTATCAGTAGTTTAAACCTTTCAAAACAGTCTTTACCGTGGTTTTAAATCGAGCGTGACAGTTCGACTTTTTAACATAACATTTTTGAATTTCGTATAAAGTATGTTACGTGCTTCAAAATATCATACGATAAAACTTACGCGTTCTTTTGGGTTTATGAAGTCGAAAAATGCATTTTCAGGTAAAACAGTATTATTGGACAGACTCTGTAGGTACTATGCTTACACCTTATCCATAACAAAACACAAAATCATGGCCCTCAATCTATGAAAGGGGAAAAAACAAAAACCATCTTGCAAACAAACTTCCATTCTTTTTTAATGTTTTTTTCCTCTCTGTCTTTCTTTCTCTCTTGTTTTGCCTTGTAGTTTCTCGAACTTTGGTGCCTGACCAACTCTGAAGCTTTCATCTTATCCATAATGGGGCTCTTGCAAACTTTTGCTGTAGGAGATTGAAGAGGTGATTCTTGGATAAAAACCTGTAAAAATGACGATGAGTACACTGAAAAATCACAAAATTCCCTCTTAAAATTGGGCTTAATGGCGGAGAGACGCAGGTATATCGTCATGGGAGATTATCATCTAAATTGAGACTTATCTCTGTGTCTCCGTAGAGAAAGTGATAATAGACAGGGATATCTCACGATACCTGCGTTGAAGCGCCATTTCAATCTTGCCATTACAGCAGTTATGTGAGTTTATTACTGAATTGTAACTAACTTAGAGTGATTTTCGTGATTTTTGCTGGTATTTACATAAGATTGGACTACGTATTTATTTGCTTACAGCAAAAGTTTGCAAGAGCCCCGTTAAAAAAATCCTACAAATCTCATGCTACTCACTCGCCTACCAATCTTGAAAACAGCGTTGATTATCGTTTCATATTATTTCATTTGTTTTCATCAAATACACAACAAAAATAGCCCCCCCCCTTTTTTTGAGTTTCATTGTTTTTTATGTTTTATTTGTTTTTGTTTTCATTTTGTTTTGTGTTATACTGTACGGCACAATGTGGCAACGCAATTCGGCTGAATCGTGATCGAGTTATAAAATCAGAAAAGAAACAACAACAAAAACCGCTCTTCGAGGGGATCGACCTTCATCCTGAACGCACCTTATCAAAAGGTTCTATTCAAGTACCGTGCCTTGCCGTGCCATAATTACCGTATTAAATCCACGCTTGCTTTCGATTGTTCGTTCGTTCGTTCGCGCTCAGATCGGGACCGACCCGACCCGACCGTGGCCGCCCGCCCGGAAGATTGTGCGCGATGGATTATCGCACAAAAACGGCTCAACTGGCTCGAGTAATAAAGTGTTTCAAATGGAACGTAACAATCATTATTAGGTAACGTCAAACGAGGTAGAGCTAGCAAAGCCAGAGCTGAATCCATTTCCAGCCATCGGAATTGGATGTCTATGGCCGATGACATACGAGAGGTAGATCGTGGTCGATTTTAAAGTACATGTCCTAGTTAGAAATCGACATGGCCGACGCAATAGGATCTGAAATCATCAAAATCTGGTCAAAAGTCACAAAGGAAATTCCTCGTCAATTTATCACTTATGATAAATGCCAATGGGGCAGTTGCAAGGGTCTGAAATGTTGTGTTTTTTATAAAGCAAATAAAAGTACACGATGAGCTGAGAACAATGATGCATTTGGTTCAGTGGCGAATCCAGCCCTCGCGAATGGGGGGGGGGGGACGAAATTGGGTTTTTCGATACTTAGTGACCCTCTTTTTATTTTTTCGCTCTTACTTCACCCCTTTCTCCTCCCTCTTATCCAATTTTTGGGGGCGATCGCCCCCTTCACCACCCCCTGTATCCGCCAATGCTTCGGTTCCTAATTAAGTCCCATTGACCATTGTTCCGAAGATGAGATTTTGGCCCAAAATACATTGTTTTGAATGGGAATTCCACGTAGTGACGTCACTACGCACACGAGTTTTTACAACTTTACACGAAAGTACCTCCAAAACTGGGACACCTGAGAAAAGCCAAAGGCACCATACTGGTCTTAGCTCATCAAGTTTTATAATTTTCCTTATGAAAAAACAAATAAACTGTAGGGAATACCCTACGAACACTTTCTCACACCATTTTTATCTAGGGGCGGCCCTCAGACCCCTCTTTGAAATGTTGGGGGAGACCGCAGACCCCCTTTTAGAATTCTGGGGGAGACCCCGACCCCCCTTTAGAGTTATGGGGGCGGCCCCCAGACCCCCTTTTGAAATGCTGGGGGAAACCCCCAGATCCTCCTTTAGAATTCTGGGGGAGACCACCAGATCCGCAAATATTTATCAAATATTTTCATCTCTAGACATAATTCTGCCTTCAATCCGAAGAGTTTGCAAATTTGTAGAGAAGCTGTGCGAATAGTTGCCTACTTCATCAATTGAAGGCTAATTGAGATCCCTAAATTCTAATCTGATGTTGTTTTCAACAAGTTTTAGATTAATTCCAGATTCCAATAAGTTCTTATTCTTCAAGTTGCATTCATTCTATTTGTTAGTTTTTTTTTTTTCCTTTTATAGGTTGTCAAAATCGATATTGATTCTTGCATTTCCTCCAATGAATACAATTTTTGGTTCCTTTTTTCAAACGGTGGATCTTCAAAATTTTTTTAGTTTAGCAGATTAAACCCTTCCTCAAAGATGTACTTTGTTTGTAGACTGCGTACACAAAATTTCAACAAAATTCATTCAGCCATTTTTGATTGACTCTTCTTTATACGTTTAATTTTCCTTATACGTTCTTTTTTTGTCTTGATGGAACCTATATTGCCTTTAAACGGTATCAGACTTAAGAGTTGTTTATTGTAGCTATATATGGAAAAAAAATTATGCCTAGGCAGATTTTAAACTTTTTGTTTTAATAGTCATCGAACTTAATTGAGTCATGCTTGAATTACTTATTCCAAATATTATTTTTGTCTTTATATTCGCTTAGTTTAAAAGATGTTTGCTCGATCGCACCTATATTGCCCCTTGAAACGGTCTTAAAGGTTTTGCATGATGACTGTATGAGAGAAATATTTTAGTGGGTCAGTAACATATTATGTTTGTGCAAAGTTTCATCAAAATTCATCGCATTAATGATTGACCCCAAGTTTTAACATTAATTCCTCACCTTAATTCTTTTTTTATGGGTCAAACACCCTATTTTGATTTTTAAACTCTCTTAAGGGTTGTATATTGTAACTGTAAGGGACACTTTCTTTTGTAGACTAATTGTAGATTGTATTTGCCAGTTTTCATCAAAATTCATTGGTCCAAACCTGAACTATCCCAATTAATAGGAATAAGTTTTTATTTGCGTTTATTCCCATATTTTTTTCTCAGTCGCATCTATATTGCCTCTTGAAAAGGTTTTATCAGCTGTGTATGGTGACTAAGAAAGCAAAATATGTTAGTATTTTGATAGTGAATTGTGTGTACAAAAGTTTTATCAAAATTCATCGAGCCATAATTGATTGACTCCAAGTAAAAAGATTAATTTCTCACGATAATTCCATTTTTTGGCTCGAGCGCACTTATTTTGATTTTTTAAACGGTTTTAAGGGTTGAATATTGTAACTATGTGTGGTTTATTTTACAGTAGACTGAATGCAGATTTTTTTTTCTAACTTTCATCAAAATTGATTGAGCCAAACTTGAATTATTCCAGTTTTACCCATTTTTACCCATTTTACCATTGATTTCAATGGAAATCATTTTTTCCCCATAACTAACCTAAAAGTTAAAATTTCAAAAAAACAACAAAAGTGCTTCTGGGGAATCTAAAAAGCAACAGCTGTGCAAAATCTGGAAGCATAAGGACCAATATTTCAAAAGTTATGGGAAGGTACACACGGACTGACGGACTGACGGACAGACGCCACAGAATTTTTTTGCATATATGTCTCTAAGTTAGAAAGGGTTAAGAAATATGGGAATTTGATTGAAGTATGTTCTTTCTGATGGTATTAGACATGGTGAGAGGCCATTATTTTGTAAAAATCATGATTGACTTAGTCGTGAGAGGCCAACTATTGAAACAAAATACCTTGAAAATCTCTGCGCCATCGCAATACTTTCTCAATTTTCTAATTTCATTAGAGTGAGAAAGTAAAAATTTCAGACCCTTTCAACCGCCCCATTTGAATCACAGGAACACTGATGGAGGATCCAAAAATAGTTATTATTAATCTTCTGAAGTTTGGTCTTCAAAATGCGACTTTGATTCTTTGGATAAAGGCTGGCTCAAAAATTACGTACGAGTCGAATTTCCTCGATGCAGGATTGAGGGAGTTTAGCGACCGCAATAAAACCCATAAAAATTATCTTCTTTCCTAGGTGATAACCGCAGTCAATTTTTTCCCCGAAGTTTTTCCCCAAAACACGTGCAATCAACTCATGAACTTGTGATTTTTATACGAACCAACAGGCACCGCAGAGGGAATTCGTAGCTAGGGCTACGGACTATTCCAAGGTCATTTTGAAGCGTCCAAGCCCGCATCGAAAGAGGAAAAAAAATCACGCTTCTAATCATTTACGACTCTGCTGCCCTACCATCATATCGTCAATCATGTTGCCGCATCGAACGAGAATTCGTGTGTCATTTTTTTTTAAACAAAACAATTAAAACTTCAGCAGGAGCAAAGACGGGTCCAGAAATCTGGCAACTGAGTATTATTCCCATTTGAATGCATGTGAAACAATTGATTAGTAAGAGGGCCATAGCCCCTTCAAGAATCGATTGTTTTCCATACGTTCAAATGGGATGAATTCAGTAGTGCCAACTTGCTGAATCCGCCCATGAGCAGGAGCGTTGTTTATTAGAGTCCCTATATACTATGAGAGTTGCGACAAGTCTCTCAAAATGAAGAAGAAGAAGAAGAAGCAGATCAATGGAGCCCCTAAGAGGCAAATTGCAAATGGCGGATGGCCAATTGCCTCTGCGCTGTTGCTGCTATTTCGCTATCTCTTATAGGTTAGGTTCAGATTCTTGACAGTAATAACGGTCGTTATTGAAAGAGATAATGTTCTCCAGAATAACATTCAAGCAGAGGAAAAATTAACATAATTACTGCGGTCATTGTTACTTCAAATGTATAATGAGAGCTAGAACACGAAATGTGAACAAACCCTCCGCCATTTGCATTTGCCTCTTGGAGCTTTCTTGACAGCATAAATCTGAGAGCCAATCAGAAATGGATTCAACACTGGCGCAACTCTTATAGTATTTAGGGAATCTAGTGCGAGTGCGACTTCTATACTCATTGTTATTACATTTTTTAATGAATGTTTTATTAAATTAATGAAACTCAACATGCGTAGACATTTATTTTTGTGTCTCTTGCATGGGTGAGTTCAATTTAAGCTTGTCAATAGTATTCACGTCTTGCAGTGGCGAGGCGTGCGATTTGGCAACGTTCCTTTTTCCCATTTAAACACATTAGAGAGGTCGATCATCGCCGATGACTGAAGCTTTCGACTTTCTTGGTGAATTTAAATGGAGAAAATACATTGTTGTCAAATTTCATGCCTCGCCACTGACGTCTCACGGTGCGGAGACGCGCGGCAACCGTGCATCGGAATAACCATCCAGCCGCGGAATCGGGCGCCTAATCTCCCGAACGGAGTAATTATTTAACAGAGAGTGACCTTCGGGATCCACTCGTCCCTTAATCCGTGCCCAGAGCAGAGCAGAGCTCATCGTAGATCGTAATTATCACACCGGTGGAACTGATGAGCGTGTAATAGCCCCTCTTTCATTCGCAACTTCCGTGAACTGGACAAGACAATCCTTCAGCTTCAGATTTCAAAAAAAAAAAAAAAAAAAAAAAAAAAAAAAAAAGGTAAACTAAAAGAGGCATTCGAAGCTATCAGTCAGGAGCGCCATGTGGGGGTAAACACTAAACAGTGAGATGGATTAATAGGGCTGTTGCACTTTTTTGCTATGAGCGATTTAATAGTCGGTTCTGCTGTAACAACCTCCAAAAATAACAATGACAGTACTAAAAACTGCCAAACCGATAAAAGTGCATTTCAATGGACCATGTACGGATACAGGAATTTGTCTTTCTCGCTCTTTGGTCATTTAAACACAAATGATTATAGAAAAGGATAGCAAAGCGGCGATCACTTGAATTTAGCCCTTATCTCTGTCTTTTTCTAATGCATGCGTTCAAATGGAAGAAGAGAGATGAAGACAAGTTCCTGGATGTGCCACTGGCTGCGGCTGGCTTGAAGCGAGAAATATTTATGGCGAAAGAGGCTTCGGATGGGGGTACCCTATTACACCGTGTTCAACGGCGAATAAATTACGATTAAAATCGCAATAAATTTTACTGATGATAATTGTAACAATAGCACTCAGCCTCATTTCCCAAGACTTGACTTTAACAAGTTGGCCGGGAAGCATAAATTCTGCTTTATCATTATCAGGTTATCAAGATCGAAAGCTCTGAAAAAAAGTTGCTCAGCTCGAGCAATTAGCACCAGTGACGTCGCGTGCAATGTGGCAATATTGCAATGTGTCAATTTAAATCCATTGAAAAGATCGAACAATTGGGTGTTCTGTGTAAACCTTCGCAGTTCGACCTTTTACATGGATTTCAATGGACCCATTACAACGTTGTCAAATTGCACGCTACGCCACTGATTATAGCACACGTAAGAAGAAAACTCGGATTGGTGTTTCGTCCGTATCAATGGCACACAAAACGGTAAGTTGACCTAGACCAAACTTTTGCTACAGAGGATTGAAGAGTTGACGCTTGCATAAAAGTTTGTCAAATTGACGATGAGTACACTGAAAAATCACGAAATTCACTCTCAGAATCGGCCTTTGTGGCGGAGAGACTCAGGTATCATTAGAGATTCATATCTAAATTGAGACAAATGTTTTCGTAGGGAAAGTGACAAATTAGACAGGAATCTTCCATGATGCCTGCGTTGAACCGCCATTACGAACTTGCCGCTATAGCAGGGCGGTCCATCGCAGGTATCATGAGAGATTCCTATCTAAATTGAGTCATATCTCTATGTTTCCGTAGAGAAAGTGACAAATTAGATAGGAATCTTCCATGATACCTGCGATGAACCGCCATTATGATCTTGTCGTTATAGCAGTTATGTGGGTTTATTACTGAATTTTAGACTTTCTTAGAGTGGTTTTCGCTGGTTTTTACACCAGATTGGACTATTCATTTGCTCAGAGCAAAAGTTTGCAAGAGTACCATTTATTCCTAATTGCGATGCTTCAAATTTCAAACATAGGCGTGCCTCCCCCCCCCCTTCCCTTAAAATTTTTGTCTGGATCCGCCCCTCACTCTAGGAGTATTATAAAGACGGTAATATTTTGATAAGATTTGCTGATCAAAGGTTGCTAATAAATCTTTGAAAGAGTAATCCAAAGGAATCATATAAAATTTTAATCGTGATCAATAGATTACTTCAAAGATTTCTTGTTTGTTTACGTTATTGCAGCATTCAGTTATATAGGTCTTTAAAGACGTGATCAGAGGATTAATGAACCAGATGGAACTAATTGAATATATATGATCTACTGAACTGTGATTGGCTGTCGGTTGATGATCGAAGCATATGAATTCTTGGTGCCGAATGATGACACCAAGTCTTAATAATTTAAAGCCACTTTTCATGAATACTTAATTAACAATTTTGCGCATTCCTTAAAAAATGCACAGGAAATTTCCCACTTAATATTCACAATGAATGCAAACTAATCAAGGACAACACAAAAACAAACAAAAAAAACCCGCTAGAACCTTTTTTTTTCTTGTTTTTCTTTTCTTTTTACTACATTATAACGACTGAGGGAATAATACTGCTCGCATTTGGCGGCAGCGAACGGGGTAGCAGAAATAATGATATTTCAAATTCAAAGCAGTTTCTCCGCGCAATAGATTTGCGTGTTTCACTTTTTAATTAAAAATAAAAATAAAAAAAAAAAAAAAATAGAAGGAAAAAAAAGAGAAAGAAAAGGCGGTCGGTCGCCTGATAAAGAAACTGCAATCAGAATTATTCTGCAGGAAATTTCATTTTCCTGAAACAAAACAGCTTTAATTCAACTGTTGCGGGGGCGCTTAGCGTAGCTCTTTCTTTCTCGATATTCCTGCAGGGGAAATAAATGTCAGTAGGGAGAGTAGAGTAGCTACAGGGCTTGGTTGTTGGATCAGGGACTAGGGACGTTGTTGCCAGTTATTGATGGTTAAAATACAGGAAAATAAATAGTAGAAAAAAAAACTTTAGGTAATCCCCCCCTCCCCCCCCCCATAAACACTTTCTCGCATCAAAATTAATCTTGGGGACTTCAGAGCCCCTTATATTTCCTGGGAAAGACCCACAGACCCCTTTAGTACTATAATATGGGAAAGACCCTCAGACTCCTGACCCCCTTAAAGAATTAATTTTACAGTAGGCTGATGGTTGCAGAATGTCATTGCAATTTTCATCAAAATTAAAACAGCTCTATTTGAAATATTCCAATTTTTCTCGATGTTTTCCCATTTTCCCATTGATTTTAATGGAAACATCTGATCTTCCGTAAATAACTTACAACTTGAAATTTCGAAAAAAAAAAAAAAAAAAAAAAACCATCTGACGAATGTTGAAAGCAACTTCTCTGCAAAATTTGGATGCATAAGGACCACCATTGGTTCAAACATTATGCTAGGATACAGGCAGACAGACATCTGCGTCATCACAATACTTTCTCAATTTCTAACTTTGTTAGTTTTGGGAAAGTAATAAAACCATTATCGGGTAATGAGGCTGAAACATTTGAATAAGAAACGGCGGGACGTTTCGAAACTTCACAGTTTCATTATCAACTGAAAAAAAAAAAAAAAAAAACAAAAAAAAAAAAAACAAAAACAAAAATCACAAGAAATAAACCGAAAACGGTACAGAAAAACTTGCGTCTTTCTCACTTTTCACAGTACTTTGGTCTTGGACTCTGGAAATAGTAAATGGGGAGGGGGCAGGCAAGTCAGCTCCGATAGGGCGTATTTTGTAAAAACAAAAACAAAAAATAATAATAAATGCTAAAACCCCAAAAAGGTTGATCAGCTGAGGTTGACCAAGCACGGGAGGGATCTCGTAACCTGGTCATCCTATAATTTCAATAGGTATCGGGTGTTTGTCGGGCATATTGAAAACAAAATCATTAGTAAGCTCCAGCGTTTTTTCTTTTTTTTCTCTCTACTTTTCTTTAAATCATTATTAGTGTTTTCCGGCCCTTAATTATTCTTTTCATTCATGTAGGCAGGAAACTCCGCCTCTACGAATTTAATTGAGAGCTTTTCATTTTCAATGTTTGAGGCTGACAAATCAATCGATATACCGGTAAATGAACTATATTTAATAATTAATTGGATAATCGGCGCGAGCCGGAGGGAGTTTAAAAAGTCAAAAGCTGTCGTTGCCATCCGCGAGATTGCGATCACATGGCAGTGTTGCCAGATTGGGGTGAAAAAGCTGTACGTTTTACATTGATTTAAATGGGGACGATACGGCTTTTTACCCTCCATCTGGCAACACTGTGACAGGGAAACCACTCGGCAGCCGAAGGGCACTTTTTATACGATATTATTATGACTTAATCTCTTTGCCGAGAAGTGGAAATCCATTCACCCAGCCTATCTGCGATTCCAATGCACTTTTAAAATTAAAAGCTTCCTTGCCACTGCCAAAACGCACACGTGGGCATAGGATGGGGGGAGGGAGGAGGAACACTTGTTGAAAAAATAAAGTTCAACTTCAAAGGGAAAAAAGTTTAATTCGGAAGAGTGCCACGGGAAAGAGGAGGGGGTTACAAATACCGGGGGGGGGGAATCGAGCAGGCACGACCTTCGCGTCGCCGACAAAGTTCAAAGCATTCTTGGTTACATTTGATGGTTTTTGGTGTTGCAGATTGAATTTGATTCGTTAAATCTGAAGTTTTGATGGAACTTGAAAATGACTTTTGGATAACTTTATCGATTTAAAATTCCCCATTTTAGCGCCTGATGGGTTAAATCCAACGTGCAAATGGGTGCTTTTTTATAACCGCATAATATTATTATTATTTTTTTTAGAGAAAGTGTTTTTTTTTGTTTTAATTTTTTTATTATTATATTATTTTTAATTAATTAATTAATTAATTTTTTTTTTTTTTTTTTTTTTTTTTTTTTTTTTTTTTTTTTTTTACGAAAGAACGCGTTGAACATATATTTCAACATTTTCGACGGTATTTTTAAAAAGATTCGTAATTTTTACAACTTTAGATTTAAAATTAATTTTTTCTTGCAGTTCCCCATCTACGTAGATTTCTCTTTCAAAAGCCACTACCAGTAACAGGGGTTAAAAAATAAATAAAAAATAGAGTTTATCACGGAAAGCGTAGAAAGCCATGAATTCAATATGGATGACGATTATGAAGCGCAATTTGGTAAAAAATTAAAAATAAATAAATTAAATAAAAAAAGATATTTTCCGAAAGCACTTTTGCAGCTCAAAGTGGAATACATGATAATGTCTGAAATTCTTGAGAGAGTATTGAAGCAGAGCAACTTACACTATAATACGACATCATTTCCAAAACAAGGAAAAGCGCATACCTGAAACAAAGAACGTTTCGAAAATTGATTAGACTGAGTATTATTTCACAGTAAATCTAAAAATAAGCGACGGTATATTTCCTCACACAGAGGAGTATGACATATACAATGTGGCAAAAGTTGCCATTTATTCATTTACACATAATTATACAAAATGTTGAATAAGGCTTTAAAAAAAAAAGAAGAAAGATGGGAGGAGACAGAGACTAAATAAGAATAATTAAAAGACAAAATTAAGCTTCACCATCTTTTCTAAGCTGCACACGGCAAACTTTACGAACGTAAACTAACTTCCATTGAGGGAGCGATTTTGAAAAACGCCAATTTAGTGTGACGTCTTACAGAAGGATTTTTATTTTTAGCTCTCTGATGGTTTGAAAGAAAACAATGACCTCCGAACTGACATGACGTGTTCAACTCCAAGTCATGTTATCTTCACGGCTGATTAATATTAAACAATTAATTTTATTTTTAAAAATAATTGTTTGATTTCATTTTTTTCAGTGCATCGCCATCGATTTATTTTAAAACTGCGTTTACATTATCATAACTTAAAAAAAAAAAAAAAAAAAAAAAAAAAAAATGATCCTCACCTGAGCGAGGGGCGAGGTATGGTAAACGCATTGCTCGCATCGGCTTATCATCCGCGGTGCAGTTATTACACAAGCAGTTGAATGATAAGCTGACAGTATATAGAAATGAATCGAAAAGAATTCGTCGAAAATACTCACTATTATTCGACAGATAAGGACGAATTAGCCAACAATGAACAAATCAGGCATTGTTTTTATTTTATAAATGTTTCGCACTGTCTAAAAATAAATAAGCAGGCTGGTTTTTCTCGGTGACCTTTGATACGGGGAGAGAGATCATTCAAGTGCCAATTGAAAAGCACACCGAGAAATAAGTGTGAATTAAAACTGTAAGAAAAAAATCATAAATGTTTTCCCCCTTAATGCAATCATAAAAGACCTATCGTTGCAATAGTTAGGACCTAGAATCGACACGAATTTCTGTTGTCTTTATGGGAAATAAATACCGGGAATGTACTATTAGAACATTTATTGAAACAATCGGAAATTTTTCTAAGTGCACGATTTCAAAATATCAAAATTAGTCCAGGCTATAGAGACGAAAAAAGTGGTTTACCTTGCAAAAATGGAGGTAGTAGGTTTTTTGACGGAACTATATGTATTTTTGGTTGCTAATTTTCAACTTCCCATCAAAAATTTCCCGGGGAACGTTGCCAAATTTACGTTTTTTTTAACAAAAAAAAATCGGTTTTTTGAAAATTCCGAGCTCCACTTGCATTATTTTGAAAAAATACCTCTGTTCAAAAAAAAAGTTGACAAAAAATATTAAGATCTAAATTTTATGCTCTGTTCTGCAGAAAACTGTGGGAATACTAAAATAAGTTACCATTTATTATTCAAATACTGAATCCAAAGGCTCTTGCACCAACAGACTTTGATTTCAACGATTCGGTTTCAAGATTATTGCGTTGGGAGCTCTTTAGGGAGCACTTTAGAGAGCACTTTTTGAGAGCTTTTTGCTCCCAAACAGCTACCAACGCAATAACTTGAAACGGAATCTTTGAAATCACAAGGCGCTTCGGATTGTGTATTTGAATGATAAATGGTAACTCATTTTAGTATTCCCACAGTTTTTTGCCGAGCAGAACGTAAAATTCAGATCTAACCACGGCTCCGGCTCTCAAGCCCTGGCTGCCATATCCTGCAAAACCATCGTACCTCCAAAATATTAACATTTCAGGAGGACAAAAAACATCGTGCATTTTAATAAGGGTCCGAAGGGGGGAGGGGTTGAAAGAAACTTTCCTAAAATTATCATACTATGACTCTTGCGATACCAAGGGGGTAAAAGGGCCTAGGTCGGGAAATGTTCTTCGCGGTTGCATATTTATTTCCTTAATTATACGTCTAATGTAATAGTTGTTTAAAAGCCACGATCCAAACTTATATAGTATCAATTAGAAGGCCAAAATAAGACTCCTCCCCCCTATCACACAGAAATAAAAGTTTTAGATTTGAAAAGAAATATGTTTAAAATTATATGACGACAAGACGTATTTTAAAATTGAAACCAGGGTTTGTTAAATTTAAAAAAAAAAAAAAAGTTCAATTAAATCAAAATTTAAATTTAAATACAGTTATTTTCTTTTAATTTGAAAACAATTATTTTTACTTTAAAAACAATTAATTTTAGTTTAAAAGTACGTCTTATTGTCATATAATTCTAACAATTTTTTTTTTAAAATCTAAAACCTATTTTCTTTCTGTGTAACATGATTCCGAAAATGCCAGTCAACAATCAACATCTATGCATTAGGTGTGATGCGTATTGCATATTCAGGGCAGCGCAGGCAACACTCAACGCACAAAGGGCCATCCAACATGCGTGTAATGGGTGCGTTGCGTATCGTAAGAAAGTAGATCTCAGCCAGGGTAGGTATACAATACGCAACACACAAGATACCAGTCAACAATCAAAAACTACAGCTAGGGTGTCCCTGACCTACCGTTCCTGGCATTTTTCTCGGCCGCTATTCGACATAAAATGCTGAAAATTGGCACACTCATGTATTTTGACGATAAAAATTCAAAGTTTGGGGTTTCAAAGCCCCCCAACTATTATTTGGGGGGGTTTCGGGGGGTCGACCCTTTTTCGGTATTGGGGATCCCCGCTATAAAAGCTAAAGAAGTTCAAATATTAGGTCAAATTGGTACTCCTAATGATTTAATGCAAGATGACCTTTCGTTGGACAACCGAAAATCATTTATTATAATCACATATTAGGGCCCCTAATACCCCTAAAAAGCCGTCAAGCATAAATAACCAATTGGTGCAAGCAGGGGCGTGCCGTGGACTCTAGAGAGGGGGTGGGAGGAAGAATGCAATATTGCCGCCCTCTGCGAACAAAATTATAAAATTGATGACCCTTTTTATTTTTGTTTTTTTTTGTTTTGTTTTTGTTTTTTCGTTGCTTGTTAGACACTGATTTTGCCGCCCACTGTAATTCACCTTGAAATTTGATAACCTTTTTTTTATTTTTTTACCCCCGTTCTTCATCCTGATTTTGCCACCCTCGGAGAGTGCAGCCAGGGGCAAGGGTACCCACATGCCCCCCCCCCCCCCCCCGGTACGCCCCTGGATGCAAGCATGGGCGTCATTTAGGGGTGGCTGGGGGGCAATTGCCCCCCGCCCCCCAAGGATTTGAAGTCAGGCTCAAAAACTGGCACGAATTATATTGATGAGCAAAAAAAAAGGGGGCATCCGATTATTGCCCCCAAAAGACGGCTCTTTGGCTCTTAAAATTATATTGATGAGCAAAAAGAAGAAAAAAAAGGTTATCCGATTTTTTGCCCCCTCCAAGACGGAAATTATGATGATGAGCAAAAAAAAAGAAAAAAAAAAAAAAAAAGGGGTCATAAGATTTTTTGCCCCCCCCCCCCCCAGCCGAACTTGAAATGACGCCCCTGGATGCAAGAATTGTCGTAAAATCTCCGGAAAATGACTGAACAGGGGTAGTTTAGGCCAAGGAGCTCTTTGATGGTTCCAAAGCCCCCTGACTTTTGGGGGGGGGGGGTTGGGGAGCTCACCTCCTATTCGGTATTGGGGGACCTCCCCCTTGCTTTAGGAGCAAAACATGTTCAAAAATTGACCCAAAGTGGTCTTCCTGATCTTATAACACGAGAGTGAGCGAGATAGTTGATTTATTTGGATCAAATTTTGATCGTGACGTCATCACTAAACAGGTCTATTTAACGAAACCATTCGTTAACTTGCTTTTTCCTGTCGAATCTCTTACGCACGCTAAATTGCTTGTACACCTTGGCATCCAGCGGAGCCGTACTGTTTTATAATTTTTCACTTCTAATCAATGAAAATTGATAAAACTCATAAAATTAACTAGAACAAAGGCACACTTGAATTGGATGATCTACTTATTGTTCTATAGAGCCTAGCCTCGGTCAAATTCATGAGGGGGAAAAACGAAAAATTGTGACAAAAGAAACAAATTTGATAAAGAGTCACGCGGGGCATTAGTATTAGTATATTAAGGGTCGAATCATTGGCGATAGCATCAGTCGTAATAAGCTTCTCTTTGCAAAGCTCTAAAGCTTTAAGCTCTAAGTTTTTGGAAGGAGTGTGTACTGTGGACTGTTTCTCTAGAGACACGCGACTGTTTTCAAGACAGGTGAGCTCTAAATTATGTTCTCTCTCTCTCTCTCTCTCTCTCTCTCTCTCTCTCTCTCTCTCTCTATCTATCTGTAAATAAATAAATACATGTTTTCTCATATCTTTTACTATTCCCGAAACCTGAAACAAAGTAGATGTAGTTTCAGAAGTGTCGGCGCACCCAGACCGATAATCTTTGGAATTTGTCAACATTTTTGCTGATAGTACTCGATAAAAATGAATGAAAATGAAATTGAGCGTTCACTTTTCAATGAGAAACCATTTATAAGCCAGAGTAAAGTCAGAAGCAAGTTAGGTTTTGATTTGAAGGAATCGAAGTTGAAAATTCGCCAAAGATTATGGTTTAGGTGCGCCTACACTTCTGAAACGAGCTCTAATGTGTCAACCAATGGGTCTTTGGCACACTTTTGCCTTGACACAATGAGGACTAGAGTGACCATGGATTCTAGCGTAATATAAATTAGGTTTAATGGACTTGGTGATGATTTAACGAAGTTTTCCGTTCTTTACGATAGAAGATGGAGTATGCTATTTGAACGTACGAATGTTCAAAAATCATTTACGATTTACGGGTGGATTTTAAAGAGTCTTTGCTGCTGATTTTCTCGGTTTTTGAGGGGAGGGGACAAAAGTGGTTGGCGGTTCCAGGAATCTACCTTTCTCTCTCTTCTCCCATTAGAACGCGTGCCTTAGAAAAGGACAGATTAGGTGCAGTCACGTGATTTTCACCCCCCACTTCAGTGGCGGCTCGTGCGATTTGGCAACAGTGTTTTTATCCCATTTAAATACATGGAAAACAATCGAAACTCGAGGAGGCTTCCAGCCTCCGCTTGAATCGATTTTTTGCCTAAGTTTAAGGGGAAAAAATGCATGGTTTCCAAATCTCACGGGCCGCTACTGCCCCACTTCTATGCTTTTCTCATTCATGCATTCAAATGACAAGAGAAAGAGAAGGAGATTTTCTGAATCCGCCAGTGCTAAAAGCCATGGAATATATGCTCTAAATTGAAGCGGCATAAGTGTGTACAAGAATCATTGGCCATTACCTATGAATACAGTTTATTCCGGATACTCAGACCAAGTGTACACGGAAAAAAAAGATCAGTGAAAATAACCATACGGATACCTGGTTTTGGCACCTGCTAGATGTTATGGTAAACTTGGCCAGAAGTATACTATGTTTCGACTAGGCATTAGGTGATGTTACCTGATTGCATGTCGAATTTACTCAAAGTATCGGTAAATGTACCATACTTCTGGTCAAGTTTACCATAACATCTAGCAGGTGTCAAAATCAGGTATCCGTATGGTTATTTTCACTGATCTTTTTTTTCCGTGTACAAAATTAATGCAGCATGCACTATGGCACTATGCAGGGTGCCTGGGTGCCCCGGACCATGCACATCAGAAAATTTTTCTCACGAACGGCTGGTTAGAAATGCTTAAAACAAAAAGGGAAATAGGGAATTGGCCCCAAATGTTACAACTTTTATAATTTTAAAAGCTCTCGACTGCCGACAGCTCTTTGAGAAGTACTTGAGAGTTGAGGGGGAGGGGGTTCAAACAAATTTCCAAGTTTTCTCAAAAAAAAAAAAAAAAAAAAAAAAAAAATTCCCAATAAAGATATGAAAAATACATATTCTTACATTAACAGTAGAGACAATGAGGTTCATGTAAACTTTTGCTACAAGCAAATGAATAGTTAAATCTGATGTAAAAACCAGCGAAAATCACACTGAAACATTCTAATGTTCAGTAAGATAAACTCAAAAAACAGCTGTATAACGGCAAGATCGCAACGGGGGAGCAACGCAGGCATCATGGGAGATTCCTGTCTAATTTGTCACTTTCTTCACGGAAATACAGAGATATGTCTCCAATTAGATAGGAATTTCTCCCATGATACCTGCGCATAGTTTCGCCATTATAAGGTCGATTCTAAGAGTGAATTTGTGTGTACTCATTGTCATTTTTACACGTTTTTATGCAAGAACCAACTCTTTAATCCCCTGTAGCAAAAGTTTGCACGAGCTCTATTGTTGAAATTTTTTTCTCTGATAATTTTTCTCACAACCGCACTCTTCTTGAGCTATGGGGTGTGCGTTTTACTTCCTCACAACTAAAAAAGTTAGACATTGAGAAAGAATTGCATCTTTTTAACCGATCGTCCATATGCATCAACATTTTGCAGAGAAGTTGCTTTTACAATTCCTTAGAGTAGAGTCCCTATATGTAGAGAGTTAAGACAAGAGGGTAGTCAACTTCTGTTTGGTCGATGAGTTTTAGGCTCAACGGATGCCGCCATTGGATGCGATTTTGCACTTTTGTTTACAATCGCAGTTGTTTACCAACGGTATTTTACGGTTAAAGAGTTAATTTTCGACGAATCTGTTATTTTCAATCATGATACGCCTCAAGAATGTCTAAAAATCACAAAAGAATCTTTCAAAGCGTAAATAGATGTCGATCCACAAAAGCAGTAAAAGATTACATCGTTAGAAACTCAGCGGCACTGTAATCTTTGCAGTGGATGAAAACACAACGATGGCCCTCAGAATGTAAACAAATGTGCAAAATCGCATCCAATGGCGGCGCCCATGGTTTCACTTGTCTTCACTCTCTACTTATAGGGACTCTACCTTAGAGGAGCTTATTTTGTTTTTTCAAAATTTTAAATTGTAGGCAAGTTGTGGATGATAAAAGGTTTCCATTAAAATTAGAAAATGGGTAAAATGGCTGAACGTAAGAAAAAATTGGAATTTTTCAAATATAATAGCTGTTTGAATTTTGATGACAATTTGCAGAAACATTCTGCGACCAGCCTATTGTAAAAATTAACCTCTTAAGGAGGGTATCCCCCCAGAATATTACAGGGGGTGTGAGGGTCTCCCCCATAGTATTAAAGAGGGGTGTGGGGGTCTCCCTCAGAGTAATAAAGGGGGCACAGGGGGTCCCCCCAGAATAATTTTTATGTAAGAAAGTGTTCGTGGGGAGGAGGGGATGGGAGGTATTTCCTACACAGTTTGTTATTAACTCATGGTCATAATAATCTTATGTTACAGGAAGAGGAAGTAAATAATTCAGAATGTCGATCTATAGAATCTTTGCTGTCGCTTTGATTGCTTTGATGGGATTGGGAATGACCAACGCTTGTTGCGAGACGACAACAACAGAGCCCTCGTGTGACGACGAATGAAATGTAGAGGCTCCACAAACGCCCGAATCAAACGCAGACTATCTATGCGCCCATCATGAAGATAGACTCATTGTAAAAATGCGACGAAACAACTTTAAAGGATTAAGCAGAGCCTCATTCTAATGATGGACTACACAGCTTTTGAGGAAAATAAAAAATAATAATAAAAAACCAAAAAAAAAAAAAACCGAGCAAATTTAATTTTCCCCCCGCATTGAAAGCACAAAATATTGGGTGTGCTCTACACTGAAATAAAAAGCGATAGTCATTATACCAGATTCTAGTCATACAGTGGCGTAGCGTGCAATTGGGCAACAATGCATTGTCTGAATTTAAACCCATGTGAAAGGTCGAGTGCGAAGGTGTTCACCGAACACCCAACACTTCGATCTTTTTCATGGGTTTAAATGGAAAAACTGCAACGTTGCCAACTTGCACGCTTCGCCACCGTAAGTCTTATTACTAGAAGCACAACGATGTGCGAACGACAGAAAGTCTAGTACTTTGACCAGAAAATTCTGGTGTTAATACCAGAATATGGCCATAGAACTAGAATATCCTAACATTTTCCAAGAACTATGGTACAAACACTAGAATTCTGGTAGTTAATTGTACTATGTCTCACATAGGCTCACATACTGTCATGCTTCTGGTAATCTTGTTTTTTCAGTGAATAGAAATCTAAAATTCTCCGAAAAAATACGCTGATTTCTAGTAAAAAGCAGACCTATTGTCAAGTCCCTTTTTGCCGTGAAGTTCTTTCATTAAGGGAACTTTGAGTAGCATGCAATAGCGGATCGTGAAAAATGGATTCCCCCCCTCCCCCATTTGATAATGCTGCCAGAAGTACGGCTTCAGGCCGCGTATATAAATAAGTCTAGTTCACTTAAGAATTAATAAACGGGTTCTGACATACGATCCGCCAAAAAATTGTGACAAATACATTTGAAATTGGTTATAAACAAAAGTGCAAGTGTTTTAGAGTGGCTATCTGCAGGACACAGAAATCGACATGACTGTTTCTTTTGGAAGGATTTGCACGATAAAGAAACTGGCGCATGACAGAAAAAAGCAACATGCATAGTTGTTGTGTCAGAATTCTGTGTCCAGATAGCCACTCTAAAACACTTACATTTTCGTTTAAAACCAATTTCCACTGGATTAATCACAATTTTTGATTAAAAATTAAAAAAAGTGAGGCAAAAAAACCAAATTCAGAGGGCCGATCATTTACTTTATCGTTAAACCGATCGATAAGACTGTCTATGAGTTATTCTATTGGTCGAATTTTGTAAAACTTGGCTGTTGCTATGGTAACCATCGTTATAGTGTCCGTTTTTTAAAGGTTACTCATGAATAGCCTTTATAAAACGAGACTCTTAACGATGGTTACCATAGCAACAGCCAAGTTTTACAATTTTCGACCAATAGCATCACTCGTATACAGTTTTATCGATCGGTTTAACGATGAAGTAAATGATCGGCCCTCTGATCGCCCATGCTGTCACACTTTAATATAGGACTTATAGTAACATGTATGGCCCCCTCTGGCCACTCTATCGCTATAGCTCGTTGTATTCCACCACTGGCGCAACCAGGATCTCTTCCATCTCTCTCATTTCCGATTAGAATGTATAAGTAGGAAAAGGACAGAAAGAGGGGGTTTTATCCCGTTGTCTATCCTTGCCTAACATACGTTTTTTTAATGGAGGAAAGAGAGAGACGAAGAAACTCTCGTCGCGTTTCTGTCTTCCACAGTTCGCAACTGGAAGGGTTGACAAATCGATGGAATCGAAGTATGGTGCGCTTTGGCTTTGAATCGAAGCTCATCAAAGATCGGCGAAAATTCTAGCCTTCATTACTTTGGCGATCACTGTGCACATTAACACGTAAAAAACGGAGGCGCCGCCCTTCAGGAAGTCTCACACATCCATCCCTTCCGCTGACGTGTCAAAGGATGTCAAAGTTGATTAAATCCCTTAATTGTATCCGCGCTAGCGAGACGCAAACACGCCTATATAGCATGAATACAGACAGGGGCTTAAGGAATTGGCTTGCGCAATTATGACGTCATCCCGTCACCCAGATGTCCCTGACACATTTCTATTTTCTTTCCTCTCCTCTTGCCATCGCTCGAGCTCTCGTTATCTTGTTGGGTGCCACTCTGACATCGTCCCTTTGATTTAAGTTGGATCGTTTGGTGACACCCAATTTAAAAGTCACGAATTCGCCCCTTTTTAGGCGAGCTCTTTGCTTCGAAGTATACGTATTCGCTCCTTTCAGGAGAGCACAGAAAGTGAACGGTAATTTATAACACGGTCTTGCGGAAGTCACTGAAGCAGCCAGAATTCAGAGACATCAACCCTACAAAAGGTCAAATCATTCGAATTCCTGAAACTATACTAACTCTATGAGTATTCAATAAGTGCAAAAGCAAAGGACGTCTTTAGTGCGACGTCACGAAAAAAAATTGGATCCAAAAAAAAAAAAAAAAAAAAAATGCTACATCTCACTCGCTCTCGTAGATTTTTCCATAAAAAACAGGACCCTTTTCAAATGCGAATTCGTGCCAGTAAACAATAAGTTCTCTCAGATTTTATTACATACCATTGGATTCCACGTACCCTAAAGTAAAATCACGTTTCAACAACATTCTCGAAACATCACGCACTCACTTACGATCATAGTTACATCGAAGAGAGTCCTATGTTTTGTCCTTGTCTCACTCTCAGTTTCTTTTAGGCACACAAACTCTAGGATATGGGCTCATCGGCACCATCACACCACGAGTTATACCCCGGTCAAGCTTCAATACGAAGAGGGGTTATGATGATTAGTGTCATGGCGGGTGATACGCCCATAAGAGACCGTGAGTAGACAAGGACAAAACATTCTCTCGATATAATTGAGATTATATAAATTCACTTGTGACCTTTCATAAATTATGTCGGAGAGTTTAGATACTTTAAGTTACGTAGAACCTAATTTTGCAATAAAATTTGAGAAAACCAGTTGTTTAAAAGCATAAAGCATTCGAAAATTTCTGATTTTCAATTCTGATTTGATTTCTTATGGGTATAAATCCACGAGAGAGAGCGAGATAAAGCATTTGTATCCATTTATGATCGTGACGTCATCCACTAAACAGGTCTATTAAGTCTTGCTCTAGAAAAGGTTTTTCCTCTGAGGCTCACTTCAGCATGGAAATGGCAAATGCCCTCCTCAGTCTCGGATACGCGCATCTGTGGCGTAGCGTGCAATTTGGCAACGTTGTGCTGTGTCCATTTAAACCCATATAAAAGGTCGAATGCGAAGGTGTTCACCGAACACCAATTAGTTCGATCTTTTTCATGGGTTCAAATGGACGAACTGCAGCGTTGCCGAATTGCACGCTACGCCACTGACGCGCATCTAACTGATAACTTTCGTCCTCATTTCATTTTTAATTATTGTAAGTAGGCAGCCCACCGCGCGCGGTGCAATCGAGTAAATAACAAAGGAAATGAAAAATCATTCCGACGGCAGAGGAATGAGGGTTGTGGAACCGCCGGGGAACGATTGTGTTGTTGGTTGCGGGCCGGTTTGATGAAGGCGCAGTGCAGCGTTTAACTGCCCGCTCGCGCTCCTGCTCGCACACTGGGCCGAGTAATGAATTTTTTTGGACATGAAAACCAGAAAAGTTTTTGTTTTTCGCTTCAGAAACACGTTTTTTGAGCCTAAAATATTGGACCTACATAAATGGTACAGTTGGGGACAAAAATAATTTCAGACAACTGTTGAAGTTAGGCAACCCGCAATACTTGTCACAACGAATTCAATCATTTCGGGTGGCCTACCTATAAGGCGAAATCTAGAGAGTCGTCTGACATTATTTTTGATCCCGAGTCCCGACTGTGCAAGGAGGCCCAAACGGTTTGTCACCGTAGAGACTCAGTTCCTTTCTTCTTTAAGCGTTATATTTAAGTAATTTAGTACTATGACTCTTAAAAGGAGATGCCCTGGTCAAAATTCTCATTGTTAAATTTTTCCGTCGTTTTTAATAGAAGTTACGATTTTCAAGACCTACTCTATAATGGGCATTCTGCTTAATCTTTCAAACCTTGAAAGTCGCAAAACTCCTCAAAGCTTACCGATACTTGAAGTAGTGAAAATTTCGATCAGTAGTTACTTTCTTTTGAAAAATATGGTACATCTTACTGAGTGTTTTAAAACCAGTTTTCGTAAAATATTACGAAGTTTTGGATTTTCAAGTTAGTTCAAGTCTACTTTCTGAAAAATGAAAATTCCAGCAAAATGCAGCAAATTTACAGAAGAACACTCATTCTAAGGCTCCTGGTTTTTTCTCCGTTATTTGCCATTAAACCGTCATTTCTTGATTTTCTTGGTTATTTTCTTATTTTTTCTTATTTCCTCCTTTATTTCCCAGTCGTAAAAGTATACTACTGATCCTAAAACGACTTGATGAAGTGACGGCAAGGTTAGCCCCTTTTGGGGTAATCACGGATCTTTTCAAAACATGCCTCAAATGATACCTTATGATGACCTAATACTTTGGTGAAAATGTTAGCTGGAGTTCTCGCATGCTTCAAATGATACCTTGTGATGACCTAATACTTTGGTGAAAATGTTAGCTGGAGTTCTCGCATGCTTCAAATGATACCTTGTGATGACCTAATACTTTGGTGAAAATGTTAGCTGGAGTTCTCGCATGCTTCAAATGATACCTTGTGATGACCTAATACTTTGGTGAAAATGTTAGCTGGAGTTCTGCAAGGTTAGCCTCTTTTGAGGTACTCACGGATCTGTTCAAAACATGCCTCAAATGATACCTTATGATGACCTAATACTTTGGTGAAGTTCTCGCATAGTCCCCGAGATATGATATTTACTGAGTTTGCGAGTGGACTTTGGAACCTTTTGACTCTCGCAAAGTCACTTTCAAAGGATTTTACACAGGAATCAACCCTCTTGAACGCTATAGCAAAAGTTTGCAACATACCCATTCCATTGCCCCATGATTCTGTCCGGAAAAATCTCGTATCTCGGCCCACTGTGCATTGCCAACCTCAGTCCTCAGACGCTTACAGAGACATGCAAGACACAAGATACGAATCCTCGCGAACTTTTGAGTCTCTTGAATTTGAAGACGGGGGTTCGTGGGGGGGGGGGGGTTCGTGCGTTCGCCATCATCGTCGGGGGTCCCGTGTTTTGGTCGGAAGTTTCGTGCATCACCTTTTATCCTTTATCCTTTATCCGGATCGTCCTTTTAATTTACTATTTACATGCAAATTTAGGCTCGCTTTGACACTGATTCGATTTGCATTCGAACAATTTCGACGTCGCGCGTCGCTTTAAAATGCAATTCTCCCCCCATTTGAAAGTGGGCTACTCGCACCTAAAGTGTTGCCAAATTGGTCGAGAACAAAGAGCATTGGAAGCCTCTCCCGGTAAAAGCGCGGAGTTTGTAAACCACAATAAACTAACGGACGGTTCAGCAAACGCTATTTTTGCCTACCTTGAATTAAGTCTTGGCCTGACTTTCATTCATTTACCTTTAGCTCCGTCACCTTTTGACCTGTGATGAAAACTAAGATACGGTGGAGCTCGTGCAGTGCGGTATACAGGGTGGTCATAAAAGAAAAATACTCATCTAGTATTTCTCAGAATCGGAGAATGAAATTAGAGTGGCGAGCAGCAACGGAGAATAAACCAAGATCTATAGTAATACTTTGGTCCTACGGTCCCTGAAAGTGAAATGAAGACAAGAGAAATCATTGGTGCAGCCATTCGATGGGGGGGGGGTCACTCAATGACAGCTATATAGTCCGTATCCGGGCGATTTTGAGTTTTGAGCATCGTCGTCAGAATTTTACACGGGCGCCTATCGGGGTTACCCGGTTACCCGGTTCTTTTTACAATTTTGACTCTTTTCCCTACTGATTTTGTTGTTGTTGTTGTTTTTTAATACAAAAAAATGAACTTGAGCCGCTTGCTATGCTTGTTTCTTCTGCTTAATAGTTAAAAAAAAAAAAAAAAAAAAAAAAAGATTTGCCAATTTTTTCCCCAACTTTCCGACCATCTTTTTCTGCAGATCAAGTGAAAAAACATGTGTTCAGCAAAAAAAATAGGACAAAAAAAAAAAAAATTAAAAATAAACGATTTCCGATAGCAAAAGGCAAACCTTTGTAAAATATCGAATTCCACGGCTTTCATCGAACACTCGTTCAAGTTCAATCTTTTCCATGAGTTTAAATGAGCAACGTGCGAGGTTGCCAAATTGCTTACTCCGAAACTATCCTAAATTTTGACCTGGGCGCATTTAAAGTACTCGTATAAAGCAGCGCCCCCCCTCTCTCTCTCTCTCCCTCTCTCTCTCTCCTCTCTCTCTCTCTCTCTCTCTCTCTCTCCTCTCTCCTCTCTCTGCAGAATGCAGATGCTTTTGTGAACTGACTGCATATCACCTAAATGCAAACACACACATCAAACGCTGAGCTGAAACAAAGGTATCCGGTTATTACCAGGTGGATTGTAGTGATGAAGAGGGGGAGGATGGGTGGAGGGGGGTAGGGGGTAGGGGAGAGGGAGGGAGGATAGAAACAGATTTCAGTTTGGCTCCTGTTCCGTTTTCATGGGAGGAGTGCATAAGTCCGTGGATGGAACAAGCTTCATGAATGCAGAGCAGGAAAGGAAGAGAAGATGTCCGCGAAGTGTGTAAGAGGTGAAAGGGAGATTCGAGCGAAGGGGGAGGGGGAAGGGAGATTCGAGCGAAGGGGACGGGGGGGGGAGAGGTGGTTGCATTTTTAATTCGGTCACTCTTTTGTTCCGTCGACCGTTCGTCCGTCACATCGCTAATGAAAAGTAAATATTGCCGGTTGCGTCCACGTCCACCGTGGTGGGTTGGGGGGGGGGAGGATTCCGAAGTCAGACGAGACGATGCATTGCGGGGGTGGGCGGAGGGGGTATGGAGGGCTGAGCGAATTACAGCGAGCCAGTGATAAATTTCCGCGCCAGAAATTCTGCTCGACGCACAATGCGATACACCTGACGATTGAGGTGGGATGACTAAAGGGGGGGATAAGATATGGAGAGACATTAGTGGATCTATAAAGGAATCTATCCTTCTCTGCCTTCTCCCGTTAGAACGAGTGAGTTAGAAAAATAAATGTCATCATATTTTTTCAAGCTCCCCAGCTCCCCCCACCAGTGGCGTATTTGGGGGGGGGGGTCAAAAGGATCGACACCCCCCCACCCCCACCCCCAGAGCCCAATAGTGTATGGAAATATCATGAAAAAGAGTCAAGAAATAGAAAGGAGAGTAAATTTTGAAAGGGACGCGAACTTTATTTTCACAGAACAACAAGATAATAAACAATTTTTGATAAATATTGGCAACTCAGCGGCATTTTCTAAAATTCATTCGGTAAAATATTTACGTTACTTATAGTTGAAACGATACGGCACGTTATTTCTTACAAGCCTTATAAAAGAAAGCATCCTGATAGATATCTCAATCAATCCTGATATTCTTTCATTTTTCGATCAATTTAAGAAATTTTACAGTTTTCGGGCATTTCAGGGTCTCGCAGTACAGTGAATCCCCGGTATCCGCGAACTCGGTATCCGCGGATTCGCTTAACCGCGATCGATTTTTAGCGGAATGTCCTCGGTATCCACGACCCCCTGATTCGCTTATCCGCGAATGAGAAGTAGAAAAAATCATGAAAATGAGACGACGAACAGAGCAACGTCATAAATTAAAAGCTTTCGCTCTTTCTGGGCACGGTTGCCCAGAAAGAAACAGATGATGTTCCGATCATGGTGGATCCTGAAGTCTCTTAAATTGCTGCACTAGCAAGAAAGGCAGGGTTCCAGGTTCCAGGACATTACGGAAAGGGACATACAGGAATTGCTAGACAGCCATTCTAGCGAATTGACAGAAGAAGAACTTGCCGAAATGATTGAAGAGTGTAAATTAGAGGCCGAAGAAGAAGACGAAGACGCAGAAGACGAGAAGCAACCACAACTTTCGCTTAGTACTCTCAATGATTTCATCCAGAGTGCAGTTAACGTTGGCGAAGAAGCCATAAGGATGGACCCTCACATACTACGAGCTTTAACTTTCCAGCGGGGACTGAAAGATCTTCTTTTGCCGTACATAGAGATTCAAAAAGACCTGCGCAGGAAGCTAAAACAGCCAACTTTAATGTCTTTCTTCAAAGGATAGCAGAGGATAGAGGGAAAGGAGGCGAGAGGTTTTCTGCAGTAAAATGTAAGTGAAAAAAGTAAAAAACATCTAACATTTAAAATCTAGTCCCGAACCCCACGTTTTCCATTAAAAAAATGCCCCGGCATCCGCGAAATCGGTATCCGCGAGGTTTTTGCGGAACGGAACCCTCGCGGATACCGGGGATTTACTGTATTGCCACTTGTGACATTATGCCTCAAAAATTTGAAAACGATAGAGAATAAAAGAAAACTTCATCAAGAACAATTTTGATGAGAGGACTTTCTTTTGAAAGTCATAGTACACACAAATCTTCACAATTGTCGACGGACTCAAAAATTGGTTGTTACACGCTGACGTTCGCTATTTGGCTCATTTTCACTTTAAAATGCCAAAAAACATGACTTTTCCCGAGAGTGACAAGTGGAGCTATCTAATTGAAATCTGGAAAAGTTTTGCCTGATGGAAATACCTTGAATGTATTTTGTGCGTTGAGTATTGCATATTGCATACTCTGGCTAGGAGTCGTTGACCACGCGCTAGTACATGATGGGCCATGCTCTGATTGTGAATTACCGTATTGTGTGCTGTGTGCGTCGCGTATATAGCGTCAAGCGGGGTAATTGCGCGAGGACTTCTGGAAAACACTGCGCACTTACGTTGCGTTTGCGCGCCGCACTGCGTCAACCCTAAAGTGCAAGCGACGGAGAAAGAGAATTTTAAACTAGGAGTGAACACAGAAAAAGTGACGAAAGGTTCTGCGGGGGAGAAGGGGGGGGGGTTGAAGGAGAGGGGGTGGGCTATCGGGGACAGAGCCGTGCGGAAAGTCGAAGGCAGCGTAAAGTTGAGTGGTGCAAATACACAGCTGATGAATAACGAAAACTTACCGGCGCCGACGCGTTGAGCAATGCAAATATTGCGTTTTTTATTCACCGGTGCGCCCACCTGCACGGTAATGGTTTTTTTTCGGCGTCCCAGCACCAGATCGCACCGGAATGTTTTTTTTTTTTTTTTTTTTTTTTTTTTTTTTTTTTTAGTAGCGGTGCATTGCACTTGGTGCTGCTCCGGTGCAAGCTCCAGTGCTGCACCATACAGCCTCGGTGCAGCTCAAAAAGCTCCGGGTTATCGCACCAGAGCGGAATCCGGTGAGTAAAAAAAACACACCTAAAATCAACGCAAGTGCAAGTCGCTAAAATTGGGGCCAAAAAAAACTAATTATATAGTGATACATTTGAGGGAAAACTCCAAAAAGCTCGATTTTGGATTAAAACAAAAAACGATAAATTAAATGAACCTAAATTCATAGTAAAAACCAATCTTGTATCAAAAATTAAAAGGACTTACATCAAATCCAAAGGCCTTTTGATCAACAAATATTGGGAAAATTCCATTTAAAATTGGTTTTAAACTGAAGTGCAAGTGTTTGAAAGTTGCTATCTGAACACAGAAATCGATATAACTGTTTGTTTTGAAAGTTTCGGCATGATAAAGAAACTGACACATAACAGAAGCAAGCAAAATTTTCTCACCTGGATGGTTGTATTAGGATTCTGTGTCCATATAGCCACTCTAAAACACTTGCACTTTCATTTAAAACCAATTTCCACAGGATTAATTACATTTTTTAATTTAGGGTTAAACAAATATGAAGCGAACAACAAACCAGAATCAGATCGCTTATGCTGCCTCATTTTGAGAAAGGACTTATAACACGTATCAATCAGCCTCTCTATTGCTTCACGGCTGCCGTTTTGCGTATAATCAATGCTATTTTTCTATTCACCGATGATTCCACCGGTTGAGAAAAGATTACACAGTTCAGTTCAGTGTATGACTGTAATGAACGAAAATACTCGCATCTGTGATCTATTCTCAACCGGTGGAGTCGTCGATGACTTTTAAAAACTTGCGGATATTTTAATTAACTAACGGCGTTTCCACCGATTGAAGAAAGATTACAGATGCGAGTATTTTCGTGCATTACAGTCATACACTGAACTGAACTGTGTAATCTTTTCTCAACCGGTGGAATCATCGGTGAATAGAAAAATAGCATTGATTATACGCAAAACGGACGGCAGCCCTGATTGCTATACCTCGATGCTTCCATTACGAAGTGATCTTTATTCTATGGCCAGGCTTCGAGTAAGTGATTTGCAGCCAATGAACATTGAGCAATTCAGCATGGGTTAGCATGCACTAAACACACTACACGAGGACGACCACAGTCAAGTCGCATCGCGAACGGTAGTATTGCCAAATCTACGGGCAACATACCATGATTTAGTCCCAGACCATAGTGATGTCCACGGGTAAGTCCTCCCTTCCTCACAATCCGCGCCCACCGTGGTTTGAAACGTGGCAACTTTTTTGCGTCATGACACTCGCGGCTGCGAAAATTGAATTGTCCCGTACATTTCAGATACACCTTGAAGTTGTCTTAATTCGATTCGGGATTCCGCGGAGTCGAGTGAAACGTTTCTATCGTTGATTCGTTGCTCACCAGACAATTACAGTTCAAACTGCGTCTCCGAAGGAAGGATGTCTCACAAAACATCGGATGTGCTCTTTCGGAGGGAGTCCCGCAAATAAACCACAAGGCTAGTTTCTTCGGAGAAGCACACGTGTTGTTTTACGAGTAACTTCAACCGGAGATAGCCTTAATTAGCACGAAGTTTCACCACTTTCGAGCCTCCTCCTATACCACCCTTGAATCCCTCATCCCCGCACTGCCAAATTTCAACCCGACAGAGCGCGCTGCGGAACATCTCCGAAAGTCTATCCCTGAATATTCGATGAATTTGAGCGTCATCCCCTCACCTCACCCTTTCTACGGGATGTGTGTGGATGGATTTGCAATCTTGAGATCAACAACCGTCATGGTCTTATATCCCATCCGTCTATCCCTATCCGCTGAACCCCTCATCCCTTCATTTATTCGAGATTACTTGTTCGCTGGAGCGTGATCTGCGAATTAAACGTTTCGCGCGTGCTTGGGTGCTTCTATAGGCGAATGATTTGGAATGCAGTCTGTATACTAAGGCGCAGAAGCCGATTTCCAGAATACAAGGCCCATGGAACAACGTATCTGCTCTTCTTAGTCTAACCATAATGCTGATCCTTAATGCATTTCTTGGAAAGAGCATACCAGATGTTTTGTGCAATCACCCAAATTACGATCGACTCGACATTATGGAGTCTTGCGGAGAGATGAGGGACTTAGTGGTTGATGCTCGTCATGTTTGCATGAGTGGCGGCTCGTGGAATGCAATATATCGATGTCTACTCCATTTAAAACTATGGAAAAGTATCGATCGTCAGGGGGTGCAATTGAACCCCCTAGAAATCGATACTTTTCTATAGTTTTAAATGGAGAGGACAACGATATATGCGATAGCATTTCACGAGCCGCCACTGCCTGCGCTTGCCAGCAAATACATTCTATGGCAAAAATGGTCCATAAAGGTCCGTAAGGTTCATAACCAATTCCCTGTAGAGAGTATGGATATGTAGGGATCCATTCGGATATGTATGGATATCGATTGGGTATAAGTGTTGATATCCTTATACATATATCCATACATATTCATACATATCCATATGGACTCATACATATTCATACATATCCATTTGGATTCATATATATTCATACATATCCATTTGGACATTCATACATATATTCCTACATATCCATATGGATTCATACTGCATATCCATACTATGTGTAGGGAATTAGTTAAGGACCTATTATGGACCTGTATGGACCATTTTTGCCCGACTCTTCCATTTCCACGTACCTTGACTCCTTGAGGAATCTCTTTCGGTCGGGTACAGAATTGACAGGCATGCCTTTGAACCGAATTTCATCATCTTTACCAGTAGTGCTAAGAAAGATACAACCTTACAAAATGTAAAGACTGAAAATAGCATGGATGCTTATTTCCACGCGATTGAAGCGAAAAGGGCCTCTCCTCAGATTCTGCTCAAAAGGAATTGGCCTAATTGTGATGTGAAGCTTTTACTTTTCTCATCAGGATATCTGTTCCACGGCGCTTTTCAAAAGACGAGAAATCTCAAAAAGCTCAAACTTGCGCTCAGGTTAATAAGAAGCTCTCCTCTCTTCCCGAAATTTCTTTTCCAGTTTTCCACCGATGCGACGTTGAGTCAATATGATACACTTCTCACTCATTTAAAAGAAGGTTTTCAAACGTACGGAGCTCCCCCCCCCCCCCCCTATATATTACGCTCTATAAAGCCTCAGCATACGACACTCACGTCAAAAGCTTTTCGGAAACTGCATCTCAAGGGTAGACTTACTATTGAAGGGCGCAATGATTAATGTTTTTTGAAGTCTTAGCTCTTAATAAAATCCCAACTTTGCTATTAATGAGTTCATACAAATACTCTCGAGTGAGATGTCCCATTTTCAGATCCGTTCTACGCTCTCGGTCCAAAGCTGCCGTTTTGCGTATAATTAATGGCATTTTTAAACTAACCGATGATTCCATCCGGTTGCGAAAAGATTACACAGTTCAGTTCAGTATAAGAGATTACAACACGAAAATACTCTGACCTGTAATCTTTTTTCAATCGGTGGGAACGCCGTTAATTTATTGAAATGTCCGCAAGTTTTTTTAAAGCCATCGCGACGTTTCCACCGGTTGAGAAAATATTACAGATGCGAGTATTTTCGTGCATTACAGTCATGCACTGAACTGAACTGTGTAATCTGTTTTTCAACCGGTGGAATCATCGGTGAATTTAAAAATGCCATTGATTTCTACGTAAAGCGGCAGCCCGGCAGCCCCGTCTCGATCATAACTGCGCCGCAACGGCAGAGTATTTTCATTTTTAATGATAAATCTTAATTATACCTACAGCTAATTACACCCGATTGCGGGCTCGTGAGGAATCTTGATTATATGCCGGTAAAGAACTTTCAGTCTCAATTTATGACACCCCCCCCCCATGGGCGGATACAGGGAATTGTCTTTCTCTCTCCCTCCATTTGAACTTATGTGTTAGAAAAGGACAGCAGAGGGGGCCATCACGCATAGGCGGCGCGTATAAGGGGCTATTGGGGCTATAGCCCCCCCACTTTTTTGGGAATGAGGGGCTAAAAAAATTTTGAACGATAAAAAAAGAAAAAAAGGAAAAAAGGAAAAAGAAAGAAAATGAGAAAAAGAAGAATGAAGAAACGTTTTCAATTTCTCATCGCCATCTGTCTGCTTCATTCAGAAGTTACTAAGGAAACGGGACTGTCATCTTTTGTTTATATTCTTAAAAATTTTCCAAACCAAATTGTTTCAAGTGTCTATTAATTTTCAGTATTTTTAAATTTTAGCCCCTTTCAAGTCAAAATTACAAGTGTTCCAAAAGAAAAAATGGTTATTTATCCCCCCACCCGCCTGCGTCAAACTTTATTTTGAAAAAGGTGAAGACAAAAAGAAAAAAGAAAGGAGAGAGAAAAAAAAGCAGTTGATTTTTAGCCCCCCCCCACTTTTTGACGCCACGCGCCGCCCATGGCATCACGTGACTTTGGCCCCCTCTTCTGTCCTTTTCCAACGCACGTTTTCAAATGGGAGGAGAGAGTGAGAAAAACAATTCCCTGTATCCGCCCATGTCCCCCTTCAGACAAGGCCTGAAATGACGCTACTGCAAGTAGAATAGTATCTAAATTTAGTCACAGGAACTCTTCGTAGACAATGGAGCAGTTGCAAGGGTCTAACATTGTGTGTTTTCTTATTATAGAAAACGATAGTCTTTGATGAGCCGATAAAAATGGAGCCTTTAGTTTTTTCCTATAAGTGTCCCGGTTTCGAAGATACACACATGTAGATACAGTTGCAAAAATCGTGTGAGTATAGTAACGTCAGACGTCACTACGCGGAATTTCCAATTAAAACAATTTATGTATTTTGGCCCAAAATCTCATCACCAGAACAATATGGGACACAATATTATAGAAACCAAAGGCATCTCTGCGTCCTCAGCTCATCAAGTACTTTCATTTTCCTTATAAAAAACACAACATTTCAGACCAGTGGCGTAGCGTGCCGTGCATCTTGGCAACGTTGTAGTGTGTCTATTTAAACCCGAGTAAAAGGTCGATTGCAAAGGTGTTCACCGAACACCCTATAGTTCGATCTTTTTAATGCATGTAAATGGACACATTACAACGTTGCCGAATTGCACGCTACGCCACTGTTTCAGACCCTTGCAACTGCCCCATTCGCAGAGGCGGCACTTGCAATTCGGTAACAATGCTTATTTTCCCTGTTAAACCTGTACAAAACTATCGATATATTGGGAATGCAATTCCACCTCCTGCTGATCGATTGTTTTACATAGTTTCAACCTTGCAACCCTCATTTGCGTATCGGAATTCGGTAGAATCAGTAGATCTGACAACCTCGAGATGCCTCGGGTGAGGGGGGGGAGGAGCGCTAGGTCTTTTCATTATAAGCACCCCCACTAAGTCAGCTCCCATATTTTCTCGCGCTTAAAAGCCTTCTAAGGCCACAAAATCACAGCTCATGGAGCTTTTCTCTCAAGTGCTCAACATGCAGAACAATATCCCTCTCCCCCTTCCCTCGCATCTCCTTCGTCGGCTGAACATTATACAGCCTCGTAATCACATTATAGTGGTACAAAGGCGAGTGAAACTAAGTCGGACCCCTCGAGAGAAAGGAAAACTGGAGACGCATTTAAATAAAACAGAACTAGCACTATAGCACACCTGTGATAAAGGCAGCAAATTCCCTTCCAACTGTTTAATGCATTGGCGAACCAACGGCAACGCGGCTTGACGCGTCAATTCGCGGCGCGGCGCGCTATGGTCTGAGGATGAAAAAAAGTGGCACAAAATCAGTAAAGAAAAGTCATAAAAAAAAAAAAATATCGTCCTCGACCTTTTAAGGTTAACTCAAAACTTTTCAGTAACATTTTTAGGTTGAAAATACTATTGCTAAGAGTGTTCTCTGTGTTTGAAATTGGACTTGAAAGTTTTATAAATGATAAATTGATGAGAAATTTACGATTTTATTTTTGGCCACTTTTTGACAATTTCAGACTATAGTGCGGCACGACGCGACGGTGTAACAAAGTGAGTTTAGGAGTTAAAAACACCCCGAGCCTTGAGAGAAAGGAAAGTAAATACAAGTAAAGGAGAAGAGTAGAGAGAGAGATAGACAGAGAAAGAGATAGGGAGACAGAGAGAGATGGAGAGAGAAAGAGATAGGGAGAGAGAGAGATAGAGAGAGAAAGAGATAGGGAGAGAGAGAGAGATAGAGAGAGACGCATAAAGAATAAGAAGAGAGAGAAGAAAGATATAAGAAATTCATGAGTTCTTAAAGCATTTTTCAAACCATAGAGCTGCCGCGCCGTTCTGCGCGGACAAATGAGGGAATTCCTAAAATAACGATGATTTCACCGGTGCAGAGGTCGAAAAGACTACGGATTTAACCGAATCCTCAAAATTCTTGACCCCTGAAAAGGTGCACCTCTTAATATGATCGAACCCATATGCTCCAGCGTTTTTTGAAATTCGAAGTCTTTTTTTTACAGTCTCTGAAAATTTCAAAATTTTCAAAAAACTTTAGGAGCTCAAAAGCGCCATTTGATTCACTTTTTCGGAAAAGTTGTATTTTTTTTCTGGAAAGGACTTGTTTTGTAAAGCATTTTGGAACCGACAAGTTTTAAATTTGAATCATTTAATAGGGAAGCTGCGAATTTTTGAAAATGGGTCCATAACGAACTTTGAACTTCGATACATCGAAATCTAAAAACTATATCGACGAAACCGGGTTTGCGCCAAAAGTCACAGAATTTCATCCTATTTCCAATCATCTATTCAGAAATGGGGATCCTTATTTAAAGTATTGGATTTAGGGGGGTGATGCCCCTCTAAGGGCCTCCAGAGAGGGCCCAAAAATTGGAGACCCGTTTAAAAGGTGTCCCTCTCTATATAATTGAGCACGTGTTTTAGTGATTTTCGGAAATCGCAACCGTTTCCGAGATACTTTGGAACTTATTTTAATTAACACTCTGTATAGCTCGCAGCCCTGAGGCCAAAAATTTATCAACACACTTTTTATACAGACAATTACGCTCGAAAACCATTTTATCGATGATTTGTGCCCAAAAAACCCCGAGGAGCAAAATAAAAATTATTTCCATCTTCTTTCACGACCGTTCGTATCGTCCGCAGTCGTCCATAACACTCCATGAAATAATTCTGTTAACCGTGAGCCGCTGAAATATATACTGCTATTGGGCGGACAGGCCTCTGGCTTTCTATCGACTAAAATGTCGGCCAATCTCCCCTCTCCTTCTTCTTCCGGGAACTAAAGCCAACACTAAAAAAAGCAATTGTCATAATAACAGATTTTAGTCATCATCCCAGAAGCACGCAACGATATATGAACGACGAAATATCTTGTAGTTTGACCAGAAAAGTCTAGTTTTAATACCAAAATATGGTCATAGAACTAGAATTTCCTAAAAAATCTCAAAAACTATGATACAAACAATAGAATGGAGCTGTTGCAAACTTTTGCTACAGGCTTATTAAAAGTTGATAATGGAGTAAAACCCTGTAAAAATAACGATTCGCGCACTAAAAAATCACGAAATCCACTCCTAAATTCACAAAATGCTTTTAAACGCGAGACCGTAATGGCGGCCGGGGCCGCGGTTTGCATTGAGTTTCCCTACCTTCAATGAAGAAAGAAGCAAACAATTGCCATTAGATTTGGGCGGCCTCAGCCGCCATTACGGTCTCGCGTTTAAAAGCATTTTGTGAGTTTAGGAGTGGGTTTCGTGATTTTTTAGTGCGCTAATGGTTATTTTTACAGGGTTTTACCCTTATAATCGCAACTATTAATAAGCCTGTAGCAAAAGTCTGCAACAGCTCCATTCTGGTATATAATCGTAGTATCCTTTACATAGGGATGTACTATCTCTTCACATGTCCCTTACATGTACTATTCCTTCACATACTATCATAATCTTTTGGTGATCCTTTTTTTTTCAGTGTATGACAACGGTCCTTTCAAAAGGAAATCGTGTTTTCTGACTATCCCCAACACTGGATATGGGAAGTAGGGAAAATCAAAAATTCAGAAACGAAGAATATATGTAGTTTGAGAACAAAGAATTCTTAAACATCGCGTCTTTTGTACTTTGTAATGTACTTTTTCTAATTGCAGAAGTTTTGAGAGAGGACCATTTTTGGTGGATCGTGTCAGCTGATGCGAATAGAGGTTTTTTTATATTTTGTTTTCTTCCCTGCAACCTCAAACTAAACTTTCACAGCTTTTCTTAAAAAAAAAAAAAAAAAAAAAAAAAAAAAAAAAATATTCAACAGAAACCTTAAACTCAACCTTACACTACCTAAAGTTCTCATCGATTCCGAAAGTTTTCAGCACTTGTCGCTCTCTTTTGTTGCATCTCTCCCCACCATCTTTTTCCCTTCCCACAAAATTATCATTAGGTGTGTCGTCAAAATCAAAAAGTTCAACTTTCATTGAGCCTTTGAGTGAATTTCAATCCTCCGAGTTGAAGGATCTTATCGATTTTAACGAGGGAAAGTCAATTCACACTTCATTTCATGCAAGCCACAAAACAAACTCTCAAACTTTGCTCATTATGCTGCGGAACGAGGACGGAGGAGTTTACTCGCAGACTGAAAGCTGCGGAGAACTTTTTTTTTCCAAAGTCATACGGATTTAATGCTTCAGTGTCATTTCTTTGGAATCGAGCCATTATCCTCTTAAGGAATTGATTTTGCGAGAGCGGATAACAGTCTATATACTCGAGTGGCTTGAAGCTTTTATTTTGTTTTGAATAAATTCTGGAAATAACAGGTAAATTATGGTTTGGTCGTGCGGGTATTAAAGATTATACCAAGACTTGAGTTATGTAAATCGTCACACAATAAAAGAGTTGTCAGCTATAAGCGGTTCGAAAAAAGTGTAACAATGACAGGAAAAAATTAATTCAGCTGATCTCAAAACTACACCTGAGTTATACATATACGGAGTGTTGAATGGCATCATATCGCTGCTTAAACCTTAATCATAGATAAACCCCGTGATACAAAAGAATTCATAAAATCTATGGGTCTTAAGTTCATATGAATTAATCAGGATGGCGAGACAGGTCAAGAACTTGGGCCTAAAGTTTGGTTGATCCTGACATGCCGCACTATGGTCTGAGATCGAAAAAAATTGGCCAAAAATCAGTGCAAAAAAGCCATCAATAATAATAGTTTTTTTTTTTTTTTTTTTTTTTTTTTTTTTTTTTTTTTTTTTTTTATCTCATAAGCTTAATTTAAAACTTTCTAGTAACATTTCTAAAATTAAATTACTCGCTCAAAGTGTTCTCTGTGCTTAAATGTAGTCTTGAAAGTTTACATGTGATTAATTGATGGAAAATTTACTGTCTGATTTTCGGCCACTTTTCGACGATCTTAGACCACTGGCGCAACCAGGATCTCTTCCATCTTTCTCATTTCCCATTTGAATGTATAAGTAGGAAAAGGACAGAAAGAGGGGGTTTTATCCCGTTGTCCATCCTTGTCTAGCATACGTTTATTAAAAAAGCAGAAAAGAGAGAGATGAAGAAACTCTCGGTGTGCTATTGTCTTAGACCATAGTGCGCCGGTCAGCAAAAAACGTCGGGTGGTGAGTCTTTACGATTGGGTTGTAAATGGCCCTAATTACTCACTAACAGTGGCGGCTCGTGGATTTTGGCAACAATATTTTCCCTCCATTTGATTCAATGCAAAAAAATCGATTCGATAGTGAATCAGCGCTTCACCTGCAATCGATTTTTTTACACGTATTCAAATGGAGGGAAAACATTGTTGCCTAATTGCACGAGCCGCCACTGCTCACTAATCTCTATGCGAGCGGGACCAAGAGAATACGTAAAAAAAATTGTCCCTTTAAAGGTTTTGTGATTAAAGATTAAAGATTTTGAACTTATAAATATGTATGCGAAGCGTTGAAATAAAGGGAATGGGAGAGGAACCAGGAAAGACAGGGCTATATTGGATGAAGGTTGGTCAAAAGACAGAGATCAAGAAGTAATGAAAATCACAAAAAGAAAACGAGAAATCGAGGCATTCGATGAGGAGCAATTTTAATCAACTACATTTATATACTTGTACGTGTTCTATCTTCTCCGAAAATGACTAACGGTCAAATAAACACGAAATGAAAGATAGAATCAATTTATGTGATTAACTTTGTGGTCTAGAAACGAACGAAACCAAACTACGGACGACGTTCGTTCTGACCCTCCGCGATTTTAGCGCAAGGCAATGACATTTACGACATTTATTTGCTTTCTGATCCACCCTGCGCGCTCTTCATCAGAAACGGCGAGTCAAGCGAAGTTTAGCCGGGGTAAAAAACGAAGCGAACCCCATCTACTGAGATTGATCAAGATTTGAGCGGTTGTATAAGTATACTGATATGCTATACTTCGCTCACATCAACTTTGGAGTTATACTCTATGACCTATATCCAACCGTCTGAAACCAAAATGTCACTTCAAAAGCAGTGTGTGCATCCAAATTTTGTAAAGAAGTTGCTTCTAACATTCCTCAAAGGGGCTTTTTTAGTTTTTTGACATCTTTTAAATTGAAGGCGAATTATGGAGGATAGAAGGTTTCTGTTAACCCTTTAAGGATCAGGTTGGTTAACGAGAATACCACTCCTTCGTTTCTAGAAGGAAGGTAGTTAACTGTTCGTACTCGGTGGAGTTGGAATTGCCTATACGACGAATTTAAGGCGTCCGATGAAAACTTCTCCATTGTAGTGCTTTCTTCTATATATTTACGTTTATCCGAAATGAAGACTGACACCAAGGTTATACAGGGTGTTTCTAAAACTTATGTCATCCCATCAACCACGCATTTTTGAGGTCAAAATAAGACTTTTTTTTCCCGATAAAAATGTGTCCGAAAATGCCCCCCTTTTGAGCTACTGCCCCCCAAAGTTTTAAAAAATTGTTGGTTTTTTTGGAATATCGACCATAATTATGAACCAAATGCCATGAAAATTGGTGTCCCGAGGTAATTTTACGTGTAGAATCCATTAATGACCTCGAGAAATTCATAAATGAGGTCTGACTGTACTTTTCAGGCAACCTTATACCTTCAACGACACAAATTTTATGTTACGGATTGGAAATTTGAAAATTGGCAAATGAAATCAGATGGGAAAAACTCTTAAAAAGATATTTTGTCCTCTTTGTTTTGGTCGATACGACGCGTATGCAGCGAGATAATCGCTGCACAAGGTGGTAAAGTCAGCGCTTTTACTATAGCGGGCGGCCCGAAGTAGCAGCGGAGTGGCGGGTTGCATACCTTACAGCCGCTCTTCATGGTTGAAGCGCTGACTTTTCCACCTTGTGCAGCGATTATCTCGCTTAATACGCGTCGTATCGACCAAAACAGAGAGGACCAAATATCTTTTTAAGAGTTTTTCCCATCTGATTTCATTTGCCAATTTTCAAATCTCTAATCCGTAACATAAAATTTGTGTCGTTGAAGGTATAAGATTGCCTGAAAAGTACAGTCAGACCTCATTTATGAATTTCTCGAGGTCATTAATGGATTTTACACGTAAAATTACCTCGGGACACCAATTTTCATGGCATTTGGTTCATAATTATGATCGATATTCCAAAAAAACCAACAATTTTTTAAAACTTTGGGGGGCTGTAGCTCAAAAGGGGGGCATTTTCGGACACATTTTTATAGGTAAAAAAGACTTATTTTGACCTCAAAAATACGTGGTAGAAAGGATGACATAAGTTTTAGAAACACCCTGTAGATTGAAGAGGTATGCTCATCTGACTTCGCGCCACTAATTCAGTGGCGCGCAGTTCAAAAGCACTGCAGACAAGATGGCGGACAAAAGCAGAAAACGTACAAGCTTTGCGGAAAACATTGGGTTGTTTTCTGCTTTCCTGCGGAGGGCAGCCCAATGTTTTCTGCAATGAGTATACGTTTTCTGCTTTTGTCGGCCATCTTGCCTGCAGTGATTTTGAACTGCGCGCCACTGAATTTGTGGCGCGAAGTCAGATGAGCATACCTCTTTAAACTATGACCTTGGACTGAAACAATGTGAAATACACTAGAGAAGATAAACGAGTAGACTCAGGCTTGGCCCATAAGGGGTTGAAATCAATGAGAATGGGTAAAATGGGTAAACATAGAATAAAATTGGAATATTTCAAATATAGCAGTTAGAATTTCGATGAAGATTTGCTAAACATCCTGCTACCTGCCTATTGTAAAATTAGCCCTTTAAGGGGAGGTCTGGGGGTTTTCTCCATAATATATTATGGGAGTCTGGGGGTTTCCTCCGGAATATATAAGGGGGGGAGGTCCCTCCAGATTAAGTTTGATGTGGAAAAGTGTTCGTGGGGTATTCCCTATAGCTTATTTACATACACTTGATCATGGGCGGATCCAGCAATCTGGCACTGCGCATTATTCCCATTTGAATGTATGATAAACAATCGATTCTTGAAGGGGCCCTGGCCCCGTGACTAATCGATTATTTGCCATACAATCAAATGGACCGAATACACTGTTGCCAGATTTCTCGATCTGCCTATGCACTCGATCATCGTCGTTTTGTCTTGTTTTTTACGCAAGAATCAACTATTGAATCGCACGTTGCAAAATTTAGTAAGAGCCCGCTTGATTCTCTAGGGAGGTCGGAGGGTGACTCTGAATATACGATTTTAGCGATGAGAGTGAGATAGGGATCACGAGCGAGAGAGAGAGAGAGAGAGAGAGAGAGAGAGAGAGAGAGAGAGAGAGAGAGAGAGAGAGAGAGAGAGAGAGAGAGAGAGAGAGAGAGAGAGAGAGAGAGTTGTTTTGGAACGCTCAATGAGCGAATTTTTCACCGGATGATGTCATCTCACTATAGTCTGTCCGCTCTAACTTGAGACCTGAGCGGGCAATAAATTAATTTCGAAAAATGGAGAATGGCAACATCGCTCGGGTGTGCTGAGCGATTGCTCAGCAAGCGCGCCGTAGCCCTATTGTCATGCAGTATATTATTCGCTGCCGCGTACAGGTAGCCACTGTCCCTTTTTTCTTCCAGTCATCAGTGAGCTTCAGCAAAATGCAATTTTTTTTTACTTTGCAAATTATCAGTGTTTTGGCATCAGTTCTGAACCCAGCTTGAATTTCTGATGGAAATGATACCCAGTTTACTTTACTTTCATCTCATCTTATTTTTTTTTGCCTACTCAACAAGTAGACATACATACCAAAACACATTGGTGTGTCAGAGCTGCCGTATTGCGTATAATTCATGGCATTTTTCAATTCACCGATGATTCCACCGATTGAGAAAATATTACCCAGTTCTGTTCAGTGTATGGCTGTGCTGGACAAAAATGCTCTAATCTGTATTATTTTCTCAATGTGTGCAATCACCGCTCGATTATTAAAATGTCCGCAAGTTTCTTGAAGTCATCGCCGGTCGTGAAAATATTAAAGATTCGAGTATTGTAGTGCATTACAATTTACAATAGTATACTGAATAGAACTAAAATGTGTAATCTTTTCTCAACCGGTGGAATCATCAGTGAATTAAAAAATGCCATTGATTATATTAATTATACGCAAAACAGAAGCTCTGCGGTGTATATCGCATAGTTTATTCATTGAGACAAAGTTTTTAAATGAAGGAGAGAAAACAACTTGTATGCATTTTGTGAAGTCAGCTGATAGTCTCTCAGGGCTACGCACATTCTTTCCATAACGGCGTGACGAAGAAGTAAGAAAAGAAACTCCGTTTTCTTTCAATTTTTTTTTAATTTCTCCTCCGTAGCGCTCATTATTTTCCGTTTTACCGTTTTATTTTACTTTTATTTTAAAAACAATTTGTTGGGCGACCCCCACCGGCAGAAAAAAGATTCCAGATTAGAGTATTTTCGTGCTTTAGTAGTCATAAACTGAACTGAACTGTGCAATCTTTTCTCAGTCGGTGGAATCATCGGTGAATTGAAAATACCGTTAAATGTACGCAAAATCATCGGTCGGGTCTCCACCGCGGTGTCGGCTCGTGAAATGCGATTTTTTGCTGTCTTCTCCATTTAAAACTACAGAAAAGTATCGATGTTCAGGGGGTTATTTTATAATTTGATACAACTCTCCGTGGTTTTTCTCTCTTTTTTATTCATTTTTTTTCATGCCATAAATGTGATTTGTTTTATTTCATCACTTTAACTGTCATATTAAGTTTAATCGGTTCGTACCAGCTCTCCTCGTGAACCTGAACCGTACCGAACCGACAATTTTGCCGGTTGAAAAAAGCACTGTTTCACACGAAAGTTAACCTAACAAATAGAATAAACAGCCACCCCGAAATTTATTCGATGCACGACAGCTAAGATTTGAACTTTTTTCCTTGTCTTCCCCTTCCTTAATAAATTAGAAAATTCATTCTTACAATTTGTCTGATTTACCCTTTCATAGTATAAAAACCTAATAATTTATAACAGAAAAAAAGTAATTAATGACTTTGATTTCATCAATTTTTTAAGAGACTGATAATCGCTCTTGATCATTGTATGAAACAATAAAAATAGATCAATGAAAAGTAGCTATGCAGGAAGCAATCCAAGGGTGGTGGATGGGATGAGGCGCATTTTGGGTCGTCGTAGTCCGAGAGTGGGACAATAGCCCTGTCAACTCGGTGGACTGACGAAGGTGAGCACTCCTACAACGTTGCCACAGCGTGCAAATCTACCTGAATCGCCAGGACTCAAGTTAGAGCGGACAGACTATAGAACCACACGCGCTCGGCTAGGCGGCATATTTATTATAGACGCATGTCAGTTAGGATGTGAACAGTACTTAACTAAAACGGAAGTGACAGAAAGTGTTGCATTTAGCACACTATGCCGACTATGCGACAAGAAGAACTCGACATGTTCCATCTCATTTTTCGGGGAAGTGTGGAGAAAGTATGGGGGAAGGACGGGGGGGGGGGGTTGATTAGGCTGACGCACATTGGATCGAGACATGGATTTTTCTTGACATGAAAGTTTTTTTTTTTTTTTTTTTTTGACATTTGGTTCACAATGGTGGTCGCTGTTCCAAAAAAACTGATAAATTTTTTAAAACTTTGGGGAGCTGTATCCTGTAGCTCAGAAGGGGGCATTTTCGGACCCATATTAATCAGGAAAACAGTCTTATTTTAACCTCAAAAATGCGTGGTAGAACTTTGTACATGGAGTTCAGTTACACCCTGTATAGTGCATTTATTGTTATCTTGATTTTCATTTGTAAAATTATGTCCGGAAAATTCCTCGTTTTGCTCCGCTAAGGGTCGTTTTGACGCATCAAATTCCTCTAGTCACGCGAACTTTCCTTGATCTGCGATCCTCCCCCCCCCCACCCCCGGCCAGTTTTGAAGCTGCCACAACTGCAAAGGCGATGTGCTCTAACCAGTGTTAAACATTTATGGCAGAAATTATCCGAATTTTACATTGCGAGTTAAACTGGAAATTCGGATAATTTCTGCCATAGGCGGCAACACTGGTATACTAACGGCTTGTTAGTAGCTTTTCACCCTTGTTGTTCAACGGTTCACTTTTATAGACACTAAACGAGACGTATGATAAAGTAGATAGGCTTTCCAACTTTTCAAGCACATGTAAGTGTGAGAGGTGAGTAATTCCATCGAAAGTTTGACGTTCGCAATTTTCTCACAGCGTCGTTCCTGGTGAGCGACGAGCGTGGTTTGTATAGTCCAGCAAAAGTTTCAGCCGAGCCAAAAATTGAATACAGGCCGACTGCGTCGAAATTGGGTGTATTGCTCGAAATCACCTTGCAGTAATATATAGGATGTTTTAGTAGAGCGATACATCGTATCGATTACCGTTCCGAACAAACCAGGACCTCTGGTTCCAAACAAACTCATCTGATTCAATGGATTTTCCTCGCATAAGCGCATTTTTGAACCGAAATGTAGGCAAATAAATCTAACAATTACGGTGACCTTTTTGCGGTTGTGAATTCTATGTCCTGAAAAATGATTGATTATGTATGCCCGGATTCACGACTGAAACTACCAAAATCAACAAGATATTACAGATTAAACGATGCATTTGGAGGTTGGAATCACCCGAATGTCATTGTTGTCGTTGTGGAATGGGCGAGAATGGGTCTGTTGCAAACTTTTGCTACAACAATTAAGAGGGTATAATCTCATGTAAAATCAGCTGAAAAGTCCATCGGTGGCATCAGAAAGTCATAAAATGCAATAATAAACTCACAAGAGGCGTTTAATGACATCCAAGATGGCGGTAAAATATCGAGCAATCTGTATGCATGCACCTTTAACATTCAAGGATTGCCAACGTTGACAACCTCACAGCTTCAGAGGTTATGTGTTTATTTACGTTGTGATTGGGTGTGATCGATATTGTGAGGTTGGCTATTCTTGTATGTTCATGGTGCATGCATACAGGTTGCTCGATATTTTACCGCCATCTTGGATTTCATTAAACGTCTCTCGTGAGTTTCATACTGCATTTTATGACTTTCTGATGCCACCAATGGACTTTTCACGAGATTTTGCATCAGATTGCACACTCTATAGCGTTGAAGCAAAAGTTTGCAACAGACCCATTAGGTTGATTTCAACCTCTAAACGCATCGTTTAATCTGAAATATCTAGTTGATTTCGGCAGTTTTACAGAAACTTACATAATTTGTGCTCTTTCCAATTTCTTACCCGAGTAAAAAAGCTCTGTGGTCCAGAGGTCCTTGGACGGCAGCCAATACGATATATCGTTCTACTAAATCAGTCTATACGGACTTTCAACTGATACGTATACTATCTATATCTATCTAGATGTGTTATGGCTGTTCAGCTTATTGTTTTCATCATCAATTACATATCTACTAGCCAACTTAAATCTTAATACATCTATCTACGAGGGGCGTTCAATAAGTAAGTATCCCCCCCTCTAAAATCCACGAAAATTGACCAAATTTAAAGAACTTTAGATGAAAATCTTCCTTAGGATATACTGAATCCAGCTATTCAAGAATCAACGCAATCGGATAAAATGCGGCCGCACACGGGCCGCGGATGCGCGTTGCGGCGTGAGCCGCTCCCGCCGGCTCGGCCGAATTTTTAGTAGCGCGCGGCTAGAGAGGCTTCTCTTCAAACATTCATACATTTAATCAACAACCGGGGAGGGAAAAAAATCATCGGTTAAAAACATGAGTTGGGCTTACCTTATTTCTCCACATATTAACCTTTTCGGTCCAATGTTTCCATATCTCAAGGCGGAACTTGGTAGTGTGCAATTTGAATCTGTGGAGGAGGTCAGCAGCACTTTGCACTCTTTGCGCTTGCAGCACTTTTTTCAAGAATCAGCCCAAGGATTTCTACGAGCGAGGCATCAAAAAGTTGGAGTCTCTATATCAGACCTGTTTGGACCGAAAAGGTGGATATGTGGAGAAATAAGGTAAGCCCAACTCATGTTTTTGACCGATGATTTTTTTCCCTCCCCGGTTGTTGATTAAATGTATGAACGTTTGAAGAGAAGCCTATCTATAGCCGCGCGATACTAAAAATTCGGCCGAGCCGGCGGGAGCGGCTCACGCCGCAACGCGCATCCGCGGCCCGTGTGCGGCCGCATTTTATCCGATTGCGTTGATTCTTGAATAGCTGGATTCAGTATATCCTAAGGAAGATTTTCATCTAAAGTTCTTTAAATTTGGTCCATTTTCGTGGATTTTAGAGGGGGGGATACTTACTTATTGAACGCCCCTCGTAGATGTATAGCTCGTTAGTTTGAACCAATCAGAAATCGGCTACGGTTTTGCTGCACAAAATCTCCGTCTTCCTCCAAAAAAAAATTCGCCGTCTTTGATCCGCCCAGTCAAACATGGCAACATAGTTGAAGTGTTGGGCGGTTTTAATAGTCCATCGCGAAACTGGGCGCGGTAGTGATTGGGAATTGAAGGAAGGGAGGGGGTGAGGGGAGAAGATGGGTGTTAGCGGGTAGCAGCGATGGCCTGGAACCTGGCCGCGGGGGTCCTGATAGAAGTAATAGGGAATTATTCCTGGGGCGTAATCTTCTTTTCCCCCAGACGAGATTTTCTCGCATCAATTTGTAGAAATTGGATTTTTTCCCCTCTATTTTTTTTTTCTCCTCCAGAAAATACATCGGTGCACCAGCATCTCACACCTACCACTTGGGCGCTTTTGTCACACAGCTTATACGAATAGGACACCAACAGGGTGCTCAATTAGGACCCCCCCCCCCCCAATTTCCCTCTTTGTTAACGAAACGGGCGGAGATGCGAAGAAATGTAAGGGGGGCGCACGAAGTGAAAGATTATATAATGATATGAAATGTATACTTATATGTATCATTTGCGGGGGGGGGGCGGGGGTGGAGAAGGGGAAATCAATAACTTAAATAAGTATAAATAAATAAAATAATATCTGAAGAGTTGTTTCCGCGATCTTTCGAACAGATCCATGTCTCACAGGTCGCGGGTCGCTGCTTGATCCAAAACGGAGTCGGATCGAAGTTTTGGCTGAAAATTAGATAATTTTTAAAGTTTCTAAGTATTTAAAATTTTACTTTTTTTGTTTTTTGTTTGTTTTTTTTTAGCCGTACGAAACCGACCAAGTTTTTGATGATCGGGTGAAAAGATTTGAGTTTATACGTCGAGTTTGAAGAACGCAAAGCGAGCATCTAACCATATAAAATCGCGTGAAAAATATTTATATATTATTTCATTTTCTATGATTAAAGAAATCTCCCGGAATTGGTGTTCCTCTTTGATTATTGAAATTTCCCAGCATTTGTGTTAAACAGCACGAAAATTTTTAAGGATGTACCGGGTAGATATTACAAACTTGGTCTCGTTTTGTTCCCTATCCTTTCCTGCACATTTGGACACGAGAATTTTCGTAATTTTGGTCAAAGGTCGCTTTTACAGGGCTTTAAAGCTCAAGTTCCAATATGGTGTAAAGACCAGCGAAAATCACGGAAATCACACTAAGAAAGTCTAAAAAATTCAGTAATAAACTGAGAAAACTGCTTTGGCGGCAAGATCGGAATGGCGGTTCTTCACCACAGGTATCATGGGAGATTCACTGTCTATAATTTGTCACTTTCCCTGAGGGAACATAGATATGTCTCAAATCAGATAAGAATTTCCAATGATTCCCCGGCATTGATCTCTCCGGCAACCTAGGTTTTGTACACTTTTCGTGAAAACTGGCAACCCAGAAAACTCAGAAAAAAACTTTTGGTAGCGCTGACCAAAACCTTTGGTTGAAAAATGATTCAGCAAGAGAAGGAAGTAGATCTAATCAAAGGTTTGGTACGCCTATACCTATAGACATTTTGCTGGGTGAACTGAAAATTTTGGTTGATGAAGAGTCTTTTGCTGATGGGTCATTTTTCTACAACAGGTTTTGTCAGTGCTACCAAAGTGTCTTCTCCTGTTTTTTCCGTGTATATGTCAATTTTTTTATCTTGTAAATCCATCAAAAATGAAAAATTGTAGTACCAAAATCTGTGTCCATAGAGAGCCACTTCAAAGCACTCGCACCTTAATTCATATTTAACCAATTCAAATGGATCTGATTCAACATCTAATTTAAAATTTAAAAAAAAAATTGAGCCCCCGACCCCACGTGACATGCGTATAATGTCCATGAGAGATCTCTATATTTTCCAGCATCGCTGACACATTATACTTATCTACACAATAGCAAATTTCTATGGGGAAGAGGTGGCGAATGTTGTTTTTCAATGTAATCAAATGGGAAACTTGAGCTTAAACTCCCGACAACTAGAGTGCGCCTCCGTCGCATTCAATGTACAGTGACTGGATAAACCACAGTGCGGCCATTTGCCCTCCACCCCTCAATAGTGCACCCACTTTAGCATGGGCAGCATGGGGAGTAGGATTGTTCCTGGGTTTCGGAATGAAATTTTCTCTACCCCCCGTCTGAAAATAGTCATTAATGCTATGTATAAACCATTTTTAGGGCGGGGGGTTGCGATATTTTTTACTAGTGACTCAGGAAAGCACTTCCTCCCTATGGCGCCCTTGTTAAGTTGGGTGCGCATCCGCGGGGGGTCAGTTACGGGGAATCGTTGATTTCTCTTGATTTTGCGAACCAATATGTTTCAAATTTGACAGAAGAACTTCTGTCGTGTCTAACTTGCCTACGAGAACCCTATAAAACTGTTAAAATACTTCTAAATGCTCAAATTCGCGATGTAAGGAATCCGACCAATCAGAAAGACGACCAAAATGACCGCACTGTGGTTTATCCAGTCACTGTAATTCAATGCAAATCAAACGGAAGATGTTAGTTCAACCTACCGACCACCAGGGGGGGGGGGCATTTGAGGGCTAAAATTGAGTTTCGCTAGTATGTAGATATAAGTATACTGTTTCGCTACCCTGTGTCGTGGTACCCTCAGAATGGGGCTCTTGCAAACTTTTGCTGTAAGCAAATAAATAGTCAAATATTATGTAAAGACCAGGAAAAATCACGAAAATCACACCAAGAAAGTCTAAAATTAAGTAATAAACTCACATAACTGCTATAACGGCAAGATGGTAATGGCGGTTCGACGCAGGTATCATGGGAGATTCCTCTCTACTATGTCACTTTCTCTACGGAAACACAGAGATACGTCTCAATTATTTAGATAGGAATCTCCCATGATACCTGCGTCTCTGCGCCATTAAGCTCGATTCTGAGAGTGAATTTCGTGATTTTTTGGTGTACTCATCGTCATTTTTACACGTTTTTATGCAAGAATCAACTCTTCAATTCCCTATAGTAAAAGTTTCCAAGAGCCCCATAACGTTCCAGAAGTTCCCACCGTGATTGAAGCTCGTTGGTTATACAGTCCTTTATTTTCCAAAGAATTTCGAGCATTGAATGCTTATTGCTCACGCAGCGTATCATCAACGCAACGGTCCTTTCAGTTGACATTTTATTTCGTATGGGTTGACATTAAAGAGGGAGCCCGAAAAGAGATTGATGTCACAATAAGGTCCACAAAGCGACGACGCGACGCGGGCGAAACATCCTGGAATCCGAAAAGCTCGTCGGATTTAAAAGTAAATATCTTGGGCCCCAAGATTGTCCCGCTGACAATCATTTATTTGCGCGCGCTTTGCATCGTATACCAACATATCTGCTGATAATAAAAAAGGAGTTAAGAAAAGGGAGAGGGGAGGGGGTTGAGGAAACAAGGGTGGGGGGAGAAGGGGGTGAAGAACGTCACAGTCACATTCGCGAAGCGTGGAACATAAATATGCACTCTTCGTGGAGCGTACTCGTAAAAAAAGAGAAAAAAGGGGAGAGAAACTTCGCTACTGCTTATCTTGTTATCTACTTTAAATGTTCGTTTTAACTTCATCTTACAATTCTTATTACTTCTCGCCCTTGTCTCTTGTCGCTCTCAGAGTTCGCAGAGACACATCGACAAAGCCTTTCCTTACTTTTTCTTTTGTTCCACTGTACACTCTTCGTGTTCCGCGAAAGTGCTCGAAGAAAAAGTAAAACACAAATCGTTTGACGCATTTGCTACTTTTTAAAGGTGACATTGTTTTCGTCACGATGAGCAATCCTTTTCTCCTCAACCCTCCCTCTTTTACAGCACGGACTGTGAATAGTGTGAATAGTTCAGGAGGCGAGGATCTTTATTTTCGTCCCTAAGATAGATACACATGAACCGCTATATAATTGCAGAAATCAAAGAGTAGATCCACAAACCTGAATTTCAAAGCATAAAGAGTAACGAAATGAAGATGGGAATTTCCCATTAGTACAGAGTCCCGGTATGTAGAGACAAGAGGGTAAGCAACCTCTGATTGGCCATGAGTTTTAGGCTCTGCGCCTCTACGGCCACAATTCACGGATGTTCGGGTCCGAAATTTTAATGTCCAAACTGTAATGTCCAAAATGCAACGTCCAAAGGCGGAAGGTCCAAAACATAATATCCAAATTATAGAGGTCCAAATACACATAAGTAATGAAATGCCCAAATGCGTTACGCCCAATTTCAAATGGTCAAAATATTTACCATGAGTGAGACTAGGGGAACTTTTTGGTTTTCTTCTGCTGGCGGAATTCTCAGTTTAAGCCTATAACTGATGGCGCGGAGGTAAGTGTCGATTGTTTCAGTTTGCTTGAAGTCTGCACATTGTATATTCACTATCTGCTGCAAGTTCATTTGATTCATCATTTCGATTGGATATCGAATCTTCGTATGTCCACCGTTGATTTGTGTGATAGCAACGATGTTTGCTTGTTCATATTTGCGTAAAAATTCAAGAAATATTCAGAAATGGGCCTAGTACTTTCATGGTCTTTCGTGGTTTTAAACGTTGATATTTAAATTTTTTTGTTGACGGACAACTTAGTTTTTGGGCGTTAATAGGTTGGACATTTAGGTAATTGGACATCAAAAATGTTTGGACGTAAAAGTTTTGGACATGTCATCGGGGATCCATAGAGTCCCTACATGTAGAGAGTTAAGACAAGTCAAACCATGGGAGCCGCCATTGGATGCGATTTTGCACATTTGTTTACATTCTGAGGGCCGTTGTTGTGTTTTCGTCCACTGCAAAGATTACAGTGTCGCTGAGTTTCTAACGATGTAATCTTTTACTGCTTTCTTCGATCGACATCTATTTATGCTTTGAAAGATTATTTTGGGATTTATACATTCTTGAGGCGTATCATGATTAAAATTAACAGGTTCATCGAAAATTAACTCTTTATCCTCAAAATACCGTTGGTGCACAACTGCGATTGTAAACAAAAGTGCAAAATCGCATCCAATAGCGGCGTCCGTAGAGCCTAAAATTCATCGACCAATCAGAAGTTGACTACCCTCTTGTCTTAACTCTCTACATATAGGGACTCTAGGGATCCACGGGCACCGCTAACGAGGTATACCAATAGAGAAAATTATGGGACGTGAATTTTATAATGATTTTGAAACACCATAATAAGGAGGCAGCCATGATTGAATTATGGACATTTTACACAGGCTCGGTTTGTACTGCTTTTAATTTAGTTTGAAACACTGTTGACTGTTAATATTTCTTCGTGGTTCAACCTGTAGCGGTTACGTCAATTTATCCAATTTGAAGGGGTGAAGCGATCAGACAAAACTACTATTTAGTTTGAGATGAAATGTGGAAGGAGGGGAAAGGGGGTTCAGAAGTTGTGCTTTTCGATTAAACTTTCCCGGCTGCGCAGAGGGAGGAGGAGGGGGGGGGGCGAAGGACAGCGCGTGCGACTAGAATGAGTTCGAAGGGAGGGACGAGAAGAGAATCAGGGGGAAAGGGGGTGGGAGAGTCACGGTATTCGCGCAAGAGAATTAAAACTTGGGGCTCAATTGCGACTTCCCAATAAAATGTTATCACTTCGTCGTATTAGTGTTATTGAATCCACACAGAGAGAGAGGACACCAGATACCGGCGATATAATTCTATCGATTTATCTTCGTAATAAGGGAGATAGCCCAGGTGCTCCCTCGTGACGCAGCTGGAAAGGGGTATGTGAGGTCAGGGTCGGGGAGGGAGGGTGCGTCTGTTTCGTGACGGACATGAAGCCTCAGCAAACTTCCTTTTGTTGGCCTCCGTGGTCTGGTGGTCAGAGCAACAACTGCAGTCACTAACCCACAGGTCCCGGGTTCTTATTTGACGGTTTCAAATCTAGTCATCTCAAACCTAGGAGGTTATATCGCCGCGGTATCTATTTGGTGTCCTTTCTCTGTGTGGATTCAATAACACTAATACGACGAAGTGATCAAATTTTATTGGGAAGTCGAGGATTTCCTCGTCGACGAACTCTTCCCTCTTTCTTTCATCTTTCCTACAATTGAAAAGTATACTATTTGAGACCATTTGAAAAGTACCAAACCCTTACCTCTTGGTTCACATATCGTTGAGCTCAGTGGCGGATCCACGGAGGGGGGGGCACGGGGGCACGTGCCCCCCAGAAGCCTCAAATTTTGTTTTTTTCAATATAAAATAGCCTGAAATTGCTTCCACCGACGCTTCAAATTTCAAAATTTCCCAGGCGTGCCCCCCCCCCAGAAAAATTTTCTGGATCCGCCACTGGTTGTGCTTCTAGTATTTTTATTATTTATTTACATTTTTTCCCCCCCAGCGTTGCGCATTTAAACGGAATCCGTATTCTTGTCCTGTTCAATACACCCCCTCTGCCTTCTGCCCTTCGCCAACCCCTTGAATTCCATTGGCAGACTTCTATGGCTTGGTCGCGATACTTGATATTGTGGCAAACATAGCCGTAGCCAGGGATTTCTCTCTCTCTCTCTCTCTCTCTCTCTCTCTCTCTCTCTCTCTCTCTCTCTCTCTCTCTCCTGGCCCATTTGAGTGCTTGAGTCAGAAAAAGACAGATGCAGGGGCTAAAGTCAAGTCACATGACAGCCCCTCACTCCATCCTTTTCTAACTCGAGCGTCCAAAGGGGCAAAGAGAGAGAGAGAGAGAGAGAGAGAGAGAGAGAGAGAGAGAGAGAGAGAGAGAGAGAGAGAGAGAGAGAGAGAGAGAGAGAGAGAGAGAGAGAGAGAGAGAGAGAGAGAGAGAGAGAGAGAGAGAGAGAGAGAGAGAGAGAGAGAGAGAGAGAGAGAGAGAGAGAGATATTCCTGGCAACGACGAAGATCCGTAAGGTGGACGGTGAAGGTGTGAGACTGTGAGGTGTAATTGTAAAGCAGGTGGCCGATGCGGCGCCGTGGAGTCCAAGGCGCGCGCAAATCGTCTGATAATTGAATTAAATCATGACAGTTCAGGGTTCAGGTTCAGGTGGGAAACGAGTATGGGGATGGGGGTTGATTTTGTCCTCGATGTCTCTTTCCCGACACTCCACTTATTACGTGACGCGAAAGCTGAATCGCAGTCCCTTCGACCGCGCCCCCTTCGCTGTTGCCAGACGGGCGCCAAGGGACGTGGGTCATAGGAAGCGGAGGAGGAGGCGGGGGGGGTCTTGGCTCTTCAGAAATTTCATTGGTGCATTGGTTGGTGGACGGAGAGGTCGATGAACTAAAGTGGGAGAAGTGAGTACCCTTATGTATACTGTATACATATGTCCCTGATAAATTACAATCCTTGGCAATGGATGAATGGGTCTGTTACATACTTTTACTACATCGTTATGACGAGGATTGATTCTGGGTGTAAAATTGCGTGAAAATCACGTTGAGAGCATCAAATAGTCTCAAAATCCACTCATGAACCCACAAAATATGTTTTAAGGAAAGCTTTAGATGGCGGTTGAAAGGGCAACAACCTTGCATCAAGGGGAATCAACCTTGCATGCGCTTGCACCACGAGCACCAAAAAATGGCTGACGAAGCCAATTCATATTGTTGGTTAGATAACAAACGTCTCTCTTCTTGTGTCATTCTTTGTGGTTTTTTTCCCGATAAAATTTACTTTCTCGTCATTATTTGTAAAAACTACGGTGAATAGCTCACGTTTTGTGTTGATTTGCCCGAATTCTGAAAAGGAAACGCCGGGCAAGTACTATCGACGAATTAAAGATTGTCGAAAGATTTTCACACATTTTTAGTTTATGGGTGTGAGTGTGGGGCTGATCTGCAACGGATTTGGCGCCTCAACCGCACTGGCCTCTCGCCTGCAAAGTGTGAGGAGTATGAAAAGTAGCCGAACCGAAACCTTGAAGGCGAAACTTACTATCTCGTGAAAATCTCGCGACGATCTTTGATTCGTCGATAGTACCTACTTTGCCGAATGTCGTCGTCGGCCATCTTTGCTGCTCCTGGTGTATGCATGATGCAGGGTTCATTTACCCGTTCGACCACCATTTTAGGCTTTCCTTAAACCCTTGGGTTATCGCAGGGGGGGGGGGGGTTGAATTTTCAGCCCAGGTCAGTTTTTTTAAGAATAAAAAGCTGAAATTTGAACAAATAACTTTGAGCTTCCAAGTCAGCCTCGGCGAGGGTATCTGAAAGCTTTCCACAAAAAAAAAAAAAAAAAAAAAAAAAAAAAAAAAAAATAATAATAATAATAATACATTTTCATTAAATTGTCCCTTATATGTGGGCGAAAAAGTCAATGGGGATTTGAAAGGGTTAAAGTGATCCATGGGAGTATGGGAGTCTGAGGGGGGGGCGTAGGGAGAGAAAGTTAGAATGGGGAGGAGCAGAGGGGAAGGGAATGAGCACCAGGCTTACGTATAGTTCTTGAGAGCACTCTTGCGGAGCTTTTTAAAACTTTTCATCGAGTAACTTTCTGCTACTTCTTCTCTGTTCCTGTCCTGTCCGTGTCCGGCCGGTCGCGTCGAGTCGAGTCAGTGCAGTGCGGCGGGTGCGCGGCGTTGAAGTGTTGACAAAAGGGAACTTGGTCGATGTAGGTTAATGATTGTGTACATTGTACGCGCGGTAGCAGCGAACCTTCCGTTTTCTTCCTTCAACGTTTTCTCTTCCCCAACAATATAATACGCATTAAGTTTTATGACACGTGGCGTGGTCGCCTGAGTACGTTGTGCTCTTCTTCGTGCCCCCTCCTCCTCCCCCTCCACCCTCCCACTCCCCCCTCCCCCTCCCCCCTCCGCTCCCCCTCTCACCACTCTGTTTTCTCGGCATGGTTTTAAGTGAATTTTGATAGACCATGGATTGAGCAAATGGTTGGTGGTTGGTGATGAATCAGGATCAGTGCACTATGGACACTGTGGTCTGAGCAGTATGGCCGAGGCGTGCTATTGGTCTGTTGCGTACTTTTGTACGCAATATAACTTATTGTTTCTAACGTAAATTTCGGCAAAAATAACGATGCACACATTAAAATTTTTCAAAATCCACTGATTAACTTAGAAAATCACTTCCATTTCAAACAGCCCGCGCTACACTAGACACTATATCATCGACTTATAACTGCATAGATGGAACCATCTCGTTTCTGTAAACATGAACAAACTTACAAACATTGGAATGTTTCGTTTAGATGTGTACATTTTTTATATTATTTTGTAATCTTTGATAAACCGAAAAGACCAGACAGCAAATGCAGCCAATAGTTCATGTATTTAGAAGGGAATTCCGTCATTCTGTAGTTACGATGTTGTTTACTTATGCACGGTGGTTCCGTCTATGTAGTAGTATACCGGTGCAAATAGTGTCTAGTGTAGCGCGGGCTGTTTGAAATGGAAGTGATTTCCTGAGTTAATGAGTGGATTTTGAACGTTTTTATTGTGCGCATCGTTCCTTTCGCCGAATTTTACGTTAGAAACAATGAGTTATATTGATGTAGCAAAAGTATGCAATAGACCCATTTGGCAACGTTTCTTTTTCCCCCTTTAAACACATTAGAAAGGTCGAAACATCTGGTCATCGCCTATGACCGCAGCAATCGATTCTTTCGGTGAGTTTAAATGGAGAAAGTACATCCTTGATGTCTAATTTCACGCCTCGCTACTGGGTCTGAGATCGAAAACAAATAAGTGGCAAAAAATCAGTGAAAAAAAGTCAACAAAAATCATAGTTTTTGATTTTTTGAGCATAATTTACAACTTTTCAATGACATTTTTAGGTTAAAATTACTTGCGAACATAGTTTTTTTTTGTGATGAAAATTGGTTTTGAACAATTATAAATGATAAATTGTTGAGGAATTGACTTTCTGATTTTTTACCACTATTAACGATCTCAGACCAAAGTGCGGTGGTGTAAAGCGAGCTATCTAGCAACGTTGCATTTTGTTCGCACAATGACGGAATAATTTGAAAAAAAAAAAAAAAAAACCGCGAAACTACCCGCGATTTTGACCTTTTTTACGAACTGAAATGAATAAACTGCAATGTTGTCCGGTTGCTTACTACACGGGGAAAACGGGAAAAAACGCTTTGGTAGCGTTAACCTTTGATAGAAAAATGACCCGACAAAAGAACCCCCCCCCCCCCCCCCCCCAGCCAACGCTGAATTGGCGGCATTGAATGATTCGCAGGGTGCACTTTAACAATCCACGCTACAATCCTCAACCCCGCATTCCTCACGTACAAAATAGACTTCTTTTCCGATCAAAACGTGTCCACAAATTCTCATTAACTGAGATAGACCCCCCCCCCCTCCCCCGCCGCAAGTTTTTAAAAGTAAAAAGTTTTTTTTTAGAAACTTTTAGAACTATCTAACCGAGGAGGGGGATAGGTTCACAATCGTGCGTTGAGCGGAGAAAAAAGTTTTGTTTTTACGCACGCATATATAGGGTAAGGTCACATGAATGAGTTCAAGGAAGTTAAGTACTTGAATTCAAGTAATTTATATGAGTTCAAGGAAGGTAAATGAATTCAAGGACACCCTATGTTGATTAATTGCATGAATTAGTTTACAGTTCAACCACTGTACCCCACCGGGTTTACAATCGAAGCAAGAATATATGCGCTGGTTCCTTACCTTTGATAATTCGTGGAGGGATGCTGTAGCGGAGAATTAATTTCACTTTGTCCTGTTGCTGCCCCCATTCTTGGAGGATTTCTAACGGTCTCTCGTCATCCTGGAGGATCCGTTCTGAAAAAAAAAAACAAAAAAACAAAAACAAAATCAAAAACAAAACAAGTTCAATGGAATAAAATATAAAAACCCAGACTTCCCCTTCACCGCAAGTCTGCCCACTCCTTGCTAACAGTGCTCTGTTAAAAATCGGCCGAAAAATCCGAAGTGAAAGTCGGAGCAAACGCAAAAATTGAGGTACATTTTACTCCCAGGCGTAATAAAAATAGAGTGTACCGGGAGTAAAGAGCGGAAAATACTATCAAGGAGGGTGCGTACGCCTCTTCAGTGGAGTTACATAGCGTACACAGGAATTTGTCTTTCTCTCTCTTTCCCCATTTAAACACGTGAGTAGGGAAAGGACAGAAACAGGGGCTCGAACGTGACTCTTTTCTTTTCTAGTACATTCACTCAAATGGGAAAAGAGCGAGAGAGAGGCGTTTTAATATAAAAATTAACAGGCTTTTTTAAGAATAATTTAATTGCATTTTAATAAACTTACTATTTGTATAATAAAAATAACTGAGACTAATTCCTGCGTACGCCATTGGCGGAGTATCATAATTTTTTAACTTCGTAGAAGTGCAAATAATGACTATATCTCTTTCCTAATTTTCGCACCATTTTCTACTCGGCAAACATCTTACTCCAAAAACTAGATACCGGTAGAAATCATGGTTTTTATGTGACCGGAGTCGGATTGAACATTTTTGACACTTTCATACACGCATTTTGGGATTTTACTTTTTTTGAGATTTTCTAAGACCGTTTGTAAGAGGAAAATTTTCTGAGAACTTTAATGGGTCACTCGACTTTTTGAAAAAAAACCCATTTACATTTCATTGAATCCCATGTTACATAAAATGGTACATCAGTGGCGTAGCGTGCAATTTAGCAACATTGTATTGTGCCCATTTAAATACTTATAAAAGGTCGAATGCGAAGGTGTTCACCGAACACCCAATGGTTCGATCTTTTTCACGGGTTTAAGTGGACGAACTGCAACGTTGCTAAATCGCACGCTAGGCCACTATGGTACATATGCGTGTACCACTTCCCGTGAAAGGGTTAACAGTGAGTTAACTAAAGTCAACCGAAAGTAGAAAGTAGTACAGCCATTACATGCGACAAGTAGGAGGGTCTAACATTCGAGAGAGAGTGAAAGAGTAGAGTAAAAGTAATTCTATGAGGAGGCGGGAATTGGAGGGAAGGGAGGGAGGGGGGATGACTACAGGTTGGGGAGTTGGATACGAGAGAGGTGAGGTAAATAATATCGCATATATAAAGAGATAATCGACCACAGCTGCTGCATTGCGGGTTGCTGTTCCGTATTTTTCAGGCTCCTTCATTTTCTTTCAAATCGCTTCCCGGAAAAAACTTTTCCTGAATTTTCATCTTCCGCCATTATCATTATAGTTTTTATATGGAAATTGATTGGTTAATACGCTGGAAAAATATGCGCCACAGGCATGGAAACTTTTCCCACCGAAAGAGTCGGAGAGTGAAGGAGTGCATGAGAGAAAGAGAGAGAGAGAGAGAGAGAGAGAGAGAGAGAGAGAGAGAGAGAGAGAGAGAGAGAGAGAGAGAGAGAGAGAGAGAGAGAGAGAGAGAGAGAGAGAGAGAGAGAGAGAGAGAGAGAGAGAGAGAGAAGAGAGAGAGAGAGAGAAAGAGAGAGAAAGAGAAGAGAGGGAGGAGAGAGAGAGGAGAGAGAGAGAGAGAGAGAGAGAGAGAGAGAGAGAGAAGAGAGAGAGAAAGAGAGAGAGAGAGGGAGGAGAGAGAGAGGAGAGAGAGAGAGAGAGAGAGGGAGGAGAGAGAGAGGAGAGAGAGAGAGGAGAAAGAGAGAGAAGAGGGAAGAGAGAGAGAGGGAGAGAGAGAGAGAGAGGGAGAGGAGAGAAGAGAGAGAGGGAGAGAGAAGAGAGAGAGAGGAGGAGAGAGAGAGAGAGGAGAGAGAGATAGAGAGAGAGAGAGAAAGAGAGAGAGAGAGAGAGAGAGAGAGAGAGGAGGAGAGAGAGTGAGAGGGAGAGAGAAAGAGAGAGAGAGAGAGGGAGGGAGAGAGAGAGAGGGAGAGAGAGATAGAGAGAGAGAGAGAAAGAGAGAGAGTGAGAGAGAGAGAAAGAGAGAGAGAGGGGGGAGGGAGAGAGAGGGAGAGAGAGATAGAGAGAGAGAGAGAGCTCGAATAGAGAGATAAATCAGGGGAGGAGAGGGAAGTTTAAAATACCTGCTTCCTTGGATACGCGCTTTTCAGCCCTTTCCCAGCCGCGGTTTTGCCTCAAGGGACGAATATTGCACGTTCACAAGTAACGGGGAACCATCAGGGAAAGATCATGTTATAAATTCGTGCATGGCCGGAGATTTTCAAAGTTATGCAGAGAAGACGAGTCCCGAGTTGAAGCGCGCGAGCTATGGAAAATCAATCTCCAACAAGGATTCTTGGAACGGATAAAAAAATACCGAAAGTTAAGGTCCCGGTGAAAAAAGATAAAGCACCGGCGATTCTCGACGAGCGATAAATATTTCCGAAAATACTCTTCACAAAAACAGAAAAGTTAAACATTGGAGCGAAGACATATTATAGAAGAAGGCTGGCCTCTGCACTGAGAAAACACTTTGGACAGGCGGACCAAAAACTTTGGCCCTCTTGTCTACAGTCTGCCTCCAGTATATCGATACCGAGCAACTGTAGACAGGAGGACCAAAGTGCTTTAGACAAAAACCAACCAAAGTGTTGAGGCACCCTGACCAAAGTTTTTAGGCATTCTGACCAAAGTTTTTAGGCACCTTGACCAAAGTGTTGAGGCAAACTGACCAAAAAGTTGAGGCACAGGCAACCTGACCAAAGTGTTGAGGCACCCTGACCAAAGTTTTTAGGCATTCTGACCAAAGTTTTTAGGCACCTTGACCAAAGTGTTGAGGCAAACTGACCAAAGTGTTGAGGCACAGGCAACCTGACCAAAGTGTTGAGGCACCCTGGGCAAAATGTTTAATGTTTAGTAAAGTGACTATGTATATACTATGCGGCCGTGCAATGTTGATCACAGCAGCTAAGCAACGCAACACCGAGCGTAGTTAGTACATAGAAAAGGAGATCGCTTGGACTTTATCAAATTTAAAAAAAAAAAAAAAAAAAAAACTTTAAGTGCGCTATCTCTTTGCACGGGAGAAAAGTGAAGCCGGTTATGGCACGGGCTGATGGACAGGGCACTTCCCCACGCGGGGGTATGGACCAATTTAACATTAGCTCTTTTGGAGCCTCACTCTTCAAACCCAATTTAGTCAATTATCTGTGCGAATAACGGTATCAAGTCTCACATTATGTTGTACAGTATAGTATAATAATATACATTTAAACCAAACATTGGGATCAAATTATCTAAGGCGTCGTTTTTTTTTTTTTTTTTTTTTTTTTTTTTTTTTTTTAAATGGAAGTTAACGATCTCTCGGTCATTGTTTACCTTATCACCCATAACCCATCTGCCGTACTTTCTATCGTAAATATCTAGCAGATAAATTGCCCAACACTTTCGTTTAGGTTTGTCAACTTCAACTTTGACACAATCTACATATCACAGCTGACTACTTTTGGAAATTGAAAGTAATTAGTATTCTTTTGAAATGGCTTTATGTCTCGGCTCCATGAGCCGCAATGTTAATTTTGTCCATATATACACCCGTCCCCCGAGCGGGAAAGCCCAGCTTATGGCAGTAACCGGCTTCAGTTCTCGCCGCTAGAGACCAGTCTTCTTCTATAACATCTTTGCATCGGAGGCTCCAAATGTATGGGCAGAGGCCCAGAGGGGATTCAAATGTAACTCACTCGGCCCGGGAAGTACGAGGCCCAAATATCAGGGCATGCAAGTTCAGGGCAGCTGCCGTTTGTGTGTAAAATTTACATTTTTCAATCCACCGATGCACTAGGGTTCTGAAATTGTTAAAAAGTGGCCAAAAGTTAGAAAGTAAATTTCTCATCAATCCATCATTTGTAAACTTTTAAGACCAATTTTAATCACAAAACACACTTTGAACAAGGAATTTAAACCGAGGAAATGTCTTTGGAAAGTTTTAAATTACGCTTTAAAGGTCGACAACAATGATTTTTGATGAATTCTTCCTCCTGAGTTTTGGCCACTTTTTTCGATCCCAGACAATAGTGCGATGATTCCAAATCTTGATCAACAGATTACACAGTTCAGTTCAGTTCACTCCAGTTCAGTTCAGTTCAGTTCAGTAAATAACAGTATAATTGCTCAAAATAACACGCATCTGTATAATCTTGCATAGTTAACATCTGGTGGCAATTGGTTTTGAACGAAAGTGCAAGTGTTTCAGAGTGGATATCTAGACACAGAAATCTAATAGGCAATAAAACTTTCCAGGTAAGAAAAGTTTACTTGTTTCTGTCATGATATGTCAATTTCTTCATCGTGCAAATCCTTCACTGAAAAAACAGCTATCGTAAGATTTACCATAACTTGGTTTTTTAGATTTTCGACAATCCAAGAAATTTGTAAATTTTACGTTTTCCATGGTTTGAGTTCAAGATGTTTTCGTTAAACTTTAACCAATACGTCTTGAACTCAAGCCATGGAAAACGTAAAACTTAAAATTGTTTTGGATCGTCAAAATTTTAAACCATGTTATGGTAAATCTTATGAGACAGCTGTTTTTTTCAATGAATTCCTAGAGGAACAGTTAAATCGATTAACGTCTCCAGATAGCCACTCTGAAACACTTGTACTTTCGCTTAAAACAAATTTCAAATGGATCTGTTACATTTTTTTTTTTTTTTTTTTTTTTTTTTTTTTTTTTTTTTAACTTACAGGTTAAAAAATATGAAACAATCAAACCGAGCCTGAATGAAAAATGTCCATAAGAGCTTCTCATCATAGTTGCCTATGGTGCCGCCTCAGTATCACGTCCCAGAAATCCTCTGTATCGCTAGAGTAGCATTCCATTATTCATCCATGCAGAAAAGATTACATTATCCTGTGGTGATGTAGTATATCTACGTACATATATTGAAAAGTACTGCTATTCGTAATCTTTGCTGCATCGAGACAATAAATGGATGAATTCTAGAACGCTACCTATGGCTCGAGCTAATAGTCGATGACAGATAGGACGCGAATTGTTTTATTTATAGGAGGAGCTTATCCTGTCGTGACTTTGACCCAGTGACGATTTTTGACCGAAGTATGCATGGATTTACATTTACAACTACCGACGTCCTTGAGTGAACAGTACAGAAGGCCTGAGAAAAAAAGCGCAGGGGTTGCAAGGAGCGGTTGCCGGGTTGCGTCACAAAGATAAACAGGGCTAAAAAATGACAACTGTCGAGCAACGACGTCATGATGCACTCAATGCGGGAAAATTCCTCTCCCCCCTTTTTTATTTAATTGACCCCGGAGGAGCGGTGAGAAGGGGTGTAGAAAGGGGGAGAGGCATCGGAGGAGTGGGGGGACAACAAATGGGGCGGAAATTACGGGCGCGGGGATTTCGCTGAAATTGAGGCTTAGGAAATTGCGCCTCTTTCGACCGATGTTGCCGCTTCAGCCAGCCACATTTCTCAGATGCCTTTCAGCCGTCCATAACACGTAGGCTATTTCGGTAATCGATAAATAGGGTAATAACTACGGGGTGATTCAGATCACCCGACGTCTATCTGTGTCGCCAAAACGAGCAAAAATCAACAACTTCTTACTAAAAATATCCCCGGAAAATCGCCCCGAAGAAATCAACGAAAATATTCTCAAAACCATAACCCCCCGTTTTTTTGTTTTTGTTTTTTTTTGTTTTTTGTTTTAATTTTTTAATTTTTTAATTTTATTTATTTATTTTTTCATTTTTTTTTTTTTTTTTTTATTTTTTTTTTTATTTTTGGGGCCGGAGCCCCAGAAATAAAAAAAATCCCGAAAATCCAATCGAGGGGTCATGTTTATATAACAGATTCACAAATAACCTAAGAGAGAAAAACTGTCTTGCCTGAACATTTGTTTTCTCAAAGCCACTTCTTTCTGAGACAAAGGTGGTTTTCGAAATTTTTCGGGCGATTTTAAATCGACCACCGTGATCTCCCAAACAATCGGATTGCAGAAACACTAAAGAGTTTCTGAAAGTTCAAATTAAAGGTTTTCTTTCTATGCGTGTCACTCTTATAATTTTTTTTTAAAGAATTTGGGGCCTTTTCATTTGGGGGCCTTTTTGAGGGAAATTCACCGAAAAAAAAAAAAAAAACCCCACACACACAGAATGCGACAAAATGTAAGCATTATGAGGAACTGGGACATTTTTGTTTACATTCTAATCAACATTATAAATTGCTATCATCGGCCATCGTTTGATATAAATTTTTGATAGTCTCTGATAACTATTATTTTTACTACTCATTTTTTATATTCCATTTATCTTTGCTTTGTTTTTATACTTTTAATTTTATCACTTTAAATGTATTAATTTATGTAACTTTATTACTTATTTGTTTATTATTTGTACTTTATTTTTTATTTATCTTAGTGGTTATGTGGAAGAGAGGGCCAGTATTGGCCCTAACATTGCCACTTAAAATAAATCGATCATTCAATTCAATTCAATTCTCTCCATGGGCGTCATTTCAAGTTCGGCTTGGGGGGGGGGGCAAAAAATCGGATAACCTTTTTTTTTTTTTTTTTGCTCATCAATATAATTTTAGAGCCAAAGAGTCGTCTTTTGGGGGCAATAATCGGATGACCTTTTTTTTTTTGCTCATCAATATAATTCGTGCCAGTTTTTGAGCCTGACTTCAAATCCTTGGGGGGGGGGGGGGGCAATTGCCCCCCCCCCCCAGCCCCCCTAAATGACGCCCATGTTTCTCTCTTTCTCTCCATTTGAATACATACAAATTTGCGTCAGAGAAGGATATAATGCAAAACCACCAATAATTTATGATTTTCGGCTTCATCTCTGTTCTTTTTAACAAGTGCGTTCAAATGGGATGAGAGAGAAAGAGAGCGAGAGAGAGAGAGGGAGAGAGAGAGAGAGAGAGAGAGAGAGAGAGAGAGAGAGAGAGAGAGAGAGAGAGAGAGAGAAAGAGAGGGAGAGAAGAGAGAAGAGAAGAGAGAGGAGAGAGAGAGAGAGAGAGGAGAGAGGAGAGAGAGAGAGAGAGAGAGATAGAGAGAAAGAGAGAGAAAGAGAGAGAAGAGAGAGAGAGAGAGAGAGAGAGAGAGAGAGAGAGAGAGAGAGAGAAAGAGAGAGAGAGAGAGTCAAATTCCAGGATCATCCTGGAAGAGAATGATGACGATTCTCTTCTCTGGGTGCATGCTACTAATCCAAAGTGGGAGGATATATGGAATCAGGAATGTAGCAACACCGTATGGCGCGTTTCACGGATAAGGCGGCCGCAGAATAAATACCGCGGAAACCCTGGGCTTCTGTGCGGCTTAGCGTATAGCTTCCAGGCGTAGAGTCGACTTTAAAACATCCTCTTTAACACGTATCAATTCACCTCACGAGGCTCAAGGGTATGCCACGAAACGAAGCGGGATTCTTTCCATTCATTGCAAAACGACACTCGAGCGCAACTCCTCGGCCGTGATTCGCGACAAAACTTAATTTTTGACGTTCAAAAGTCCAACAAACCAAACCATAAATATACAGGGTGTTGAAAAACTGTTCCCGAATATTTCAAGGGCGGATTCTACAAGTCAAAATAAGACTTTTTTTTCGCATAAACATGGGTCCGAAATTGCAGTCTTGTCGAGTTACAGTGTTGCAAAGTTTCCGAAAAATAAATTGAAAAATTGTCATAACTCCCTCGTGATTTTTTCTTAATGCTCATAAATAGGTACTCTGGTGTAGTTTTAGGCGTTCTTAGCGATTTTGGCCGTGAAAATGCTGTATGAAAAAAATTGAGGGGGGTTTATGGGGGTTTTTCTTGATTTTTCTCACTTTTTTTGGCCAAATTATGTGAAAACATGCTTTCGGATTCATTGAACCCAAAAACGATTAGCACTACTCAAAAGTTCATAAAAAAGTATGCATTTTTAGTCCTTACAAGTTTTTCCCATTCCTGAACCATTTCCGAGAAAATCGTCCCTGAAGTTTGAGAAGTCGGCCAAGAATTGACAGAATCAAAGAAAAGGCGAATATTGGCCGACTTCTCAAACTTCAGGGACGATTTTCTCGGAAATGGTTCAGGAATGGGAAAAACTTGTAAGGACTAAAAATGCATACTTTTTTATGAACTTTTGAGTAGTGCTAATCGTTTTTGGGTTCAATGAATCCGAAAGCATGTTTTCACATAATTTGGCCAAAAAAAGTGAGAAAAATCAAGAAAAACCCCCATAAACCCCCCTCAATTTTTTTCATACAGCATTTTCACGGCCAAAATCGCTAAGAACGCCTAAAACTACACCAGAGTACCTATTTATGAGCATTAAGAAAAATTCACGAGGGAGTTATGACAATTTTTCAATTTATTTTTCGGAAACTTTGCAACACTGTAACTCGACAAGACTGCAATTTCGGACCCATGTTTATGCGAAAAAAAAGTCTTATTTTGACTTGTAGAATCCGCCCCTAAAATATTCGGGAACAGTTTTTCAACACCCTGTATTAGAGACTCATACTGAGAGAAAAATTCTCCGATGAATAATCAGAATTATAACAAAAAGTTCCTGAAACGACATTTTTGCATTTTGAACGAGAACCAGGGCCGTAGCGACGGAGGTGCATGGGGGATGCAAAGCACCCGCGCCCCCAAGCAGAGAGGGCCCCGAAGGCGCCCCCAAAATGATAGGTTTTTTGAAAGTTTTTTTAGTCTCCAGAAAAAAAAGACCGATTGATCATGGTCATCAGAAATTAGGATAAAAAAAAAAATGATAGTATGAAAGGGAACATTGAAAGAAAGCAATGAGCCATGGCCGCTTGAGTGGTCTTACTCTGCTATCCATTGAGAATTCCATAGCTCGCAATGGGAATTTCAAAGATGTTTTAACAAAATTTGCTCGTTTGAAAACAAGAAAAATGATTTTTTAGTAAGTTTTCAAGCACAATTAATTTGACCTGACTCTTAATAATCTTTGAGTTTATAAGATGAAAGCTTTTGTAAACATTTTTTTTGGAATTTTATTTACGCTTGATAATTTCAAACCGAAAATTTTCTGAAAAGTTAAGGAGTCAATTTCCGTGAAAAAAAAAAAAAAAAGGCTGCATTTAAACCTCAAAATACATGTTATTTACGTGGTATTCAAAAATAGTTGGACGCGAAATGTCTTAAAATTGCGATCTAGAGAGGAAAATTGTAAAACATTTTTGGGGGAGGACCAGAGACCCCCAGGCCCCCCGTTTGTTGTTTTTTGTCTTTTTTTATGTAAGCCGAAATGAGTTGAGACAAGAGCCTCTGCAAACCAGAGATTACTAAGCCAAAAAGATAAGGCAAGTCCTATCCCTGCCATGTTAGAAAACCATTAATCGACATTTAGTAAAAAACGCCTTCAAATAGGCCGTGATAGGATACGGCGTACCACCTGGTGGACCATTTTTCGTAAACATTGCTATTACTGCTATTACTGGAAATAAATTCAAGGCACGCACTTATCTGAATTTTTTTACTTTACAAACACGTTGACAAAATGGAAAATGTCAAGGGAACAATTTAACCACTGAAAGAACCAATAAAATTTTAATCAAAAGTCATTTACTGGCAGCCGAACGCACTTAGGTTACTTTCAGAATTGTTCACAAAAATGGTCCACCAGATCGTATGCCACTTTGCCTACTTCGTAGGAGCCGATTAACAGTTTTGAGCAGTTCTGCCATAGCTCTTTAGCTTAGTAATCTCTGCTCTAAACCGAGTCAATTCCAACCCCCCCCCCTTATTTACGGATAAAACTGAATGAAATGTGGCTCGTTGTTGTCATTACTGGTCTAAATACGTACCTTTTGTAGATAACAAAGGTTGAGTTTCGGAGGACGTTACAACCATCATCCTTCCGATTTGAATCGAATCTTTTCGAATGATGCGTTTGAAGGGTGGATTTAGCGATGAAGCTCGATTTTAGTCAATTCTGGTCCGTAGGGTGAACAAAAACCATGATCTTAGATCAAGCACCGGACACTAGAGACCACGCATTGGCTATCTGTGCCCATGTTAAAATTGGGTGGTAATTTTTTTTTCTTTCGGAATTTCAACAAAACAACTTCAAACTAAACTATATTTTGACATAGTCTGATGTATTTACGGGCAAAAACTTATAAAATGATTATGTTTATTTAATCTAAACATGCAAAGTTTCAAAACTACATCGATCTTCACATGAGTGGTTTCGTTTTTTTAGTGGTCGGTGAAAATAGTATCCAGTTTCGCGCGAGTTGTTCAAGATAGACAATTCTTTAATGGGTTATTTCCCGAGTTAACGAATGAACAGTGGCAGCGCGTGCAATAGACAACGTTGGATTTCGTTCATTTAAACTCACATAAAATATCGATTCGAGGGAGTTTAAATCGACTAAATCAACGAGCTATAGCGGTAGAGGTGCTCTTACGTGTTTAAACTCCCACTCCAAAGTGTGACAACATGACACGGGGGCGATCTGATTCTGGTTTGTTTGTTTCCATTTTTTTCTCCTTAAATGAAAAATGTAATTAAAACAGATTTTCGTTTCAAACGAAAGTGCAAGTGTTTCAGAGTGGCCATTTGGACACAATTTCAATAAAACTATATAGGTGAGAAAATTCGGCTTATTTCTGTCACTTGTCCGTTTTTTTTTTAATCGTGTAAATTCGAGAAGAAACAGTTACACCGATTTCTCTGTTCAGATAGCCAATCTCAAACACTTGCACTTTCGTTTTAAAACCAATTTCAAATGGATTTGTCTTATTTTTTTTTTTTTTTAAATTTTTAAAGATTTCCATCCTGACAGCTTCCTTGAAGTTTCAAAATCACGTCCCATAAATCCTCTCTATTGCTAATACCTGTTATTTTAATAAGAATTCCTCTTACTTGACCGGAATTCCTGTTGTAGTAACAGATACTCCTGTTGTAATAATAGAAACTCCTGTTGTAGTAACAGCAAGTCCTACTGAAATAACAGGGATTTCTTGCCAAAATAGCAGTAATTCCAGTAAAGTAAGTATTATCAAGGTTACTGCAACAAGAAATTTTTCTCAGTGATGTAACGTTGCAAGATTGCACACACCGCCGCGCCATTGCGAGTGGATTTGAAAGTCTTCGATTCGCGGAGGAATTCACTTTAGAATCAATGCGTCACATTGCCGTTGCAAACGAATTCAACGCAGCAGACAGCTATTAAACGAGGCAAGATAACTTATGTGCAGTTAGAAGGAGGCGAATTTCCAGTTTTTCTTCAAGGAATCTACTCTGGAATCTAGAATGAAAGCATGGGGGAGGGAAAAGCACAAAGCACTCGCTTCAAGCACGCCATCTGTTGACCAACCCGAAACGTAAAACAAGCGGCCGACGGCGATGAAGTCTCCGACGAACATTCGACGAGACGCCAAGCCGAGAGAACAAGTAGCCGCGACTCGCTAGTCGCAGTCGCGTCACAAGAGCGGGGGGGGGGGGGGGGGGGGGGGCGAGCCGGTGGCCGGCCGGTGGCGATGAAAAAGAAAAAGAAAAAAAAAAAAAAACCGCGAAACCGACTTGCGGTCGAAATAAGGCGCGCCCGGTAACTGAAAGGGTCGAAAGAGACTGAAGGGTGGATTAGAGAGTGGAGTGTTTCTAAATGCCCATTCCCATAAACCCTCAGAAAAAGCACCGTATTGGGTGGAAGGAAAGGGGGGGTGGGGGGGGGGGTTGAGAAGTGAGTATGTATTAATATCGTGGATTTAAAAGCTGGTTGACATACAACCAACACCCCCTCCCCCTTCCACTCCACCCCCTAAACCACTCCCCCCTCTTCTTCTACGTTCGGCTGACACGCCACGGTCGAGGACGAAGAGCGACTGCCGGCCGGCCCAACGCACACAAAAAAAAAAGAAAAAGAAAAACGAAACCGAGGGAACACTCGAAAAATTAGAAGTTTCAAGAATCGGAATGTTGGAGGGGTGGAAGGGGGGGGGGGGGTTAAGGTTACATCGATCCGATGCAAATGTATTACACAACAAAATGGCGAGGTGGATATGAAGAATGGGGTTTCGGGAATTGATCGACGAGAGCATGTGGGTCAAAGCAATCGAGAATCGGGGAAATTTTTTAGAGGGGGGCTGATGGATTGCACTTTTCCGCGAGCTCGCTGAAATGTCACGATTTGTACCAATGTGAGACGGATGGGCCGAGCCGTAGCCGTGGCGTGAACAGATGTGAGTTGGCAAGTCCGATTCGTACTCAAGGTTGCCATTCTTGGCAAAAAAAAAAAAACCACAAAAACAAAAACAAAAAAAAAAGTCCGTTGCAAAATCTCGACATTTCGGAAAGAGATACAGAAGGGGCTAAGGGGGTGATCACCCACCGCTCGGTCAAAAATGGGTGAAAAGAGGAGGAAGGAAGGGGAAATGAAAAAGAGACTAAAGAAAAAGGGGGTCACCGAGGGGAGGAAATCCTAAGTCCGACACCTCCCCCCTCCAACAAGGAGGAACGGTGCACTCCACAAAATAATATGATTTATAAATTTATTTACATCTAGAGAGGCAGCAGTGGCGTAGCGTGCAATTTGGCAACGTTGTACTGTGTCTATTTAAATTCATGTGAAAGGTTGAATGCGAAGGTGTTCACCGAACACCCAACAGTTCGATCTTTTACGTGAGTTTAAATGGACAGATGCAACGTTGCCGAATTGCACGCTACGCCACTGAGAGGCAGTCTAATGGGTAACCTGCGTAACAATAATGGATAATTTTAGGTTAAGTTTGAGGTGCAATATTTTATGATTTATTTCCATGTATTTTAAAACAGACGCACAGTGGATCGAAACTCATGTTCAAGCCTCTGTTCGCTGTATCAAAATACATGAGAATAAATTGGAAAAATGGGGCTGTTGCACACTTTTGCTATAAGTAAAGCGATTTAATAGTCGATTCTGGTGTAAAAAACCTTAAAAAATAACGATGGCAGCACTATAAAAACCTCCAAAAATAACGATGGCAGCACTATAAAAACCTCCGATATCCACTCCTGAACTCGATAAACGCTTTTATTGGCGCGGGCGTAATGGTGGCTGAGAGTAGTAAGAATGGGAGATTCTCATAAAACAATACCGTAACTCCATCAAGAAGAGACCAATAAGAGACGAGTATCATTTGACACCGGTGTCACTAGGTGTTGCGGTACCATTCATCGGATGTGGATCATCACTCTGATGACTAAGTACTCTGCGAAAGGAAGGTAGGAATCTCCCATTGTTACCGTCCTCGGCCACCATTACGCCCTCGTAAATAAAAGCGTTTATTGAGTTTAAGAGTGGATTTCGGAAGTTTTTAGTTCTGTCATTGTTATTTTTCGAGGTTTTACGCCAGAATCGACTGTTAAATCGCTTATAGCAAAAGTGTGCATGCAGCAGCCCCATTACACCTTAAACCTACCCTAAAAAACCTCCTTAAAGGTTACGCTGGTTACCCATTAAACTGCTCCCTCTACAAAAATGTAAAGCTCGCTGCCAACAACTTGAAAGCAGCCAAAAATTCGATAAGAGATCCTCTGACACGGGGAGGGGGGAGGTTATGAATGTGTTCGGCTGGACAGTCATTCGCTAAGGCTGTAACCCGTGAGGGGGGGGAAAAGAGCTACGCCCCGATTTAACCCCTATGATAGTTGGTTCTGATTTATAAATAATTCAGCCCCCTGCCACTAAACTCTTTGGAGCCCCAGTCACAGTCCTGATGAATGGAACGACTTTTTACCCTTAGGGTCGCATCGGTTGTCGATTGTCGAAGCCCCCCCCCCTTCGTAATCCCCTCTCCCAAACCACTTAGTATAGAGTAAAGCTACGTATTGAGAGGATTCGATCTGACGGCATGAATATTTTATACTGCCGAAGGGATTGAGAAATGCACAAATTGGCAACGTGAACATTACATGACCAATGTAAATTAATAAACATAAGCTTGGACGATCGTTCCATTGATGTGAAAAGCATTCGTACATTCCCCCTTCTCTCTCTTTTTTTCTTTCTCTCTCTCTCTCTCTCTCTCTCTCTCTCTCTCTCTCTCTCTCTCTCTCTCACTCACAGAAATTACTCTTTTATCGATTCCTTGTGCTCTGCTTTACTTTTACTCTATGACCTCGCTCTTTCACCCCCCTCCCCCACTTTACCGCAGTATAGAAACGCACGTGCAATTGATGAGTTCTGGAATTCATGACAGTGATGGTAAACGGGAGGAGTATAGGGATTGTAGGATAAGGGGAATTTCTTTGATGTAGAGACAGACGCGGAGAGAGTTAGATCGTAAATTTTTTTATCGTTCGCAATAATACTTACTCTAGACTAGCTTTTAACGGACGTTTTCCAGGGGTGTAGAACTTTCAGGGAGCTGCAATGACGCGAGGAAAAACTGAAAGTTCAATCGACAATTTTTTTGACCGACTTTTCGTTTACGCATTTTCAATAAAAAAAAAAAAAAAAAAAATCTACTTAAAAAAAATCGATTATTCATGAGAAGACCTTGTTGTTGTTGTTGTTATTGTTATTGTTGTGTTGTTGTTGTTGTTGTTGTTGTTGTTTGTTGTTCCCATGAATCAGCGCGAGGCGAGTTGTTTTGCAGTGATATACAGCGTGACTGTACAAAAAGTTTCCACTCAGAAGTTAGGGTGGTTGCTGTACGGAAAGTTGAAGGAACTTCTTCCATTTTATAGTATGATTTCAATATTCAACACGACTCTCAAGCTTGATATTCTTTATTGCCACCTCATTTGCATGTATTCTTACTTTCAAGTTGACATTAACACAGGTTTGTGTATTGAAACTGTCCTTCAAATGGTAAGAAAAGCCCCTTCATTTCCTCGAGCGGAATCAAGGCTTGTGAGTTGTGCGAATAATTGATAGAGTAATTACTATCTTGACGATCTGCATGATTAAATCCAAAGTTGACGTTTTCAGTGCATGACTTCGTTTGGAACAAGAGCGAACAATCGAAGTAAAAGATACAATTTGATAAAGGCTTTTAAGAGTTTACTCAAAACACGAAGCTTGATGTAAATAGTTGCCACCCTAAACAACTTTGACTGTTTTTACTGAAAAATGAAAACACGTAAAATTGTCATGACCAGTTTTCTATCAGTATTCACAATTTTGTCGAAAGTAACACGATCGTTTTAGGCAACTGACAGGTCGTCAAGATGATAGTAATTACTCTGTAAAATTATTTGCATGATCCGCTATTGCCTTGATTTATAGCTGGTATCTACAGGGTGACTATAAAGGAAGTCCCCACTCAGAAGTTGGACTGGTTGCCGCTCGAAAAAATGAAGGGGCTTTCTTGCTAATCACATGCTAAAAGTAAAACACAGGGCTAATCCATTTCTGTATCTATTGCGCAGCACTACAAAACACGCAAAGTACTTACGTTCCTAAGTTTCTGACGCCAATAAACATACAAAACACGCAAGGCCTGTAGAACGGGCACAGACTTGGTAGCGGGCTACTTTGGCGAGATTGCTCCCGATCCAAATGCTAGCTGCTAGCAAGTTCTCAAGATGACCGCTACGAGGCGATCCGCGCTAGAAAAGCAATCGCCGGGTCTTTTTGAATGATTATCAAATGACACATTCCTTTTCTGTCTTCTTCTCTTGTCTTTTCTTTTGAAATTTATTTCATTTTAGAGGAATTAAACGCCCTTCGGGCGAATACGCGCGCTCACGGTCTTTTTTATAATCTAACTTGGGGATTGTCTGCACTCGAAAAAGGGAGCCGTCTTACAATTATTCGCAGACCCCATTGAACCTCAATTTTCAGCAAAAATCATGGGTTACCTGCCTAGGATTAAAAAAAAAAAAATTAATAAAAAATCGATACCATATTTGCCTGCATATTAATAAATTGTTATAAATTGATAATATTAACATTTCTGTACAATGGGGATTAGCAAAAAGGTATATGTCGCCATAGGGTCCAAACCCGCAATCTTTCGCTCCGTGGACGAGCTTTCTTCCACTACGCTAAGCTGCGGAGATGGAAACTATTGGTAAACTTTTAAGGTGGATCCTCGGTGTTTATTTCCATATTCTGCCACCAGAAAAAAATACGTTCTTTAAATGGAAAAAAATAATGATAAACGCAAATAAATGAAAAACAGGGCTTCGACGGAGCCTCAAAAGCAATCTAAGGAACATTTTAGTACAAACAGTATGCTAAAATGTTACGAAATAAGCTAGAAGCTATTGAATTTCGGAAACCCCCTAATGGCGTCCATGGCTCCTAATGGCTATATTGGACGCTATAAAGTTTCCATGGATCAAAAAGGATAGTTCAAAAGGTTCGAAGCTATTGATCAAAAGCACAGGCACGGGCCTACTCACCGTCACTCGCAGACAAAAATATTTGAAATTAAGGAATCGAGCAAAATTAAGAACTTTAGAGCTTTATCCTCCCCTTCCATTGAATTAATATCGTATAATGTGTGCTAATCAGCGCGTTGATCGAAAACAATTAACGATGATTGCTTTTTGATTTTATCCCCACTCCTACGCGATTTTATGGCTGGTATGCATCCTGTGCTTCACTCAAGCTATTTTAAATGATGACAAGAAGGGATCGTGGTCCGAGAGGTGGCAGGTGGGGGGCATGAGATGTGCAGAGAAGGGAGCAGTAGGAATTGGAGATTTAGCTCGGCAGAGGAGGGATAGGAAAAGAAGAATAAAACGGTCTCGAATGCGCATTCAACAGGACGTAATTAAGGTCGTCAGAGAGCTTCAGAGCTTTGCTTTTAACACTTGAATGAGGATTCCACAAAGAGAGAGAAGGAGAGAGAGAGGGAAAGAGATAGAGAGAGAGAGAGAGAGAGAGAGAGAGAGAGAGAGGGAGAGAGAGAGAGAGGGAGAGAGAGAGAGATCCGCAGACTGAAAAGAAGGGTCCAACGGTTGGAGATTTGCAATCAGTGCGTCGAGTCGAACATTTGCGCACACTGGTACAAAATCAGCTGGTATTTCATTTGGCGGATGAGACTGCTTGGAAATTGAAGTAATTAAAAAAAAAAGAAATGAAAAGGAAGCCATTAGCGGATCCAGCAATCTATCCTTCTCTTTTTTCTCCCATTAAAACACGTGAGCTAGAAAAGGATAGATCAGACGCAGCAGTCACCTGATTTTCGTCCCCTCTTCCTATCCTTTTCTATGGATGCATCCACATGGCAAGAGAGAGAGGAGAAGGACAATTTCCTAGATCCGCGAGTGAAGGAAGCTATAACTGTTAATCCCTCAAAGGCTGAGTTGCGCGGAATTGTATAATTTTATTTTTATTTTTTTTATTTACGTTATTTTCCACCGTGGATTTGTGATCTTTCAATGGGGTGAGTTAGCCAAAGATTGCTTTTTCCGTTACCCTATATAAGATGCGGAGTTTTTCCTATTTCTCTGAGAGCTTTAGAAGGGTGGATGCAGCATTTCAAGAGCCTCAAATTAATCGACTGCAGTCTACAGAAATATTTTAGGAATCTGTTCGATGATGTAGGTACTTATAGAAACCTAATAGAGTGATTTTTCTTTAGTTGTAAAATTCAGAACCAGACAGAAAAAACAAACAAAAATCGAATCTGCAAAAATAAAAGAATGAAACAAGGTATGAAGGCATTTAGCTTATTTGCTTGATCCTATTCCAAGATGAATATTTCGAAACTTTATTGGATTCTTATGGTTGAGCGAAGTAAATAAATACAGACAAATATGTACGTACCCCATGCGCGGATACAGTAATTTATCTTTCTCTCTCTCCTCCAAGTCAAGGTAGATGGGGAACAGGTATGCATGGACATTGGACAACACTCGGAGGTCGATTCTGATTGGTTCGCCAAAGAAGCGACTGCGCCGCCATTTTTCTTACCGCGCAATTCAAACGGATAATTTGCACAGCAGTGGAAGTGGCAGTAAATCTAATCTAGCCTCGATCACAAAAGTTCGGTCATTAATCTCTAATTCGAATTATGACCCCTAACTGAGAGATGAAAAGACACACTTGCTAAATTTAAAATTATGCAAAATCACCTTTAAAAGCTCCAACATTTTTTGAAAACTTTAATAAATCGCAAAATCAAGACGACGGCGAGAAGTCACATTAATCAAGCCTGGCGAGCCCAAAAAACCATGTATGTATGTATACAGGGTGTTGAAAAACTGTTCCCGAATATTTCAGGGGCGGATTCTACAGGTCAAAATAAGACTTTTTTTTCGATACAAACATAGGTCCGAAAAAGCCCCGTTTTTGAGCTACAGCCTCCCAAAGTTTTAAAAAATTGACGGTTTTTTTTGGAATAGCGACCACTATTATGAAAAATTGGTGAAAAATTGGTCCTAAAAATTGGTGTCCTTTGGTAATTTTATGTGTCGAATCCATTAATGGCCTCGAAAAATTTAGAAATTGAGTCTGACTGTACTTTTCACGCAATCTTGTACCTTTGACAGCTCCAATTTTATGTTACGGATTAAAAATTTGAAGAATAATTACCGAAATCAGATGCGAAAAACCCTTAGAAAGATTTTTGGTACAACTTGTTTCTTTCGATACGACGCATTTTCAGCGAGAAAATCGATGTACAGTGTGCAAAAGTCAGCGCTTTTACCAAAGCGGCCGGCCGGAAGTAGCAGCGGAGAGGCGGGTTGCATACTCACTGCCGCTTTTCATGGTAAAAGCGCTGACTTTTGCACACTGTACAGCGATTTTCTCGCTTAAAACGCGTCATATCGAAAGAAACAAAGAGGACCACAAATCTTTCTAAGGGTTTTTCGCATCTGATTTCGGTAATTATTCTTCAAATTTTTAATCCGTAACATAAAATTGGTGCCGTTAAAGGTACAATATTGCGTGAAAAGTACAGTCAGACTGAATTTCTGAATTTTTCGAGGTCATGAATGGATTCTACACATAAAATTACCATGGGATACCAATTTTTAGGACATTTGCTTTATAATAGTGATCGCTATTCCAAAAAAAAACGTAAATTTTTTAAAACTTTTGGAGGTTGTAGCTCAAAAAGGGGGCTTTTTCGGACCTATGTTTATAGGGAAAAAATACTTATTTTGACCTGTAGAATCCGCCCCTGAAATATTCGGGAACAGTTTATCAACACCCTGTATAAGTAAAGAACTGTCCCATAGTGCGGCGCTGAATCTCATACATAGTATTGTGCGACTCGGTCTCGAAAATATTTTTATCCCGTGCAATGTTGCCAAATTTCAGGTTAAAAAGCCATATATCTTACATTGACTCTTATGAGAAATATTCGGCCTGAAATAGTACATCTGGCAACGGCGCTTTCGTTGCTAATATAAAATAGATCAAAGCAATTTAATCGGTACTCAGCTGCAAGTCCAACAAAGAGAAAGTCACAAACTTATCGGCGAGAGAGCATTTGCAAAGACGAAGTCCTGTTCATTATCAAATTGAATTTGTTACTTGCTCTCCCTCTCAGCCCCCCCCCCCTTATAACCGCAGGACAGTGAAAACCTTTACATTTGAGATTTTCCAATCAAATTAATTATTTAATTACTATGGGCCACTCCGGTATACCTCCCAACTTTTGAGTTGCATTCCTCAAAGTTGGGCTGCATTTGTCAACTGTCAGGTTTTTCATGGAGCTGTTAGGTTCCTTTCAACAATAAGCTGGGGAGCGAGCGCTTACGACTACACTCAATCGAACTCAACACAGTGAAGGGTCCATTTCAGACTCTTGTTTAAATCAAATGAAGTAAAAAGTAATAGCAAAGTAAGTTTATGATGGCACAGCAATGTGGTAATTGATAAGTTCCAAATTCCACTCTTTCTACTTTTACGTAGACATTTTATGTTAACATTTTGAATCTTCAATCAGAACCAACTTCGGTTGGAACCAAAGAGTAAACAAGAGTCGCAATTGCATTGAGATTCAGCGTGGTCAATGCTGATAAGAGCTGGCTTCTGATTGGCTGGGAATGGAGGGAAATATGGGGTCCAAACTTTTTTTGGCAGTATGGAAATTAACACGGGGTTTTCGTTCCAGGCCATTTATCTCGAAACCTGTGCAAAATTGACCCGTAGAAATTAATACGAGTCCATTCAGTAGAATTTTCTCAACAAATTGATAGGTCACAAGTACCACAGTTAATTGCTAAGTCGAGAAGACTGTCTTAATTGAAAAGTACACATAATAGTGAGTTACTCAACACACACCAAGCACAAAAACACATTATTATTTGTACTTTTCAAGTGAGACAGTCCTCTCGAATTGTCAATAAACTGGTACTTATGGCCTATCACTTTGTTGAGAAAATTCTGCCAAATTGACTTAAACTAATTTCTACAGGACAATTTTGCACAGCTTTCGAGATAAATGGCCCGGAATAAAAATCCCGTGTTCATTTCCCCCAACGCCAAAAAAAGTTTGGACCCACGCTTACAGTCAATCAGAGGCTAGCCCGCGTTTCCGATCCCTTATCTGCGTTGACCACGAAGGCCTTCTATTCGATTGAGAATCTTGTTTACTCTGTTGTCAGAACTAATCGTTTTGTTTTGTTTGTTTGTTTGTTTGTTTTTTTTTTTTTTTAGTTTGTCTATCTCCTGATAACAAAGCGGGTTAACATCATAAAACGGTAGAAAATAATTAAATTCTGGAGTATGTAATGTTTCAGTGTATGCTTACCGCATTTGGGCGCCCCCCATGATTCGACCAAGGTGCATACTTCGTCGCCGGGATCTCTGACGCACTCAATCACATCGCGACACGTGGTTGCTGGCGTGACCGGAACTTCGGTCACATCCTCGCAACCCGGTTCCCCCTCCACGAAGATCCTTACTATCATCTGAAACAAGAAGCAAAACAAGACCAAAACTATGAAAAACGATCAAAACTGAAGCTTCGTATAGAATATTCTCAAGTTGGATGTACAGTCGGCGCGCAGCGCGGCGAATGAAATAGTGTCGGTTGACTCCTTGAATTTTGGCTCATGTAGGCCACCTGTTATACTTAAATTTACTGTGATAAATATTGCAGGTTGCCTGCCTAATCCAAAATAATAAGGTGTTGAGACATCATGGACTCCTACGTAAGCATAAGCAGAGTCGGAAAAAAACATTTCTACCAATGCATCGTCTTTCTCTCTCTTAGCTCATTTGACTGCATGAGATAGAAAAAGGACATAGACAGGAGCTAAAGTCACGTGACAGCCCCTATATCCATCCTTTTCCAACACATGCGTTCAAATAGACTAAGAGAGAGGGAGACAATAAGAAAACGGCAGCGCTGGAAGCGCGAGAGGAAAATACTTACAATTAGAGGAACAGAAAATTAGCTACCGGTGGACACACTTCAAAATAAAAGAGATCGTGAACTTATAACATCCTTTGACATCAAAATGCTTATATATAATTACTTATAGTTTCCCCTTCCCCAAGGGACTTTTTCACAGGCCCCAAGTCCCTGTCCCTCCCCGAACATCCATCTTCTGACGCGGTCATCCTTCCAACTCGTCGTCCCCCTGATGTGCGCAAACAACTTAACGGGACAAAGTCAATAACTTTTTTTCCCCCGTCCTGGGGCGCCCGTGTCCTCTGATGACTCCTCTAATTGTAAGGAGAGCAAAGTCGTGCAACGCAAGCATGGGCATAGCCGTAGCCGGGACATTGTCTTTCTCTCTCTTAGCCCATTTAAACGCGTGTGTTCGTAAAGGACAGAAACAGGGACTGAAGTCTCACGTGACAGCACCTATATCCATCCTTTTCTGACAAATGCGTTTTAAAGGGATAAGAGAGAGAAAGAAATATTCCTGGCTATGACTAAGGACCATGGAAGAGGGTGAGGCAGGGAAACACTTAACACTTCTGCAATTTCCTCCTTTGGTGCTTTGTTCCAACATTCGTCTTTCTCTTCGATCACACTTTTATGAGTTGTCTAAAGTACAGCGGAGAAATCCGTCCGCGAACTTATATCCAAGTGTGTGTGTGTGTGTGTGTGTGGGTGTGTGAAAGGGCTAGGGGGAAGGGGGAACATTCTTCTTCCTTTAATATTCATCTCTCTCTCTCTCTCTCTCTCTCTCTCTCTCTCTCTCTCTCTCTCTCTCTCTCTCTCTCTCTCTCTCTCTCTCTCTCTCTCTATCTCTCTCTCTCTCTCTCTCTCTCTCTCTCTAACCATAATAATGTCAGGGACCCCAATGAGGTTTATCAATAGAGAGGCTGATAGTGTTGTAAAGTCCTATCTCAAAAGTCCTATCTGTAAAAACAGCATGGGAGATCTGATTCTGGTTTACTGCCTCATTTTTTTTTTAACCTTAAATAAAAAATTGTAATGCGCCCAGTGATGGAAATTGGTTTTAAATTAAAAAGCAAGTGTTTTAGAGTGGCTATCTAGTATCTGGACACATACTTCCAAATCAACTATCCAGGTAAGAGACATTTTTACTTGTTTCTGTCGCGTGTCAGTTTGTTCATCGTGCAAATTCTTCTAAAAAGAAACAGTTATATCGATTTCTGTGTCCAAGTAGCCACTCTAGAACACTTGCACTTTCGTTTAGAACTAATTTCAAATTGATAGTATTTTAATTTTATCTTTCTGTCAATAATCAGCAAAACATCTGAATCCTGTATTGAATATTTCTGCAACGCGGCCTGTAATATATACGCACACTGAGGAAAAAAAATGCCAACTTTAAGTATTTACTTACTTAAAATTGTGGTCAAGACCAAACATCCCGAGCTTGATCATTTAAAATAGTGTTTAATCAATCAGTAGGTTTAAATCAACCCCGTGCTGCTTTAGTTCAACTATTTTAAATGGTAAAACTAAGAATGTTTAGTCTTGACCATACTTTTAAGTAAGTAAATACTTAAAGTTATTATTTTTTTTCTGTAAACTTGAAGTCAAAGGTCCGAAATTGTTTCGTTTTACCGTAAAAGCTTCTTCTCATTCAAAACTTTTGCTTGGAATGTACTCGCGCATGGTGAAACATAGGAATTGAGACAGTCTCCGGCAGACGGGCCCTTCAACAGTGGCGAGGCGTGAAATTTGGCAACAATGTAGAATCTCCATTTAAATTCACCAAAAAGGTCGAACGCTTCAGTCATCGGCGATGATCAGGCATTTCGACCTTTCTAATGCGTTTAAATGGGGAAACGGGAACTTTGCCAAATCGCACGCCTCGCCACCGCCCTGATGACACCAGACTTTAAATTTATAATTAGAGAGAAAGATAAAATAATTAAAATACAATTAAGAAAATGACAATGATTCACAATCATTGAAATTGAGAGCAGAACAGCTATAAACGGAGTGCAAGAAAAATTGACTGTTGCGAGGATGGAACGCGAAACCTCAGTGCTTCAAGTCGAGCGCCTTACCAATTGACCCCATGCGCCTGAGACATCTGTGTCCGAAAATCCGATACATGTGGTGCACTCTCAAGTTTTGCAGAATTTGGTAAAACTTTGACATTTTTTGTTGCCTTGCCATGTGCCCATTTGCCGAAAATGATTCTCGAGCCTCAATGGGGCTCTTGCAAACTTTTGCTGTAAGCAAATAAATAGTCCAATCCGACGAAAAGACCAGCGAAAATCACGAAAATCACACTAAGAAAGTCTAAAAGTCATTAATGAACTAACATAACTGCTATAACGGCAAGATCGTAATGGCGGTTCAACGCAGGTATCATGGGACCTGCTCTATTTTTCACTTCCTCTACGGAAACACAGAGTAGATAAGTCTCAATTTAGATAGGAATCTCACATAATACCGTGCGTCTCTCCGCCATTAAGCCCGATTCTGAGAGTGAATTTGTGTGTACTCATCGTCATTTTTACAGGTTTTTATGCAAGAATCAACTCTTCAATCCCCAACAGCAAAAGTTTGCAAGAGCCCCATTAGACGTACCTAAGCTACATTTCATACTTTCTTTACAATCGGAGCCGGACACATCGTGACCTCCCCTTGTTAGAGTAGAGTGTTTATCATGGGTTCTATACAGAGAGTCTCAAAAACACTAATATGCAGAGTATACATACTATAAACTGAGCATCAATCAACACTCTTGTCGAAATGTCGAAGTGTTTTGTCTGAGTTTACAAGATTCGATGTGGACAGTGCTTTAAAGGAAAAGGAAGAACAAAAATATTTTGCTGCGCTGTGATTCGCCCCTCATCACCTCAGCCGTTTCAGCGCGCAGTGAAACGAGGGAAGAAAAACAAGGAAAATAATGACCACATTAGCGCTCTCAGGCGAGTTGTTTTCAAAGTAGGAGAATTCACTGGTATTTTTTTCCCCTAAACGATGAAATTGTGCCTGACATTTATTTTATTTATTAGATATTAGATTATCTTTTTTTTCCCCCCGACCAAAGTCAAGGTGACGGAAGATGATAATCAACCCTCTCTTTCTCGGTTCAAGACTTCTCTTTTTTTTCTACCATATTTTTCCCTTTGAATTTTTCTACGAAGAACAACGTAAATGAGGGGGAGGGACTTCACTGAGCGTAAATCATGACGAACAGCAATCACTAAGCGGAAGAATTAAGAGTTAAGAATCGCGAGATAAGTGTAAAAGAGCTTCAAAAAGAGAGAAAGAGAGAGAAAGAGAAGAGAGAGAGAGAGGAGAGAGAGAGAGAGAGAGAGAGAGAGAGAGAGAGAGAGAGAGAGAGAGAGGAGGAGGAGTTTGAGCGATTTGGCCATGATCCAGCCAAAGCGAGGAGTTGGTTGTTGTCTTTGAGACTTCACCACTGCATACTATGAAAAGGCGAAAAAGAAAAAGAAAGGGGAAAAAAGATTATATAAGACACACCGCAACGCCTCACCCGAGAGGGTACGTGCCAAATGTTCCGCCGACTAAATTACAAATGAATTTACGAGGAATAAATATTCCTCTAGTGCGACACTCCACTCATTCATCGCTCTCCAAAAGTCTAAATCGCCCTAAGAGTATACGTGCATTGTGTGCACCGCAGAGTTAAAAGCTCATTCATAAATTATTTCAGGGCTCATTCATGAATTATTTTGGGGATTCTTATTTACTCATTGCAGTCTCTTATTTCATTGAGTGAATTTTTCAAGGTAGGTCAGTGAAGAAAGCTGCGTATTCAAGGTTTCAGGATGTTTTTAAGAGGTTCAAGTTTGGTTTTCAATGAGACGCAACGCTACAAAGACTACACAATTCCCTTAAAAATAATCTGATGGAAAAAAATTGCTTGATATTCTCAGGAACAAGACTTACCGCAGAGAAGAAAAGCTCCTGGGAGTTTCAAGAAATTCTTTGCGCTAGATCGAATTTCATGTATAGTAAAGTCAAGTGAAAATGGCAACGTCTGAAGGCATGTAGATTAAAATAAATGAAACTAAAATATTATTCTCACACAAATCGACAAGAGAAAAAATATTTGAAGAAATCAATGCGTGAGCTAGACAAACACAACACAACTAAGCCGACACGAGGAAGAATATGTCCGATGAGAGCTAAAACGCCTGACGCAGCATGAGCAACTTATCCTACGTGTTGGAGTTGGAATTGCATAACCGCTTATTTGAAGGTACTTCAATTTCTTGACGACGCGACGGACGCGATGAGATGCAGATGCCATGCCATGCGCTCGCTCAATGTCATCTGTACCCTAAAAAAATATTTGCGAATGATAGTCTATTAAACCCACGAAAAAGGTCGAACTAGGAATCGATATTTGGAAAGCTTTCAATGGATAAAATCAACGATGCTAGATTGTACGCGACGCCGCACTATGTGGTATTTGACCTAAAAAGCTGGCATAAACTCAAAAAAAAAAAGTCGCTATTGGGAAAAACTGTTGTGATATTCGGAATCTACATAGATTTTTGCATTAGAAACTTGTATTTAGCGGGTCTAAACTAGATTAATTTAACTAGAATCCACCAGGGGAAAAATCAGTTTTACCACCATTAAATTTAGCCTCAGCACGAGACTATAATCAAAGTAAAAAAAAGTGTTTCAAATGAAGTCAGAACAAAATTTGTGTTCATGGATCGTCTTCCTGAAGGTATTTACAATCAGTTTATGCCTATTTTATCCAATTTTAATTTGAATTTGATATCTTTTTGCTATTTCAAAGTTTTAAGCTAAAAACGTAAATTTTCCGATTTTCAAGAGAACTTAAGTTCAATTATCCTGCCACATCCCGCGGGTATATATATGAGAAATGATAGTCCTTAGTGCGTACTAATAGGCCTTGAAGTCAGAAGTTGCGGAAAAATGCGGCTTTTCCGGGAAAATTAGTTCGAATTTTGCGTTTTTGCACGAAATTCTCGTTTTTACGTGTTGTAAGGGCTACATCGCTACAAGAGTGAAATTTGGCAACACCGTCCAAATGACTTGAAACTCAGTATCCTAGGGTACTTTTTAACGCTGACATATTTTGCATCAGTTTTTCAAAATTCGAAAATCCAAGATGGCTGCCGACCGATTAGCCAAAAAATTTGTCGGCGGCCATCTTGGATTTTCAAATTTTGAAAAGCTGATGTGAAATTTGAATTCAGCGTTAAAAAGTACCCCCGAATACCAAATTTCAAGTTATTTGGACAGTAGAAACAGTTTATGCCAACTTTTTCGGTCAAATACCACATAGTGCGCCGCACCATGCCGCGCTGTTTTGGTTAACAAACATTTTTTTAACTTCTTTCAAGACTTCAGGAGAGGTGTAGTATAGATGAAGACTAAGCAGTGGAAAATTAATTTTCTTCGCGATGTATTTTGCAGTTTAAGGTGTCAAAACTTTATTCAAAGAAACATCAACTCTATACTTGCAAAGTTTTTCAAAAGTTGCCAGTAGCGTTCCCACAAGTTGTCCACTAAAATCAACCCAGCGGATTTTCAAAGCTGTTGGTTCTTCGGAGTTTAAAACACAGCCGCTTTCAAAGTTGCATTTAAAAAAAAAAAAAAAAAAAAAATCTCCCCAACAACTGTAATAATTCCTCTATTCCGATTACATCTTATACTTTAATGGGGTTGTTACAAACTTTCGCTGTTTGCGATCGAAGTATAGCTTCAGATCATTTGCTTAGCGTGCAATATGGCAACGCTGCAATTCGTCTATTTATGGAGTGGATTTTGGAAGTTTTTCGTGCTGCCATCGTTAGTTTTGGGGGTTTTTTACACCAGAATCGACCATTAAATCGCTTATAGCCAAAGTGTGCAACAAACTGGCGCAACCAGGATCTCTTCCATCTCTCTCGTTTCCCATTTGAATGTATAAGTAGGAAAAGGACAGAAAGAGGGGGTTTTATTCCGCGTTGTCCATCCTTGTCTAACATACGTTTTTTAATGGAGAAAAGAGAGTGATTAAGAAACTCTCGGTGCGCTACTGGTGCAACACCCCCATTATTCCATTAGTGGCGTTAGCGAAATGTTTTATAGCTATCGTGGAATTACCCACAAGTCTGCGGAACGCATAAGAATCATAGTTTTCAAGTCCGGCAATTCAGTATAGTTAGCCCACAGTGTGGTGGAGCGCGACGGGGCATCCAAATCATTTTTCGAAGCCATCCCACAAGCATTGGCGTCGCGTGCAATTTGGCAACAACGTATTCTATCCATTTAAACTCATGTAAAATATCAAATTGAGGGGGTGCACAGTGCACAAGGAAAATTCGATATATTTAATGAGGTTAAATGGAGCATTTGCATTGTTGCCAGATGGAACGCGACGCCACTGCGGCCACAAGGCACAGAGCATGATCGGACGATCGGACAAACAAATATACGCTCTCATTAAGCTGTATGCAAACATATGAGCAGCGTATAGACACCGGGATGAGAGCGGGGAGGGGGAGGGGGAGGGGGAGGAGGGGAGGGAGAAGAAGACGCTCCAGCCTCTGATTTTTCGAGGAGTCATCGAAAACAAAACGGTTCCAAACCGGAGGCTCTCTATACATAATTACGATGAAAAATGCATAAGAAAGCCTCGAGTCGAGTGCAGAGGTTTAATTAAAAAGTGTCGCCGCTGCGCGCGATAATGAAAGCGAAAGCCTTTGAGCTTTTCAGCTGTTATAAGCTTTCCTTTCCCCCACCCGCCCCCGCCCGTCCAGACTTCTCCCCACTCTCCCGCGGTGTGTACACACAGTTATATGCAACCACACGCTGAGGAGAATATTCCACTTTCCAACTGTGGGGAGGGAATTTTGCGGCAATTTTCTCCACCCTGGACTATCTGTTGATCGTGATGATCATGCAATAAAAAAATAAACTGTAGGCAGTAGCGGATCCAGAAAATTTTTCTGGGGGGGGCACGCCTGTGAAATTTTGAAAATTTGAAGCGTTGGTGGAAGCGATTTCGGGCTATTTTCTATAGAAAAAAGGCAAATTAGAAGCTTCTGGGGGGGACGTGCCCCCGTGCCCCCTGGATCCGCCACTGACTGTAGGGAGTACCCTACGATCATCAAACTTAAACTGGGGGGCCAGACCCCCTTGACTTTTCTGGAGGAAACCCCCGGACCCACCTTTATTACTCTGGGGGAGACACCCAAACCCCCCTTTAATATTCTGGGGGAGACACCCAGACTCACCCCTATGCAGTTCATTTTACAGTGCACTGGGAGCATGAAGGAGCATGCACCATCCAAACATAGTCCATACGTTGACTGATGCAATTTCGGTGCTTCGGTCTCAATGAGGCAAAAACCTCACGAATTTTTCTCATGAGTCAACGTATGGACCATGGTTGTGGTGTTCTGTTGAGACCGCGAAAGAAAAAAAAAAGTTGCCTCCGCACACAAACATGGGCAAGATAGATAGTGCGTGGTCAGCAAAGTCTCTATGATAAATTGTTTCTGGCCACACTGAAGCTTGACTTGACGGTCATCGATGCTGCAATGACAAAAATTTTCCTGTTAATTCAACCGGACGTCGGTTTAATATTCACTTAACCGGAATTCTTGTTGTTTCAACAGGAATCCCTGTTATTTTAATAGGAATGCCTGTAACTCAACCGGAGTTTCTGTTAAATAGGAATTCCTGTTATTTCAGTAGGAATTCCTGCTGGTATAACAGGAATTTCTTGTTAAAATAAAATGAATTCCGGTTAAGTAAATATTTAAAAGACGTCCGGTTGAATAAACAGGAAAATTTTTCTCCGTGTGTATGGTGAGCAAAAAAGTGAGGTTATGCTCCTTCAAGTCAAGTCCGACTTTTCGCCAACTGGATCAGGCCAGAGACCAGTGGCGGCTCGTGCAGTTTGGCAACGATGTTCTTCCTCCATTTGAAAACATGCGCAACAATCGATTGTTGATGAAGCACTGTTTCACTTTTGGATCGATTGTTTTACACAGAATCAAATGGAGGAAAAATATGGTTGCCAAATGGGGTTGTTGTAAAGGTCGGAATTTTATGTTTTTGATTACAGATTCTGAAAACGTTCGCCGAGTAGAGCATTTTCGTTTTTTTGTTTTTTTCCTACGACCAATAGAAGCCGAGATAATCGACTTTGAAGCATCGCCAATTATTGCATCATATATACTAATTATTGCGCAATCCAGTGCACTACGGTTCTCATATCTCTTAAACTTCCAAAAATAACCCTATCGACCTATACCTCATTTTGAAGCAGAAGTCAAACGGAATCGTTCTGTGCAAATCTCAGGTCTCTAACTGCTGTCGTTCCAAAATGGCGGGTTTTTTTATTTTTATATTCTGGCGCCATCTTAATATTTGGATCGGCGCCATTTTGGAACGACAGCAGTTAGTGACCTAAAATTTGCACAGACCGATTCCGTTTGACTTCTGCTTCAAAATGAGGTATAGGTCGATAGGGTTATTTTTGGAAGTTTAAGAGATATGAGAACCGTAGTGCACTGGATTGCGCAATAATTAGTATATATGATGCAATAATTGGCGATGTTTCAAAGTCGATTATCTCGGCTTCTATTGGTCGTAGGAAAAAAACAAAAAAACGAAAATGCTCTACTCGGCGAACGTTTTCAGAATCTGTAATCAAAAACATAAAATTCCGACCTCTACAACAACCCCATTGCACGAGCCGCCACTGCCAGAGACAAATTCTTGTAACCGCCCATGGTTAGTGTAAGAGGGTAACAATCCTCGGCCCAATGTGTGGCATCGAGTCCCTGAAAGAGTCTCGTTATACGAGGTCCCGTCTCTGATTGGCTGCTGAAAACTGAAGAAGAAGAAGAAAGGGTCTATGAAGCCTCGGGGGGCGCATCTCGTTTACATCTTCATGGAACCATCTTCCCCGCCGCCCAGCTGTGAGGAAAGCTTCGGCTTTTTTGATGAAATTTTCTATTGAAAGTGATAGAAGAAGGTTCAGAACAGAATAAAATTTACGCACTACTCTTCAATGTTAATTAAAACAGGTAGTGAAGCTAAAGTAAGCATCAAAAACGACATAATGTGTCCGCGACATTTACCATTCATCAGATGTTAATTTGACTATTTTTTAGTGTCTTAGAATAATTCTACGCCTACAATTTCACTTCATCATCGCTATCTTATGTATTTTGGGGCGCTGATTTCAAAAATGCTATGAGTTTCATTAAACTGACCTAGATTTTACGTAAATTCAAAATTACATCTTCTTAATAAAAAATTCGAAATTCTGGAAAAAAGTGTGAGTTTTGAGTAAGAACTAAGGCCAAATTTGAAAGCAGCGGGTCAAAATTCATGGACAGTTTTGCGGGAGGGCTGAGAAAGAGGTATCTTATGATAAGAAAACCTGGTTTTACGTTCATAACAGCCGGACACACTATGTCGTTAAGGCGTAAAAATCGTGAAGCAATCAGAGACAAATAGAGACCCAGCACACCGTATGCTTCCCGTGTTTGAAAAGTGAAGCAAGTTTAGCGGTCACAGTTTTGGTCGGGAGTCACCGGCTGCAACGATAAACATTGCCTACTGTTGAATGGTGAAGCTCAACAAAAGGCTGTGATTGGTTCGCCGTCCCGGAAACGGAAATAGGTTTTGCTTTTCGAATGCAAAACACACGCTCATCAGTCAACAGTAGGCAATAGTTGGCTGTTGTTCCGATGAGTTCCGACCAAAATTGAGCCAGAAAAGTGGACACCTGTCGCAAGCTTTGTGCTGGGTCTCTATTTGTCACTGAAAGCAATCGGGAATTGAAGATTAGGTTAACCTAACAAAGATTACCTACACGAATACATGCATAAGTAATCTTTGGTGGGAAGATCGTTGGATGAAAATGTGAACAAGAGACGCGCCTCCACGCTCCTTAGACCCCTTCATCTTCTTTACTTCCGTTTACGTATCTTGAGCCTATCAGACATATCCGTAGCCAGGATATTGGCTGTCTCTCTCTAAGCCCATTTGACTGCATTCAATAGAAAAGGACAGAAAGAGGGGCTGAAGTCACGTGACAGCCCCTATATCCATCATTTTCTAACACATTCGTTTAAATGGGCTGAGAGAGAGAAGGACAATATCCTGGCTACGGCTATGGTTTCAGCAGAGCTGCCGTTTTGCGTATAATCAATGCTATTTTTCTATTCACCGATGATTCCACCGGTTGAGAAAAGATTACACAGATCAGTTCAGTGTATTACTGTAATGAACTAAAATACTCGCATCTGTAATCTTTTCTCAACCGGTGGAGTCGTCGATGAATTTAAAAAACTTGCGGATATTTTAATTAATCAACGGAGTTTCCACCGATTAAGGAAAGATTACAGATCAGAGTATTGTCGTGCATTACAGTCATACACTGAACTGAACTGTGTAATCTTTTCTCAACCGGTGAAATCATCGGTGAATAGAAAAATAGCATTGATTATACGCAAAACGGCAGCTCTGGGTTTCAGATACAGGGACTTTGGTGTGCCGTAACTGCCGTTTCGACGTTTCCAAATAATTGTAAGCTTTGACTTACTGAGCGGAGGTGGGAAAATGTTAGCTTTCTTACGCTACGCGCCACGCCTCGCCTCGCCGCGGCTGCCGCTACTAATTAAGAGCGTCGCGGGATGATGGTGACGCATTATCAAGTATCAACGGAGTCAAATGAAAGGCAAATGAGAGGTGAGTTTATGAAAATTGCGAATTCACGGTGGCGCGGCGCGATATGGCACCCGCCACTTATCAGATGCACTCGCGAGAGAATATTTTACAACCCAACCGCGCTCTCCCGACTATATCTATATGGGTACTTTTACACACCAACAACGGAGGGAGTGCTTGCTGGCACTTCGCCAAAAAGCGCTCGGGCTTACGCGACGAGACGAGACGTGATGCCTGATGCCTTTCAATCAGTGGCGGCGCTTGCGATTTGGCAACAACGTATTCTCTCCATTTAAATTTATGTAAAATAATCGATTTTCAGGAGGTGCATTGCACCCCCACGATATCGATACTTTTGCATAGATTTAAATGGGAAATTAGCAGGGTTGCCGAATTGCACGAGCCGCAACTGCTTTCAATGCAACTCGCTCTCAACCGGTCGCAACAGCTGACCAATTGAAACTCGCGTTTATAGTGGCTAGATTCCGAAATTTTGAAATTCAACAAGGAGAGGTGAGCACGAACATTGCGAGCAAATTTCCGGGGGAGGATTCCATAAGAAATAGGGATGAGATTGCTCACTGATTCTCTGCGGGGAAGTTATTGATGACGGATGGATAATTTTCAGAATGGGGCTAATGCAAACTTTTGCTGTGAGCAGATGAATAGTTCAATCTGATGTAAAAACCAGCGAAAATTACGAAAAGCGTAATAAGAAAGCCTAAAATTCAGTAATGAATTCACGTAGCTGCACTGAAAAAAAATATTAACTCTTACTTTATAGTTAAAAGTATGTACATCACTTAAAAAGTATTGGTTTGACTGTTTAAATTAGTTAAATTAAGTCCGTGCCGTGCTAATTTAACTATAATGTAAACAATCAAACCAACAATTTTTAAGTGGTGTCCATACTCTTAACTATAACAGAGTTAAAGTTACCACATTTTTTTTTTCAGTGCTTTAACGGCAAGATCGTAATGGTGGTTCAACGAAGGTATCATAGGAGATTCCTGTCTAATTTGTCACTTTCTCAGCGGAAACACAGAGATACTTACATCTCAATTTAGATGGGAATCTCCCATATGATACCCGCGTCTCTCCATCATTAAGCCGAATTTTGAGAGTGAATTTTGTGATCTTTTAGTTTACTCGTCGTCTTTGTTACAGGTTTTCATGCAAGAATCAACACTTCCATCCCCTATAGCAAAAGTTTGCAAGAGCGTCATTTGTTACGTTATTGAAAAAATACCGAAATGGGTCTGTTGCATACTTTTGCTACAGCGTTATGGAGGGTTGGTTCCGGTGTAAAATTGCGCGAAAATTATATTGAAAGCATTGAATAGTCTCAAAATCCACTCATAAACCCACAACAGGCGTTTTAAGGAAAGCTTTCAACCAGAGTTATTTTGCTGTCTTTGATCTATCACAATGAAATCCGATTTCCACATCAAATGATCATTTCAGGTATGGTTAAGATTTGATGAAGTGCATCAAAACACATTTACTTCGTTTGAATCTTAAATACTTGCGGTAAGACACATTTACTCACATTTTACGAAACAGCGAACGAAACTTTAAATTAATGGATCAGGCTGCTTTTGATGTTGCAACAACTTCCTCAACAAACTTTAAATACTCCATCTCTTGCAAAACTGTGCTTATTAATATTACTAAAAATGATCCGTTTTAAAAAAGTTTTGATTCATTTAATACCTAGTTGAAAGTGACTCGAGGAAACGGAATTTTAAACTCTCGCAGCGTCAGCTTGAGCGGCAATTATCTTTTTATAAAGATAATCGGATTTCGTTCACTTTGTCCACCAATCTTAAATCCTTTATGAGAACCAACATCCAAGTTAATTAAAATATTGTTGAAAAAGTTCATGCCTTGTGCGGTGCGCATCCTCCCGCCTCCTGTGGTTTTATCCTTTGACGAACGATAAAATAATGAAGTTCAAGTTCAGTTTGAGCATTTGCAGCCCCCGCAGAAGTGAATCCAAACACTCGTCTCTCTCTCTCTCTCTCTCTCTCTCTCTCTCTCTCTCTCTCTCTCTCTCTCTCTCTCTCTCTCTCTCTCTCTTTTTCTTTCTTTCTTTCTTTCTTTCTTTCTTTCTTTCTTTCTTTCTTTCTTTCTTTCTTTCTTTCTTTCTTTCTTTCTTTCTTTCTTTCTTTCTTTCTTTCTTTCTTTCTTTCTTTCTTTCTTTCTTTCTTTCTTTCTTTCTTTCTTTCTTTCTAAAAATAAAAGGAAATTACTACTACTACTTTCTTTCTTTCTTTCTTTCTTTCTTTCTTTCTTTCTTTCTTTCTTTCTTTCTTTCTTTCTTTCTTTCTTTCTTTCTTTCTTTCTTTCTTTCTTTCTTTCTTCTTTCTTCTTTCTTTCTTTCTTTCTTTCTTTCTTTCTTTCTTTCTTTCTTTCTTTCTTTCTTTCTTTCTTTCTTTCTTTCTTTCTTTCTTTCTTTCTTTCTTTCTTTCTTTCTTTCTTTCTTTCTTTCTTTCTTTCTTTCTTTCTTTCTTTCTTTCTTTCTTTCTTTCTTTCTTTCTTTCTTTCTTTCTTCCTTTCTCATCTCTCCTCACCCATGTGAATAGATCTAATAGAAAAAAACAGAGATCAGGCTCAAAGACAGACATTGGTGGATGCCGCCATCTGGCAACGGTGCATTTTTCCCCATTTTTCCCCATTTGATTTCATGAGAAATAATCCATTGATCACGGGGCTATAACCCCTTCAAGAATCGATTGTTTAACATAGATTTAAATGGGAAGAATCAGCAGTTGCCAGATTTCTACATCCGCCCATGCCTAAAGATACGCAGTGGCAACTAACTCCCACCATATTTTTGATGGAGGGAAATGGCGGTCAGATAAACCTAAAAATGCTCCACCAAATTCGCTTTGCCTAATTTCAAATCATGATTCCTGATTTCCTAGCCTATCCTTCGTTATGTAAGACAGTGGTGGTGGCACACAATCCATGACCACAAAAAGGTGCCATCGGTGATCAGAGTTGGGTATACGGGGGTGGTATTCGATTACGCGATTACCGAGTGATCATAATCGTCGTTTTTTCGGAGGGTGGTAATGCGGTCCAGTGGCGTCGCGTGCCAACTGGCAACAATGCAACTGCTCCATTTAAACTCATTTAATATATCGAATTTTCCTTGTGCACTGTGCACCCCCTGAATTCGATCTTTTACATGAGTTCAAATGGTTAGAATAGATTGTTGCCAAATTGCACGCGACGCCACTGGATCGTGGCTAGTTTTTTTTTTTTTTTTTTTTTTTTTTTTTTTTTTTTTTTAAAATTCACTCACCATATTAGTTGCAGAAGAATATTAGATCTACTTAAAATGACCCTAAAGTTTACTTTAAATCTGTGAAGAATACATTTGATTACCATACAAAGGTTTGACGCTTACCGATTGCCCTGCAGTAATCGTATAATCGGATTATACTCCTATTTGACCAACTCTGCCGGTGATACTATTTAAACGCCGACTTTTCCCTATGAAAATGCAGCTGGAATGGGTCTGTTGCATACTTTTGCTGCAACAATATAGAACCTTGATTCTTATGTAAAATTCGGCGAAAATAACGATGCGCACATTAAAAACGTTCAAAATCCACTCATTAACTCAGAAAATCACTTCAATTTCAAACAGCTGCGCTACACTAGACACTATTTGCACCGGTATAATACTACATAGACGGAACCTCCGTGCATAAGTAAACAACATCGTAACTACAAAATGATGGAATTTCTTTTTTAATGCTTGAAATATAAGCTGCATTTGCTGTCTGGTCTTTTCGGTTTATCAAAGATTACAAAATAATATAAAAAATGTACGCTAAACGAAACATTCCAATGTTCGTAAGTTCTGTCCATGTTTCCATAAACGAAATGGTTCCATCTATGTAGTTATAAGTCGGTGATATAGTGTCTGGTGTAGCGCGGGTTGTTTGAAATGGAAGGTATTTTCTGAGTTAATGAGTGGATTTTGAAAGTTTTTAATATGCACTTTGTTATTTTCGCAGACTTTTACGTTAGAAACAATGAGTTATATTGATGTAGCAAAAAAACGCAACAGGCCCATTGTGAGAAAATTACAATAGATCAGCAATTTTTATGCACCAGATGATACAGGTTGTACTTTTAATTATGATACCGATAAATCCATTACTCAAACCGTCAAACGCAGTCTCTAAGTTTTTGACTTTCAATCAATTTGTCATGTCCATGAGAACAAATGTTGTGACCATAGGTATTTGCGGGGAGGTTCAGAATGGAAATGCCGCCGAACGAAAGCTTTATTTTTAAAGAACAGTAAGTTTTCGTTTCATTTCATTTATATTAGTTCAAGTTTCTTCGTCGCAACTGCGAGTGTTTTACAAGGCAATTTGACAAATTACTTCATTTGAAACTTGTGAATCGGAAACACTGAGGTGGCCTGGATGATTAATACGGACGAGAGTTTGATGGGCAAGTTTGCAAACTTTTCCGCTGCGGATTAGTTCGTAGAGGACAAATGTACGCTTCGAGCCATTCGACCTGATTTGATGGACTCAAGAGTTTTAATGTTTTAGACTTATCGTTCAATACGCTTAAATTGTATCTTGACAGCTTTTCATTGACTCTTTCTAGCTTGTCGTCTCTCCCTATCCCCCCTCTCTCTCCCTCTCAATGGTCGTTCCTCCCTCCCTCCCTTCCTCCTTCCTACCCTGAGCAGGTTGCAGTGGTGATGGTCATATGATGTTGACGATAACACCTCACCAAAGGGTCGATTATTTACTTTATCGATAAACCGATCGTTAAGGATGTAGGTATATGAGCAGGGCTGCCGTTTTGCGTATAATCAATGCTATCTTTCTAATCACCGATGATTTCACCGGTTGAGAAAAGATTACACAATTCAGTTCAGTGCATCACTGTGATGAACTAAAATGCTCGCATCTGTAATCTTTTCTCAATCGGTTGAGTCGTCGATGACTTTAAAAAACTTGCGGATATTTTAATTAAGTAACGGAGTTTCCACCGATTAAGGAAAGATTACAGATCAGAGTATTTTTGTGCATTACGCAGTCATTCACAGAACTGAGCTGTGTAATCTTTTCTCAACCGGTGGAATCATCGGTGAATAGAAAAATATCATTGATTATACGCAAAATGGCAGCTCTGTATATGAGTGCTGCTTTTGGTCCAAAATTGTAAAACTTGGCTGTTGCTATGGCTACCATCGTTAAAGTGCCCGTTAATTGAAGGCTATGCATTAAACGGTTTTTATTTATTTATTTATTTATTTATTTATTTATTTATTTATTTATTTATTTATTTATTTATTTATTTATTTATTTATTTATTTATTTATTTATTATTATTATTATTTTTTTTTTTTTTTTTTTTTTTTTTAAAAGCTTTTTTAACGATAGTTACCATAGCAACAGCTAAGTTTTATAATTTTTGACCAATAGCATCACTCATAGACAGTCTTTACGATCGGGTTATCAATGAAGTAAATTTCCTCATATTCATTAATCTTAAATTGAAAATTGTAACTAATCCAGTGCAAAAGAAAGTGGTTTTAAATGAAAATGCAAGCGTTTAGGAGTGGCTATCTGGACACAGAATTCTAATAAAACTATCCAGGTGATAGAAAATGTTGCATATTTTTGTTATGTGTCAGTTTCTTTATCGTGCAAATCATTCCAGAAAACAACAGTTACATCGATTTCTGTA
>VMOF01000001.1:22325345-22352845 GCA_011764245.1 Trialeurodes vaporariorum | reverse complement strand
GCATTGATTATACGCAAAACGGCAGCCCTGAATATGAACTATAAATAGCGATAGAGTTTTGAGCATTACTTTTACTGCTTATGAATTACGAAACACGGTTTCTATCAGAGACAAATAGAGACGGAGCACTGCGCTAAAATGCGTAGGGAAGATTTGAGGCACGCTGAATTTTCAGGGATTCAACAAAATAACAAGTAAAACAACAGTCAGGCCCTTTTGATGTTGCATAGTGTTGTGTTGGACGGTGACATTCGGTGGACACAGGGGGGATAGACTGGGAAGTGTAGAGGAGGGTGCTCAACATTCAACACTCCGCGACGTTGAATGTTGTTTTGTTGAATCCGCGAGACTTTAGCGTGAATCTACTGCAGCCGTTTGTGCTCTGTCTCTATTTGTCTCTGGTTTTAATCGGAAAACATCAATACGGAAACATGCTGAATGCAAAAAAAAAAAAAAAAACAAAAAAAACAAAAAAAAAACAAAAACAAAAAAATATACAAATACGATGAAATTCATGTTTCTATCCTTGGCTGCTAAAGATGGTGAAGTGAGGATCTGAAATACCAGTAGCGCACCGAGAGTTTCATCATATCTCTCTTTTCTCCATTAAAAAACGTATGTTAGACAAGGATGGACAACGCGGGATAAAACCCCCTCTTTCTGTCCTTTTCCTACTTATACATTCAAATGGGAAATGAGAAAGATGGAAGAGATCCTGGTTGCGCCAGTGTGAAGTACTGAGCACATAACAAGCCCCGAGATGACCCTGAGACTGAAAACGCAAAGTGCTGGTCACGAACTTCACAAGTCATGATAATTATATTTACTGGTCCACCCGGCCAACTGAGCATATTTTGTCTGCAAATTCGAACATCGCATAGAAAGAAGACCGCCATAAAGCTGGGACTTATTCTTATTATTTATTTACATTTAAATTGAAATAATACCTGCACCAAAGTATAGACTAAGAAGAACAAGGGACTTTGGTAGGAGTATACATGACAGGCAATCTCTCTAGTGGAAATGTCTTAGGCGGACCGTGACCAAAAGAAGTGGGGGGGGGGGGCTAAAAAGTGATGATTTTTTTTTTTTCCGCTTCTGAAGTCTCAAGTGATGACTTTTTCCCGATTTTTAGCCCCTCCGCCAAAAAAAAAAAATGGGGGAGGGGCTATAGCCCCCCTAGCCCCTGATATAGTCCGCCTATGGGAAATGCTCTTAATAAAAAAACCTCCCTCGAATTTTTGGTCTTTTTACCTTAGCAATCCAGTGATGTATTTCGATCTACCTACATTGATTTTTATGGAATATCAGGTCTGCGAAGACAAGATAAAATATGTCTATTAACGTCTTCTGAAATCAAGTGTATCCATTTTGGCTAGAGTCAACTGTCATTAAAAACTTTCCCTACACGATGACGCGTTTCAATTCAACTTAGTAGTTCTCAATATTTTGAGGAAATATGCGTACTCAATAAATTTTCAAAGCAGCAACAGTGAATTTGAAAACAAGGAAAACAGCTTTTTTTTTTATTCCCGTAATTCCAATAAGAATTTCGGACGCGGTGCGGCAGAATAACGTAGTTGGATCTACAGCTACGATTCAAAAAAAAAAAAAAAAAAAAAAAAAGGTGTTCAAAGGTGTTAGAGAGATTCTTCCTCGCCAATGCGTTAATGCTGACAATAAGTGATTATATCTGATATTCCGATGGAAAAATATTCACACATGAAATTCTTAGGTTTAGAGGATTTTAGAGCTTGCATCGGGTTAACGCCTCTTTGAAATTCAAACAGATTTGTTAGGTTCGAATAGATATTTTCTGCATGCATCAGTGGCGTGGCGTGCTATCTGGCAACGTTGCCGTTCGTCCATTTAAACCCATGAAAAAGATCGAACGATAGGATGTTCGGTGAACACCTTCGCATTCGACCTTTTACACAGGTTTAAATGGACACAATACAACGTTGCCAAATTGCACGCTACGCCACTGGCATGCATTAATAAAAGGCTGCGTGCACTGAAAAAAGCGATAGTCATAATATCTACCAGATTCTAGTCACATTATCAGAAGCACAACGATACGTGAACGACGGAAAGTCTAGCTCTTTGACCAGAAAATTCTGGTGTTAATACCAGAATATGGTCGTAAAACTATAATTTCCTAAACATTTTCGAGAACTATGGTACAAAGACTAGAATTCTGGTAATTTTACTATCCCTTAAATAGGTTCACAAATTGTATTTCTTCTGGGTTTTTTTTTTTTTTTTTTCAGTGTGGAAACAAAACAACGGTGAGTCCTTGTTCGGATGAATCAAATTTCAAGTGCTTGGCTCACTGTGCTCTGTGCCTAAGCTATTATTAAGAAATCAAGGAGCGCTGACCTTGTCACGGTAATCTGTATATTTTGTCATACTAAATAGAACGCACGGGTCGGCCACGCCATTCTTTTGCCGAAGTGCTGGAGGGAGTCAGCAGAGATTCAACTTAAATTTGCCAACAAAGAGATGGATATAATAAGCACAACATTCACAAATAAAAATGATTTAAACCAATAAAGGTACTGTCGGCGAATAAAGTAATGTCGGGCACCGCCTAAGATTTTAGCTCATTGTCAGGTATACGCTATCAGCGATGCTTTGAATTTCCCGGCCTGAATAATGAATCACTCAGTTTGGTCTTAAAAACGTCCTGGACGTTTTTAGGACCAAACTTGGTGATTCATTTTTTGCCGGGTTATTGTACAAGTGTTTTGCAGGTTGCCTACCTGAACCAAAATCTAAGGAGCACTGGCGTAGCGTGCAATTTGGCAACGTTGCAGTTCTTCCACATGGACACATGAAAAAGATCGAACGATTGGGTGTTCGGTGAACACCTTCGCATTCGACCTTTTGTATGGGTTTAAATGGACAGACTACAACGTTGCCAAATTATTGCACGCTACGCCACTGCTAAGGAGTCGACTGCCATTATTTAAATCACCGAAAGTACTTACAAGTAGTGGCGTACGCAGGGGGGGGGGGGGGGCTAAGGGGGCTAAATTCCCGCCAGACCTCAGATTTTCAGGGGTGGAGGGGAAGGGGGGAATAATTTGCAGTCAAACGCTTATCAGTGCAAGCCCCTCCCAAAAAAAATCCTGCGTACGCCACTGCTTACAAGTCACGACTAAAGTCAATACACAGAATCTCAGTTACCTGCGGTTATTAACATTTCTATGGATTAAATTGTCGAAATCAATCGTAAAATAAATAGATAGTGTAATCATTAAATAAAGATTGATAGCCGTCTCTTCAATTTTATTGCGGAACAAGAAGTCATTTTGCTACCCTGGAAAAGAAAGCGCTTTCAATTCTTGTAATCTTGACTTTTAATCATCAGTATGAAGTATTACTCGAGACCTATCACACGAATACAAAATTGCCAAAAGAGATGGTGCGAGGTTTCACCAAACTCCTCCATTCTAACTTTTGAAGGAGTTGAGATAAAAAGTTACGGTTTTGCAATAATCTTCATGATTTAGGATGACAACTTTTTATTTTAGGTGTCAAGGTCTGACCCTCTCACAATCAGTGGAGACTCTTCAAAAGGGTTATCATGGAAATCCCAAAAAATCGACCTCTATATCTTGTGATACAACATTAAAAATAAGAGAAAATGTTAAGACTTATTTGGATTAAGAAGGCCGAAATGGTTTTTTTTTTTTGTTTTTATCTTTTTTCTTTGTTTCAGATAAAGGTGGTAGATGTTTGCCACATCCTGTATAATGTATCCGGCATTTCCGTTGAAAGGTACTACACACCACATTATCTACTCCGTGCACAGACACATCGATTTTCATGCTGTTTACAAAGTAAATCAATAAGTGTTCTTGATGAAATAATACTTACAGGCACCATTGGTCCGGCTGCCTAGAGGGGCTGTCACATGCTTCGACTGGAGATCTCTCCTTGCCGAAATCGAACGGATCCCATATCTGAAAAAAAGGTTATATAAAAAAAAATAAATAAGTAAGAAATAAGAGTCCATGAGTTTTCCATAAATGTTTGAATTCAGAAGCTGTGAAATATGAAGTTTTGAAAATTAGTTTCCTGGAAAGTTGCAGCTTGTTTTGAAACACCAAACATTCTGAAAAGTACCTTTAGGGCAACAAGACATCCGGTCTTTACGCACCAACCGAGCATTTTCCGTAGGGTGTTCAAGGGAAAGCATTTTTTTGCGCTCTGAGCCCAAAAAACGTAAACGTTTGTAAACGTTGTTCTGTCCGCTGTGGCGTCGCGTGAAGTCTGGCAACGCTGGAAATAGGCCATTTAAACCCATGCAAAATATCGATTAGTGGGAGTGCACTGTGCATCTCCATAGTTCGACCTTTTCCAAGCGTTTAAATACTGTAGAATGAGAGTTACCAGATTCCTCGCGAGGTCACTAGCCCGTACATTAAAGCAACAGGCCTTCGTTTTTCGAAGAATTAATAAAATAAAAAATAAAAAAAAAATGTAAAAAAAAAAAAAAAAAAAAAAAAAAAAAAAAAAAAAATTAGGAATGCAAAGTATTTCCGCACAGCTTCAAGTCATCTTGAACTATCACCTCGACCAAATCGTAGAAATTTCCACAAATGTTCTGAAAACCAAAATAGCGAGCAATATACGTAGTTGAGAGCTTGAAGGTGATTGATAATCAAGTTTTAGCATTTGGTTGTAACACGATGAAAGAAAAAGAGGATTTTTCCCTCCGACAAAGTCCAATTTGCCCATCAGATCTCACCAATGGAGCTGTTGCAAACTTTTGCTACAGGCTTATTAATAGTTGATTATGGGGATAAACCCTGTAAAAATAACGATTAGCGCTCTGAAAAATCACGAAATCCACTCCTAAACTCACAAAATGCTTTTAAACGCGAGACCGTAATGGCGGCCGGGGCCGCGGTTTACATTGAGTCTCCATATCTCCAATCAGCTCCATCTACACGAGTTGTTCTCGCAACACCACGCGTGAAGAAGAAGAAGCATACAATTACCATAAGAAAACCACGGCCTCGGCCGCCATTACGGTCTCGCCTTCTAAAGCATTTTGTGAGTTTAGGAGTGGATTTCGTGATTTTTTAGTGCGCTAATCGTTATTTTTACAGGGTTTTATGCCATATTCAACTTTTAATAAGCCTGTAGCAAAAGTTTGCAACAGCTCCATTGGTGGTCGCTTTATTTCCTTGGATTAGCTTCGGGCGGAAAACACGAATGACTAACGAGTCACAGGCGAACGCGCAGGTTTTACTAGATTGGGAGGGCACTCGGAATAATTCAGCGACACACATTAATACGATCCCGAATTTAGAGATACTAGCCAAGTTTTTACTGTTTATAGTGAAAAATTCGTAAGTAATGAAACCGACAGTAATGATGATAATGACCTGTATAAACATGGGAACGGACAGCCTTTAATGGTGTTGCAGGGTGTTTTCAATGTAAAAGGAACTGGATAAGTGTATGGTTTAATGAACAACATTAACACTTACAACGACTAGTGTTGCGGCTCAAGAGCGATACGTTAGGATTTTAGCTGATAGCTGTATTTTAATGCGGAAAGTCAGAATAATGACGAAGATCGTATAAACGTTAATAAAGAAGACGGATCGATACAAGACGTAAGTTTGAGTATTTGAGTTTCGTGCGAACTTTCACCACAGCGATTTTCACCAGTAACGTGCAATGTGGCAATGTAGCAACGTTGCATTGCGTCCATTTAAACACATGAAAAAGATCGAATTATTGGGTGTTCGGAGAACACCTTCGCCATTCGATCTTTTACATGGGTTTAAATGGACTCGATACAACGTTGCCACGTTGCACGCTACGCCACTGATGTTTACCCTTTCAAAACCACGCCCGAGTGTATTCGTTTCTGTGGCTATGATGTCTGCTTCACATAATTTCAGTCCCCCCCTCAAAATAACTGCGGCTCCAAATTGTTAATATTTTATTTGTAATGCATTGGCGCCGCGTACGATCTGGCATTTTGTCCATTTAAACCCGTGCAAAGTGTCGATTCGAGGGTGTGCGCTGTGCAGTGTGCACCTCAAATAGTTCGACCTTTTTAATACATTTACATGGACCAATGCAGCATTGACAGACTGCACGCGACGCCCGCGCCGACGCGACTCCCCTGCACTGCGCCTTCAATCAAGTGTGTATGCAAAATCAGCACCGCGGTGTAGGAATATTTAACTACCCGGCATTTACTTTCCAGCGCGCGAACATTGATTTGTGTTCTTAACCTGGTCATAAACGGGTTAAGCTCGTGCTCCAATAGAAAACGGCACGAAATATCACACTGACGCTAGCTTGGATACTTCCAAATTACATTAATAAATTCTACAAAAAATCAAAAGTCACACTTCCAGTTCATGATGCTGTTGGATATACGTTCTTCGTGTAAACCAAAGGTTTGGTTAGCACAACTATAGTCTTTTGTTGGCCTGTGCGATGTGCGATGCATCGATTAAAGTTTCGATGTTTTCCTAACATAGAATGGATTCGATGCTACTGCTGATGTCAATCGATCCATCGAAACTCGTTACTCAACGTTATTTTAAACTTAAGACTTAAGACGTCATTTAAAAAATAGACTTAAGAGTCATTTTTCCTCTTGAACCATCTCAAAAGCATATAAAAAGTAGCGTGATATCCAGCGATCTCTCACGTTGGACTTGTTAAAATTACTTTCCATGCATCGATCAGGGGCGTCATTTCTGGTTCGGCTTGGGGGGGGGGGCAAAAATGTGATGCCCTTTTTTTTCTCGCTCATTAATATTATTTTAGACACTACAGCCCTGCAAATACTATATTTACGGCCTTCCTATATTTACAAAACTCGTTAATGACCACCAACTTTTAGTTCGAAACTTTTTTTTCTAAAAAAAAAAAAAAAAAAAAAAAAAAAAAAAAAAAATGTCATAACTTTTTCACTTTTGGCCGTCCCTTGAGGGGTCAGTGGTCCCCCCTCCCCCGCAAATGACGCTACTGGCATAAAATAAAATTTCGATGTTTTTCAGACATCAAACTTCGATGCACAAAACTGAACATTGCACAGGCTTAGTCTTTTGCGGGGTCATTTTTCCACAAACGGCTTTTGACAGCGCTACCAAAACGGGTTTTTCTGTATTTTTCTTTCCCAGTGATGCGCGCGGAAGTTCAGAGGCAGGGACGGGAAGAGGGGAGGGGGAGATGGAGTCGACACTCATCATTCGAAGCGGAGCCTGCACAGATGTCTCAATCTCAACGTAGAGGCACACTTCTCCCCCCCCCCCCCTCACAGCCTCTTGCCATCTCTTCCTCATCCTCCTCCTCCCGTACCACGCATCGTCGCTCTATGCCTCCTTTTGCTCCAAACCTCTCACGACAGTAATTGCAATCATGAATGTAAATATGAAATGACGAATATGACACGATACATATATATACACGCGGAGAAAGATCATCATTGCCTGGCGCTGCGCTGTGCCACTCCGTGTTGCCACATGGGACTACGTACTGGCGGGGATAGAGATACCAGGCCAGAGTATGCAATATGCAACACACCAAAATACATGTGTCGAATGTTATATTCTGTGTGCCGCATTGCATACCCTGGCCACTGGCCAGGTGTCCGCTAGCTCGTAAGCATGTGTTAACCCCTAATGGGCTAAGCCCGAGTATACTCATGTTCTTCTTCAAGTCTATATTTCACATTGTTCAAGTATCATGATTCCGAATAAACGCGATTTTAGATATAGACTCGTACACGATAAGATTTCGTCGGACGCCTTCAATTTATCGTATCGGCAATTCCAACTCCCCCGAGTACGAATAGTTAACCTCTTATGGGCCAAGCCCGAGTTTACTCGTTTTTCTCCGCGAGTCTATTTCTTATAGTTTTAGTCTTCAAACCGGATAAGCGCAAATATAGATGAAAACAATACACTAAATATAGTCGTGTCGAGCGCCTTCAATTCGTCGCATAGGCAATTCCAACTCCACAGTGTACGAACAGTTAACTACCTTTCCTCTAGAAACGGAGGAGTGGTGTTCTCTTGAACTAACCTGGTCCTTAAAGAGTTAACTACCTTTCCTATACATACAGACGGAAGAGTGCGGCGTTCTTTTGAATTAATCTTAAAAGGGTTAATGCCGAAAAACGCGTGCCGCATCACTGAAGGTATGATTCAGGTCTGACGGCCAGTTGACAGAATGCAGGATGTTGCACACTTTTACTGCAAGCGATTGAATACCTAATTCTTGAGTAAAATCCAATCGAAAATGATAATGAGTATAATATAAAAAAATCACGAAATTTACTCATAGGCCCGCACATAGGCCACTTTGAGCTTTGAGGAGATTCCTACTTACAATTAGTTTGAGCCTCTTTCCGAGTAAAAATGGTCCATACAGGTCCATAAGGTCCATAACCGATTCCATATACAGAGTATGGATAAGGATGGATCCAAATGGATATGTGTGGGTAAGCGTGTTGATATCCTTACAGATCCATACGACCATACATATTCATACTCTGTGTAGGGAATTGGTTATGGACCTATGGACTTTTATGGACCATATTTGCCAGGGATGCTTTGTGTGTTTCTATCGAGAGAGTGTAAAACTATACACGATTCCCATGACACCCGCGTAGCCCCGCCATTTAAGAGTAAAGATGACGGAGCAATGCAGGTATCATAGGAGATTCCTATACAATTTTCCTCTCTTCCTCTTGAAAAACACACAGACTAAAGCATCAAATTATCTGGTAATCTCTCATAACACCTGCGTAGCTCTGTCATAACCCCTTTAATTTTAAAATTATTTTTTGGGTCTTTCAGTGAATTTCGTAGATTTTAATGCGCCCATCGCAATTCTTGCTGGTCTCTATGCAAGAATGAACTATTTAATCGCATTAATCAAACGTTAGCAAGGGCACCATTGTATAACCTTCGGGGTGTACTTCTTGAGATGGGATCCATCACTAAACAAGAAACCGCATTATCTGGCAACAATGGTCGGGCGTTTTGCGCCTGTTTTCAATTTTCGATGTGATTTTTCTGATACTTGGATGTTTGATGGCGATGTCGTCAGGGTAAAATTCATTTTCAATTGATCGATGGGTTCCAAAAAAAAAAAAAAAGAAAAAAAAAATATCATTGATTACCGGAATGCGTGCAGGGGGTCGTAAGGTGTAGGGTGCAGAGTGGATGTTCTGAGAAAGCCTATATGACATGGTTTCGATGGGAAGTCACCAATCAAGAAAAAAGCACATCCTGACAGAAATTGAAGGGAGCGAACAATTTTGGAATGGGTAGAATTCGGAGATTAGATAATCTTGCTCATGATAAATACACCTGATGAACGTGGCGTTTCTCAGGCACCATATGTGGCATAAACGTGGTATTTCACGAGCCCCGTAGAAATCGCGAAGAATCGGGTGGAGTGGATACGGACTTGAAGCAGTGCGCGTGCGATCTGGCACCGTTGCAATTTTCCATTTAAACGCATGTAAAATATCGGTTCGAGGGTTTTCACTGTACACCGCCAACGTTCGACCTTTTTCATGGGTTTATAAGGATCGGATGTTCCCATAGACTGCACTGAAAAATATTCTGGGGACACTCCCAGACCCCCCTATAATATTTTGTGTGAGACCCGGCCCAGCCCTCTTCCCCTTAAGGCCACTTAAGGGGTTAATTTTACAGTTGACAGGTTGCAGAATGTCTTTGCAAATTTTAATCAAAATTCAAACAGCTATATTTGAAATACATTCCAATTTTTCCGTATGTTTACCCATTTTTCCATCGATTTTAATGGACACCTCTTATCCTCCGTCACTTGCTTAAAATTTAAAATTTCGAACAAATAAAAAAATGCTTTCCTGGGGAATGTTAAAAGCAACTTATCTGCACAATTTTGATGCATATGGACCATTGGTTTAAAATTTATGCTGGGATAAAGACTGACCGACAACTGCGCCATCGCAATACTTTCTCAATTTCTAACTTCGTCAGTTGTTGTCAGTTGTGAGAAAGTAAACAAAGAAAAGAAAAGAACCCTCAGACCCTTACAAAGTGCCGACTCTTTCTCGAAAATTACACACGGCAAAAAACCATCTTCCAGAGCTGCCGTTTTGCGAATAATTAATCGCATTTTTCAATTCACCGATGATTCCACCGGTTGAGGAAAGATTACACAGTTCAGTTCAGTGCATGACTGTAATGCATGAAAATACTCGCATTTAAAATCTTTTCTCAGCCGGTGGAGTCGTCGATGACTTTAAAAAACTTGCCAGTATTTTAAAAAATTAATGGCGATTGCACTGATTGACAAAAGATTACAGATCAGAGTATTTTCGTGCAGTGCAGTCATACACTGAACTGGACTGTGTAATCATGTCTTAACCGGATCGCGAGGAATCATTGGTGAATGGGACTGTTGCGTACTTTTGCTACATCAGTATGACACACATTGTTTCTAACGTAAAATTTGGCGAAAATAACGATACGCACATTAAAAACTTTCAAAATCTACTCATTAACTCAGAAAATACCTTCGTTTCAAACAACCCGCGCTACAATAGACACTATATCACCGACTTATAACTACACAGATGGAACCATCTCGTTTATGTAAACATGAACAGAACTTACAAACATTGGAATGTTTCGTTTAGATGCGTACATTTCTTATATTATTTTGTAATCTTTGATAAACCGAAAAGACCAGACAGCAAATGCAGCCAATAGTTCATGTATTTAGAAGGGAATTCCATCATTTTGTAGTTACGATGTTGTTTACTTATGCACGGTGGTTCTGTCTATGTAGTAGTATGCCGGTTCAAATAGTGTCTAGTGTAGCGCGGGCTGTTTGAAATTGAAGTGATTTACTGAGTTAATGAGTGAATTTTGAACGTTTTTAATGTGCGCATCGTTATTTTCGCCGAATTTTACATTAGAATCAAGGTTCTATTTTGTTGTAGCAAAAGTATGCAACAGACCCATTGAAAAATACCTATTATACGCAAAACGGCAGCTCTGCCGCCTTCAGCTCACGCAACGTGTTTCAAACGAAACCGAAGAGTTGTGAATAAAAATACCAACAACTTCTCTTGAAGCTATTGGAGCATGCACCAAGCTCTCGGGAACTCAGAGCGGCACTGAGCTGTCCACAGTTCAGAGAGGAGGTGGGACACTGCAAGAGGCAAGCCAAACTGAGCGTCACGACGACGCAAAGCAGCGGGGGAAAAAAAGAAGGAGGCCAGGATTTGTAACAAGTGCAGCTATCTAGCGGAAGAGCTTGGCACCCGCAGTAAAAAAGCGGGAACGACATAGTGGCCCTGCGCCTTGCGACAGGTGTCCAATTTTCCAGCTCAAAGGTCAAACTCATCGAAATAATAGGCAATAGAGTCCCTTTAACATTTGTAGCGAGTTGAGGCTTGTAGACGAGTGAAATCATGCACACCGCCCGCCATGCCATTGGATACGATTTTTCCCATTATTTTTTACATCCTGAGGGATGTTGTTGTGTTTTGGTCCAATGCATAGACTACACCCTGGTAGAAGTATGTTCCATGAATTTCCATGACCAAAATTCCGTGGGCATTATTTCCGTGGGCAATTATTAATTTTCCTTAAATTTCATGGAATTCCGTGGGAAAAATATTATTTTTCCATAACATTGAATGCAGTTCCGTGGGTCTTTCATGGAATTCCATAATAATATCCATGTAATTTCATGGAAAAATAATAATTACTCATGGAAATGATGCCCACGGAATTGTGGTTATAGAAAATTCATGGAACACTTTTACCAGGGCTTTGTCGTAGATTTTCTAACGGTGTGATCTAATCTTTCTCTACTTTTGCTGACCAGTGGAGGAATGCGCAACCTGGCAAGGCAACGTAGGTTTTTCTTCATTTGAACGCATACAAAGGTCGAATGCGATGGTCATCGCTGATTCCTTTTAGTTCCATATTTTTCATGCGGCTAAATGGTGCTAGTGCAACGTTGCCAAATTGCACGCTTTGCCACTGTTTTTGACCTGCAAACATAGACAAGCGTCAACATAATGTGAATTCATACAATAGAAACCATACGTAAGTGTCCATGTAAAATGGTCGGAACCCCCCCCCCCCCCCCCCCCCAAGAATGAAGGGGGGCCTCTATTCTTCAGAAAAAAGGGGGGGAAACAATAAAAACCACTTTGGTAGCGCTAAAAAACCTTGAGTAGAAAAATTACCCAGCAAATACTTCCATTGAGCCATCCAAATCTTTGCGTCATACCTTAAAAATATCTTAAAATGGACGTGACAAATCTTTGGTTAGCTCTGTACTAAAGTCTTGTACTGGGTCATTTTTCGACCAAAGGTTTTGTCAACGTTTACCAAAGTGTTTTTGCTGTTATTTCTGGGCATGTGAATTTAGACCCATAGAAAATATCGAACAGTCAAGGGTTGAGTGTGTGATTAATACCCTAGAATTTGACCTTTTGCATGATTTTAAATGGACGGACTGTAACTTCACCAGATTGGAGGCGTCGCCACTGTTAATTCAATCCGGAAGCGAAGAAATACCAGCGAAGCCGAAGGAAACGTTAATGTCACTCGCTCGCGCCGTGTTTGTCTAACCACTCTAACCGTAAATAGACGATATGGACAGAGCTGCCATTCTGAGTGTATTTCGTAAACATTTTAATTTCATCGATGATTCCACCGGTTGAAAAAAGATTACACGGTTCAGTTCAGTGCATGACAGCAATAAACGAAAATACTCGCATCTTTAATACTTTTTCAACCGGCGAAGTCGTTGATGACTTTAAAAAAATAAAAAATAAATAAATAAAAAAAAAAAAAATTGGCGATATTTTTATAATTTAACGGCGATTGCACCAATTGATAAAATACTTCAGATGGGAGTTTTTTTCGTTCATTACAGTCATGAACTGCAGTGGCGTAGCGTGCAAGTTGGCAACGTTGCTCTGCGTCCATTTAAATCCATGAAAAATGTCGAACTGCTGGGTGTTCGGTGAACACCTTTTGCATTCGACCTTTTATAAGGGTTTAAATGGACACAGAGCAACGTTGACAAAATGCACGCTACGCCACTGATGAGCTGATATGAGCTTAGTAATCTTTTCTCAACCGGTGGAGTCATCGGTGAATGGGTCTGTTGCAAACTTTTGCTACAGCGCTGTAGAGTGTTCAATCTCTTGTAAAATCACATGAAAAGTCCATTGGTGGCATCAGAAAGTCATAAAATGCACTATGAAACTCACGAGGGACGTTTAATGAAATCCAAGATGGCGGTAAAATATCGAGCAACCTGTATGCATGCACCACGAACATCCAAGGATAGCCAACCTCACGCAATATCGATCACACTCAATCACAACGTAAATATAAACACATAACCTCTGAAGCTGTGAGGTTTGTAACGTTGGCAATCCTTGGATGTTAAAGATGCATGCATACTGAGTGCTCAATATTTTACCGCCATCTTGGATTTCATTAAACGTCTCTTGTGAGTTTACTATCGCATTTGAGGCGTTGACTTCCAAAACCGGCATTATCCACTTTATGAAAAAATGGAGGTGGGGGCGAATTTTTTTTCTTCTTCTTCTTCTTTCTTCTTCTGCATGCTATGAAAAAACTCAACTGAACCAAATAAACCAGGTTTATCCGTATTCTATCAGCATTAGAAAACATTGAACTAACATTGATCAGCATTGAACTTGCTATCCGTTTTTTGTGTTTGACTCAAAATTTGCTCCGAAGGATAATGCCGGTTTTGGAAGTCGACGCCTCATTTCATGACTTTCTGATTCCACCAATGGACTTTTCGGGCGATTTTACCTACTATGATACACTCTTTATTGTTGTAGCAAAAGTTTGCAACAGACCCATTGAAAAATGCCATCGAATAAAAACACGGAAAGACAACATTGACTATAGTGATAGAATAGAGATAGGAGAGGCAAAAGACAGTATGGATGAGCTTTTTATAGTCGAATATTCGGTTTCCTATCCATTTCACATTTAGACTAGCTGCGCTGCGGCGACGTCAATCTGTGAGTCTAGGCACGGACGCCGAGGTATCCTAAAAAGGATGAGACCAAAAAATGCGCGCGCATAGAACCCAATTAGCAGTTGTGTATTTAATTCTTTCGTATATATTCGTGCCATCTGTGTCTAGAGGTTAGTTTGGTATTCTTGCCGGCGAAGCTCTTCTATATCGGTCGCGGTGGGAGGGAGGGATGCATCAAGTGAATTATCGCCGATCAGGTAACGGTGAACGGTTTCCTGATCAAAAAGAAGACCCAACATGCACCAATGCTTCTGACTACTGACCTAATTGGGACTGATTTATGTCAAAACGTCTACTGCATTCTTCATTTTTTAAACAGAATTTATATCGGATAAAATGGATTACTTAGTCAATATTATGTTCTTAAAATTGATCGTCTTTCAGTCAATAATCACCCTATATTTTTTATGGCATTACTGATATAACCTCATTCAATTTTCAGACAAAATATTGCGATAATTTATTAGAGCCCGCACAGCATGTCAGTATTACAACAAGAGCAGTGGCGTAGCGTGCACTTTGGCAACGTTGCAGTTTGTCCATTTAAACCCACGAAAATGATCGAAGTATTGGGTGTTCGGTGAACACCTTCGCATTCGACGTTGAACATTGGTTTAAATGGACTCATTTGCAACGTTGCCAAATTGTCACTTTCTCTACGGATACACAGAGATGTGGCTCAATTTAGATAGGAATCTCCCATGATACCTGCGTCTCTCCGCCATTAATTCCGATTCTGAGAGTGAATCTTCATTTTGCTGTAGCAAAAGTTTGCAAGAGCCACATTGCGCGCAGAGAAGGGAATTCCTTCACCTCCAAAATGAGAATCGGTTCTCACGAAACTGGATAGCGGAAAAGACAGGAACGTTGAGGAAACGCTGGTGAAAAAGCAATTAAAATTTTTCCCAGAAAGGGGGTGGAAGTGGGAGAGTGGGGATATCTCAAGGGATTCGCATCTCGGTAGTTAGGGAAATATTTTCAGCTTCCTCTGCCTCAGAGGTTTAAAATAGTTTTGAGCATCCGAGAAGCGAGAACAGATTTTCGCGTTATCGGTGCATTGAATTGAAAATATAGACACTGCGATTGACGACTCTAATTTGGAATAAGTTAACATGAATTGAACTCAACGAACATAAGACAAGAGTCTGTTAGTGAAAGCAACTCAGAATGAAGGAAGCAATATTTGTTTCGGTGATTTTAAAGGAATGAGGAAATCTAAGCGAACGCATAGCACGAGGTCCTTACTCGCGAAGAATTTTCAATTTTTTTACTTCTTTTTGGCCCGTAATGACCAATTCCAAGTGCGGTGGTTTCAAATTTCCAGGAATTGAAAACATGTGGAAATGTGGGATCCAAAGTGGCTAGGTCAACTTTTTAAAATTCTTGGAAAAACGCGAAAATTTTTTTCGAAAATTTCGAATTTGCGAAAAGGTTTTTTTTGCAAGATGGAATTACTTTGTCCACAGCAGAAATAAAAAAAAAAACTGACGGACGTAATCAGACCTGAGATTTTTGAGAGCGTGAATTCAATCCCCCCCCCCCCCGAATGTAAAATGTTTTATTTGTACTCACAATAATTGCGACCATTGACGGATTCGGCAATCTGGCAACAGTGTATTCTTCCCATTTGATTGCATGAGAAATAATCGATCAGAAACGGGGCTATAGCCCCTTCAAGAATAGATTGTTAATCATACATTCAAATGGAAATAATGCGCAGTTGCCAGATTGCTGGATCTCTAAATAAATATGTGCGTTCAAAGTGGCTGGCTTGTGTCATGTATGACGATTTGCTGGGTTAACGACTGATGGGTCAATCTTTTTCCAGAGAAATAATAATTTAAAATTTCCTGTGAAATAATAATTTAAAATTTCCTGTGAAATAATAATTTAAAATTTCCTGTGAAATAATAATTTAAAATTTCCTGTGAAATAATAATTGTTAGCGAGGATGACGCAGATTTGAACTTTTATTCACAAATTCCTTTTGTTTTTAATCAATTTCCTCCGCGAAGTAAGTCCTTTATTTCCCCGTATTCTGATGGGACTCGCAAAAATTCTGAATTACAAAAAATAAAAATGTTTTTAAGTCAAACTCATTTCAGACCTATAACACACAGAAAAAAACGCCCCTCTCTCTTTCCACGATCTTTCCTCTGCTGCGCAACAGTTCGTTTTAGTGATGAGCGGGAAATTTAAAATCCAGGAATTTGATTGGCTCAGATGCTTTTTTCAAATGATAAACCGTCATCTGATTGGTCTATTTTTGAGATCCCCACCTATCACTAAAACAGTATATAGTGTATAGCACTTCTCGATTCAAACCATGCAATTCGCGTGTGCATGAGCCATAGTTCGTAGCCAGGAATTTTTCCCTCTCCCTCTCTCTCTCTCTCTCTCTCTCTCTCTCTCTCACTCACTCTCTCTCTCTCTCTCTCTTTCTCTCCTTCTCTCTCTCTCTCCCTCCCTCCCTCCCTCCCCCCCTCTCTCTCTCTCTCTCTCTCTCTCTCTCTCTCTCTCTCTCTCTCTCTCTCTCTCTCTCTCTCTCTCTCTCTCTCTCTCTCTCTCTCTCTCTCTTTGCCCATCTGAACACACTTGCTGGAAAAGGTTAGAAAGAAGGGGCTGCCACGTGACTTCAGCCACTATTTCTGCCCTTTTCTGACACACGCAGTCTAATAGGCAAACAGAGAGAAAGACAAATTCCTATATAGCTACGGCTATGGCACGGCACAAGCATACGATAGTGCGTGAGTCCATTCCATTCCATTCCATTCCAGTTCCTCCGCCTATGCAGTGTGCTTTTGCTTTGCTCGGCGAGTCGCAAACGCGCGACAATCGACAAGGAACAATGGAGAGAAGAATACCCATGACAGTTTATGGGTCAGTTGGTCTCGTGAAACGGTGCAGCGATCTCCATTGGGAGGAGGGGGGCCAAGGTGGGGGGGGGGACGGGAAACGGCCCGACCTGACGTGCGACAGTCAGCGCCCTCGGGCAGTGGAATCAATCATTGGCGCGTTTCGAGAGGGAGGGGTAATATCGAGTGCAAATTAGCCACGGTTTATTGGTCGGAACTCGAAAACCCGGTCCCGGTGCGCGAGAGACGGAGGAGAAGATGTGTTCGTTGTTCGTCCCTCTCTCTCTCTGTGCTCTGTCCGCACATGTGGTGCACACCGTGTTTTGCAAGGGGGCAAAGAAATGGGGGTCTAAGAGGTAAAATAGAGGGGGGATAGGGGGGATAGGGGGGATTGCAGTTGGAGACTCGACGACCAAAAACGACTGAATTAAGGAAACACGTTTCCGTGAATGGGTGTTCGATGAATGATGAGATGAGGAGTGTGAGGATGGCGAGCCTCTCATCGCGAGTGAAAGTATATAGTGAGTGCGTATGCCCGTATGGCCGCGAGTGGCGCGCTCTAACGGAAGCGTGGTTGCCAGGGCGACCATTAAAAGATGAACTTAAGAACCATATTTTCCTCACAGTTTGTTGTGTGGGTTTTCGTTCATTTCTTTTGACCGGCGGTTACAAACTGAAGCATTCCGAGCAACAAAGCTACACCAATAAAGCGAATTTTTGCGACGAACATATCCAACAGAATTATACAAAATCATTGCCAACCTACGCATCACATCAGTAGATATGACATAAGACTGGATCGTGTTTTTCGAGCTTTTTCGGTGTTTTCAGGCATCAATAGCATCAATTCGAGTTTGAATTCAAGTCCGAAGGTGAATTCAAATTCGAATGGAGCTGTTGCAAACTTTTGCTACAGGCTTATTAATAGTTGATTATGGGGTAATACCCTGTAAAAATAACGATTAGCGCACTTAAAAATCACGAAATCCACTCCTAAACTCACGAAATGCTTTTAAACGCGAGACCGTAATGGCGGCCGAGGCCGCGGTTTTCTTATGGCAATTGTGTGCTTCTTCTTCTTCTTGTGTGGTGTTGCGAGACTACCTCCTGTAGATGGCGCTGATTGAAGATAGGGAAACCCAATGCAAACCGCGGCCCCGGCCGCCATTGCGTTCTCGCGTTTAGAAGCATTTTGTGAGTTTAAGAGTGGATTTCGTGATTTTTTAGTGCGCAAATCGTTATTTTTACAGGGTATTACCCCATAATCAACTATTAATAAGCCTGTAGCAAAAGTTTGCAACAGCTCCATTGATGTCATCGATGCACCGAAAACACCTAAAAACACAATTGACTTTCCTCGAGTATGTGGGTTAAATTGGTGTTATTAATCATATACGATCGCAAAAATTCCTTTATAGAGAGGATTTGAGGGACGTAGCACTTTCACCGGAAAATTCTGGTGTTACTATCAGAATATGGCGACAGTATCAGGATCTCCTCAACATTTTCAAGAACTATGAAACAAAAATTCGAAATTAGTAAAAGTACCATTCCTTACCACGATATGTGAACCAAGGTCCACATATCGTGGTGCTTCTGATATTTATTATTTTTGCCATGTCTTTTTCCTTCAGCGTAAACATAGAAATGAAACTTAGGTAGCGCTGACAAAACTTTTGGTCGAAAAATGACCCTGCACGTTACTTTGATGGAGCTCTAACCAAGGGTTTTGTGCGCCTAGCTGAAGAGCTTTTTGCCGGGTGAACTTTAAGGATTTGGTTGGCTTCACTAAAGTCTTTTGTTGGATCCTTTTTTACCAAAGGTTTTGTCATTCCTATACCAAAGTGTGTTTTTTTGTTGTTTTTTTTTTCCTGCGAGAGTTGGCAAGTATGCCTTTGCGTGAATGAACCTCGGCGCTGGGTGCGAGAGGATGAAGAGGAGGGAAATTTGTGGCAAAAATGGTGGAGTTACCGGTTCGACTTAAAAAAAAAATAAATAAAAAGAGAGAAAAAGGAGTCAAGAAGAAGAAGAAGAAGAAGAAGAAAGAACCTCATAATCTGCTAAGACCTTTAACCCATTGCGGCCCGCGCGAGGCACAAGGCGCAAGTCAGCCTCATCTTCTTTTTCTTCTTGACATGATCTCCGATATTGGGCACCAGAAACCCTGGCACCTCGATCCTTGGTACACCCCGTGACCATACTAAGCACTTACCTTTTGATACGATAAACTGAGAAAGTGGTCACGGAGGAGAGTAGAGAGGAAATGAAAGGAGAGAAGAGGAGAGGAGAGCGTCTACGCCAGTTTCGAGCGAACGTTTTATTTCCAACTCGAAAATGCCATTTATAATTTAAATGATAGTATTCATTCATTTGCATTCATTACATTGAAATCAATTAATTAATTTTTGTTTGATTAAACGTCTATGGCTTGATAATTAATTGCTGACCATAAATTAAGAGACTATAAGCAAGGTTTATGGTGGACTCATACTAATTAGCGGCGGCAAGTGAATTGCGATATGCATTGATGACTCCAGTATCCCAATTCGCGTATGAAGATGCAGCAAAGAGTCGATTTACGGGAGGTTTGATAGACTGTTTTTGTAGAGCGATATGTCGTATCGATTTGCCATTCGAAGACCTCAGCTGGCCGATCAGTTACTTCATCGTCAAAGCGATCATTAAGATTGTCTATGAGTGATTCTATTGGTCGGAAATTGTAAAACTTGGATGTTACTATGGTAACTATCGTTAAAGTGCCCGTTATTTAAAGGTGACTCATAAATAGCTTTATACCTACAACGAGACTCTTAGCGATGGTTACCATAGCAACGGCCAAGTTTTATAATTTTCAACCAATAGAGTCACTTAAACGATCGGTTTAACGATGAAGTAAATGATCGGCCCGCTGGTTTCAGACAAACGCTGATTCAATGCACTTTCTCCCAAAAGAGCAGTTTTTAACAGACATTTTGGCTATTAAATCAAACAATTTTGTGAACGCGACCTTTTTGCGATTATGAATTCTACGTTCTCGGAAATGTTTAAATGCGTATGTCATGTTCTTCGACTAAATCTGCCGAAATCAACAAGATCTTCGTATTTTACAGATTAAACGATGCACTTGGAGGGTGAAATCAACCAAATGTTGTTGTTGTTTGTTGTTGTTGTTGTTGTTGTTGTTGTTGTTGTTGTTGTTGTTGTTGTTGTTGTTGTTGTTGTTGGTGTTGTGGTGGAATGGGCGAGAATCCGCGGCGAGAATTCGAGTGATTCCAACCTCCAAATGCATCGTTAAATCTGTAACATCTTGCTGATTTCGGCAATTTCAGTCGTGGAGTCAGACCTAACTAAGCATTTTCGTGTACGTAGGCTTCATAATCGCAAAAAAAAAAAAAAAAATCGCATTAATGGGTCTATTGCAAACTTTTGCTAGAACGATTAAGAGTGTTTAACATAATGTAAAATCGCCTGAAAAGTCCAATGGTGGCATCAGAAAGTCATAAAATGCAATAATAAACTTACAAGAGGCGTTCAATGAAATCCAAGATGGCGGAGAAATATCGAGCATTTTGTATGCATGCACCAAGAACATCCAAGGATAGCCAACCTCATCGATCACAACCAATCACAATTAACGTAAACAAACACATAACCTCTACCTCCTGTGAGGTTGTCAAAGTTGGCCATCCTTGGATGTTCGTGGTGCATGCATACAAATCGCTCGATATTTCTCAGCCATCTTGGATTTCATTAAACGCTTCTTGTGAGTTTATTATTGCATTTTATGACTTTCTGATGCCACCGATGGACTTTTCAGGCAATTTTACATTAGATTAAACACTCTTAATCGTTGTAGCAAAAGTTTGCAACAGACCCATTTGAGTGATTCCAACCTCCAAATGCATCGTTAAATCTGTAACATCTTGTTGATTTCGGCAATTTCAGTCGTGGAGTCAGGCCTAACTAAGCATTTTCGTGTATACGTAGACTTCATAATCGCAAAAAAAATCACATTAATTGTTGGATTTAGTGGCCTAAATTCCCGTTCAAAACTGCGCCTTTGGGGAAAATACATTGACTCAGAGTTTATTTGCAACTAGAGGTCCTCGGACGGAGATCGATCGATACGATACATCGCTTTATACTAAAACAGTCTATCGGGCGCCGATTGAATGCGCCACGTGTAGCACTGGCGGATCCAGAGGATTGTCTTTCTCTCTCTAGGACCATTTGATCGCGTGTATTAGAAAAGGATAGAAGAGGGGGCGAAAGTCACGTGACTGCCCCTTATCGGTCCTTTTCTAACACACGTCATCAAATGGCCATAGAGAGAGAAAGACAATCCACTGGATCCGCTAGTGACGTGAAGTCGCGAGACCCACTTCCACTTGAACCTCCTACGACAAAATCAGCAACCATCAACAGTGCAGCGGCAATCGTTCCGTTTCCGCCGATGGAACATTAGTTTTTTTTTTGGTCCCCCCCCCCCCCCCCCACCTTTCTTCGTTTTCTGGCCGTAATGGACGCTCATCTCACCAGTTTCCGGCTTTCCTTCTCCCTCCTCCCGCCAAGAGTCGTCAATCGCTGGGTGCTTAAGTTGCTCCATTTTCCACTCATCTCCTCCTCCCCCCTCCCACCAAACCATCAAGTTCCCCTTCCGGCTTGAACCCAACACGCGCCGTTATGACTCTGCACTAATGCACCTGCACCGCAATCACAAAAATGCAATGGGAACCGGTGCAGGGATGCCAAATCTATGAAGGATGCCGATGCACAGGGGCGCCATTTCAGATTTTCCTTGGGGACGGGGGGGGGAGAGGGCAAGCCCTCCAAAAATTTGAATGACCTTTTTCTTTTTTTTTTTTGGCCTTGCATCTTAAAAAAATCTGCCCATCTCTCTGACTTGATTGTGGGAGGGGGGGCCTCCAAAAGTTTAATTTGGATGACCTTTTTTATTTATTTATTAATTTTTTTTTTTTTTTTTTTTTTTTTTGCGGTGCATCTTCAAAAAAATCTCTCTAACTTGATTTTTCGGCCACTTTGAAAATCCTTGGGGGAGCAATTGCCCCCCTACCCTCCCCCAAATGGCGCCACTGCCGGTGCATGCCCAAGTCCTGATTTCGTTTGGCAAAAATGTATCCAACTTTCGAGCTTAAAAAGTGAGAGTTTATGGTGTGTGGAACTGGGAAAAGTATGCATACTTAAGATCTATAACAAAGAAAAGAAAAAAAAAAGGAGGCGGCTCTTGCAACTTGGCAGCCGTGAGTGTTTTGCCATTTAAACCTATGCAAAAGTATCGATTTCTTTTGGGGTTCGATGGAACTTAGTTCCATCTAATAATGGGGCAGTTGCAAGGGTCTGAAAGTTTGTGTTTTTTTTTTAGAGAAAATGATAGTACTGAATGAGGTAAGAACAATAGTGCCTTTGGTTTTTTCGTATACACGTCCCGGTTTTTGGAGATACATACGTGTAAAGTTGTAAAAAATCGTGAGCGTAGTGACGTCACTACGCGGAATTCCCACTTAAAACAATGTATTTCGGGACTAAATTTCATCTCCGGAACAATGGGACTTAATAATTAGAAACCAAAGGCATCTTTGCTCGCAGCTCTTCAAGTGCTTACATTTTCTTCATACACGGAGAAAAACGACTGGTATAATTTACCATCATGAAGGCTGATTTTGACCTCTGCAAAAATGATGGTAAATTTCACTAGATTGATGAAGAGGGTAACAAAAAATTTGGCAAAATTTACCATCATTTCTTGTTGAGGTCAAAATCAGCTATCATGATGGTAAATTATACCAGATTTTTTGTTACCCTCTCCATCAATCTGGTGAAATTTACCATCATTTTTGCAGAGGTCAAAATCAGCCATCATGATGGTAAATTATACCAGTCTTTTTTCTCCGTGTAAAAAAGAACACAATGTTTCAGACCCTTGCAACTGCCCCATAGAACTAAGTAATTGACAAAGCTATTTTATCCATTGCCTCCCAGACAAAAGTGGTCCATACAGGTCCATAAAGTCCATAACCAATGCCCTATATATACAGAATATGGATATGTATGGATCCATGCTCCATGGATGAGTGTGGATATCGTTAATAAGTGTTGATATCCTTACAGATCCATACATATCCATCCATAGGCGGATCCAGTAATCTGGCAACAGTGTATTCGTCCCATTTGATTGCATGGCAAATAATCGATTAGTCACGGGGCCATGGCCCTTTCAAGAATAGATTGTTTATCATACATTTAAATGGGAATAATGCGCAGTTGCCAGATTCCTGGATCCGCCTATGTATCCATCCATACTTGCTATTCTTGCCAGGGATGCATTACTCTTTAATGAACTGAAATTTCCCTAGGAATTTAAAACGAAAACAAAAGTTAATACAAATTTTTTAAAAAAAATCAGATTCTCAAGCTAAATTTACGCAATATCCCCGATTTGTGGCCAGTGGAGACTTCGTCGTAACGATCAGATAGTTCTCGTGACATTGACATTTACATTTTGGAGATGCATGAACGGACATTGTTTGGACCTTGCGAAGGTTCCAGGAGTTGGCAACAATGAATGTTGGACTCACTGGGTAATAAGAAAATATAATAATAATAAAAATAAATACATATATATTTATGAAAAAAAAAAAAAAAAAAATAAAAAATAAAAAAAACCTTGTGGCACTTCTGCCAAGTGTAATTATTGAGCCGGGCAATCAACACAAGTTGAGAGCGAGACTCAGTGTTGCCAGATCTTGCGGCTCGTGCGATTTGGCAACAATGGTTCGCCTCCATTTAAATCCATGTAAAACAATCGATTGCAGGCGAAGCGCTGCTTCGCACTGTCAAATTGATTGTTTAACATAGAATTAAATGGAGGGAAAACATTGTTGCCAAATATCGCGAGCCGCCGCTGGCTTTTCCCATAAAAACGCGTATAGAAAAAGCCACATCATCCGGCAACAATGGCGAGACTGCACCCAGTGCAACCCATTAGTTCCTTATTATTGCGAGAGAAGACAAATCGGCAAGAAGCGACGACATCGCGCGCCCCCGAGACCGAAACAAATAAAAAATGAAAATAAAATAAGAAAAGAAAGAAGAATTACATTGCCACCGATTATTTGAAAGAAAACTCGAGTTTGAAGAATGGAATAAGTTCAAAAGCGGTGTGCGTAAAAATATGATTGGAAATGAAGGAAATTGGGGCAAAGAGTGATTGAACCGCGGAGGATATTGTCTATTTCATTCACTCAGAGTACATTGAGTTGGTACCACTGCGATAGATGCTAAAGGGCCTTCGTTCACGAGCAAACGGGTTTTATCAATTTGCAAGATTGCCAACTTGACACTTTAGAAATTGAAACAAAAACTTAACTATATAATGACCAGGTTTTTTCAAAAGAACGCCCCTATTCCATTTACATGGGGAAGGTAGTTAACTGTTCATACTCAGGGGAGTTGAAATTGCCTACACGACGAATTGAAGGCGCCCGCCAACACCTTTTCTTGTAAGTTTTTCATCGATATATGTGTTCATCCGGAATGAAAACTGAAACAATGTGAAATAAACTAGAGGAAAAAAACGAGTATGCTCGGGCTTGGCCCTTAAGGGGTTAAACAAACACCTCAAAAACAGCTGGTTTATAACCGTTCGGTACTCTAATTGGGCCCCGCCGCGCCGGGGCATAAACGGCGCGCCGTTTGTGCGCTGAGATTTATTTTTTTATTTTTATTTTATTTTTTTTAAATCTAAGGTGTATTTCGTTTGTGTTAAAAAAACTGCACAGTGAAATGTTGACTGGGGGGAAATTATTTTAACCCAAGGAAAATATCTGCTGCTACAAGTAAAAGATTCCTTGTTGTTATAGTGATTATCCTTCATGCAATAGAACTTTATTTCGCGCAAGGAAAACTGTCACAAGTAAACGTGTTTCCTTGTTTTTAAAGAAATGATTTCTCTCAGTGTGGAGGCTTTTGATCCATCGATAAAGTGTTGGATCAACCTTATTTGGTCGTATGTACGAAGCGCTACAAACTGTTTCGTTGGTGCGGAATATCTTGCGATGCATGCGATTAGGGGATCAAAGTCCAGTCGGAAAGATTCGGTGTCATAATTCAAAAATTCAAGTTTGGCATTTTTTCAAATTAGGAGGGATAGTTGGAAAAAGTCGGGGTTTTTCGAAGTTTTCATGATTATTGGATGTTTTTGGATTTGTTTTTTTGTGTTTGAGGGGGGGGGGGTTTGGGGCACAATTTCAAAAAAAATTTCAGAGATTATCCGTCAATTTCTGTTAGAAAGAAAAAAAATAATCGGATAATCTCAGATTTTCGTCTTCTAAAATCGGAGTTCACTGCGCCGAAGCAAAACTACAACAACTCTGGGGACAAATTATCTTCGGGTTCCCTAAGCTGATTTTCCACTGTCAAGCTTACCTAAATCGCAAATTAAAGCTACTATTATGAAGCTCTTGGAATTCTTAATACTGTAGGCAAATGGGCGATCAAATCTGATGTAAAATCCTGCAAAAATATCAATGACACTCGAAAGTCCTAAACTTTGGAGTTGGAGTTTGTGACACTGAAAAAGGATAAATTTACAAGAATTGTTTCTAAGTTTTAGTCGTAAACCTATGTTGATTAATGCAGATCACTTTGAGGAATCACAATGACAACTTTACCTAAAACTGCAACTCTAAACTAAAAGTTCAAAATCAATCCCAGTGGCGCGACTCGTGCTATTTTGCAACCATGTTTTTTCCCATTTGAACCTTTATAAAGTATCGATTTCTCAGGGAGTCAGTAAATGGGGCTATTGCACACTTTTGCTATAAGCGATTTAATAGTCGATTATGGCGTAAAATCCTCAAGAAATAACGATGGCGGCACTAAAAATTTCCAAAATCCACTCCTAAACTCAATAAACGCAGTTATTTGCGCGAGCGTAATGGTGTCCGAAGGCACTAACAATGGGAGATTCCCATCTAACAATTCTGAAACTCCATCAAGAAGTGACCAATAAGAGACTACTTTCATTTGATACCGGTGTCACTAGGTGTTGCGGCACCATTCATCGGATGTGGATCATCACTCTGATGAATATTTACTCTGTGAATTATCCTTGCCAACATAGAAAGAGTGACGAAATTAAGATAGGAATCTCCCATTGTTAGTGCCTTCAGCCACCATTACGCTCGCGCAAATAACTGCGTTTATTGAGTTTAGGAGTGGATTTTAGAAGTTTTTAGTGCCGCCATCGTCATTTTTTGAGGTTTTTACGCCGCAATCGACTATTAAATCGCTTATAGCAAAAGTGTGCAAGAGCCCCATTCACTGAGTATTGATCATTTTACGTGAGCTTAAAATGGAAAGAGTCCGATGTCGCCACATTGCACGAATCGCCACTAAAACGTGTCTTTGCATACTTACAAAGGCCCCGCAAGTATTCGGCAACGTTGCATTTAGTACATTAAAAGCCATGATTGATACATCGGATGTTCAGCGGTCACTTCACATTCGACTTTTCTCATCGAGTTAAATGGACAAATTGTAACGTTGCCAGCAGTGGAGTAGCGTGCGATTTCGCGACGTTGTTATGTGCGTCCACTTAAACCCATGTAAAAGGTCGAATGCGAAGGTGCTCACCGAACACCCAATACGTCTACATTTTACATGGGTTTAAACTGACGAACTACAACGTTGCCAAATTGCACGCTACGCCATTGGTTGGCAGATTCCTTGTTTTGCCGCACTGTTTGCGCATGCGTGCATTATTCCCCTTTGACATGAACGGGCAGTGGCGGCGCTTGCAATTTGGCAACAATGTATTCTGTCTGTTTAAACTCATGTGAAAGATCGAACTCGGGAGGTGCACGGTGCACAAGCAAGATTCGATGTATTTAATAAGTTTAAATGAAGCGCAGTTGCATTGTTGCCACAGAGCACGCGACGCCACTGTGAACGGGTATCATTCTCTATCATCAATCATTGTCATACCAATGCTATGAACTTACCCCTCCCCCCCTCACTCTTTCCAGAACCATGCTACGTAAAAAAAAAATAAAATAAAAAAAAATATATACATGTAAAAAAAAAAAAAAAAAAAAAAAAAAAAAAAAAAAAGAGATGACCTTAAATGTCCTGATCGTTATCAGCAATTGAATCTATGAATCTCTCGCACTGCTGTAGGAAGCATCACAAAATGCATCGCGACGATAATCTTCATTCCCTTTTTCGGCGAAACTTCCATAAATCAGTCTTTGCAAGAAAATCACTCGTGATTCACAATCGGTGATTAAAACTAAGCCAAGCTTCTCATTGTCAGAGGAATTATGCTACGACATTAATTTTAGAACTTCGTTAGAGTTGCAGTCCTTTTCGTATGACGGATGGATCTTGAGCAAGCTTGAACACACCTGCGGAAGGAAAACTCGACGGTATTCAGGATATATATATATTTTTTTTAATAACTCAGTACAATTTACAGCAAGTATCTGTGAGTATTTTAAAGAGAACCATCAAATCTCATCACTTTTTTTTTTTTTT